>CM053793.1:757400088-758000088 GCA_028749045.1 Cupressus sempervirens | reverse complement strand
ATTATACTTTCTAGAAGAGGAATCTCTCCTCTAGAACATCATATAATTTAAAAAAAATTTTGATATGATTTAATATTTTTTTCTTTCTCGAAAATTGACATCTTTTTCAAGTGTTAAAATACCTGCTTGTAGAATTTTTTAGTTACAATATAGTATATCTAATTAAAACACTATAAACTCTATATGAGAATATTGTTGACTTTGAGCTCTATAAAATGGTGTCTATATGTCTTTAAAAAAAATCATAAAAAATAGTAAGAGTTATTGAAATGCCACTTTTCTAAAATTGTTTTATTTCTTTAGTAATTGGATATAGACCTAGTATGAAACATGCATTTAATAGACATTTCCAATTGGAAAAGTGTGAAACCATATATAACTTAACTAGAATGAATTTATCTAGATCGTACATTTGAAAAAAAAAAAAAAATTTAGATAGAAATAGTCAAATTTAGTCATTGTAATAAGTTAGCCTAAAAGGTGACACAACTTTGTACTTTTACCTTGTGGTGAACTTATTTTATGTTTGAGCATTATAGTTTTAATGATGAATTGGGTATGATTTAATGAGACTTAATTTTTAGTATCAAAAGTTTAAGATCTTGATTCACTCCCCCATCCCCCCCCTCCCCCAAGAGTATCTTGCTTCCTATATATATATTACAACAGTCAGCTTGTTAGACATTTAACTACAAATAGGTCCTACCTTGGAGGAGAAAACAAAAGAACTATCAAATGATAAAAATAGAATTCATGCTCTTCATGATAGGTCCACATGCAATCCAAGAGATTTCCTTTAATTGTGCAAGACACCATGTCATTATAGGAAATTGTATTGAAAGAAATTCAACAATGTTTTGCATGACACACACATGACAAGTGAGCAGAGAAGGAGGCACATAACTCCAAGCACAATGATCAGTGGATTCTATGCACTTAAGGTAAGGATCACCAATGGGTCCACAATAAGATGCCAACTTCACACAACTTGAAACCATGAGAATAAATGACTACTTCTTGAAATACAAATTGGTACATCAAACAAAGCAATATTTAGGTTGATGCAAGATTGTTCATTGATCCAAGATGCTCCTACATCAATATTTGGATCACAAAAGATGAGTTGGATCTATATGATACTTCTTAGAGCATCAAAGTTTCCTGATGTGGACATCAATTCTTTATATACCCTAGGTGTTAGATGAAGGAGCATCTTGGGTACTTTGGTAATATTCAACCAACCAAAAAGATTTCCTTTCATTGTTTGAAGAATGGTCATTAGTTTTTGTGTTTTCTTTTTTTGAAAAGTCATCTCCTTAATGTGGACCTATTGTGGATCCTTCTCATAAGCTCATAGAATTTTTTTCCATCATGTACAAGAATTATCCTTCTTTTTGTTTGAGGCATGTTGATTTCTTGCTAGCTCGAATAACATGCAATATTTTATTTGCTAAGGTTTTGTTTGACATCATGGCATTTCATGAACTTAGGAAATTTGTATTGGATCATGTGTGGACCTATCTGTGTCCACATCAAAGTAATTTTTCTTGTCTGAAAGGTTATTAAAATATCCTTTGGGACATGAATTATATTTTGTAATAATTTGCCTCACAAATTGACTTGTGGTCTTGGTAGGCTATAAATATAGAGATCTAGGATTAGGAAAAGTATAATAAAGTTAGATAAAAAAAAAAATGAAAATATTTGTCTCTATAGGCCTGAGCTCTTAAGCTCATTGATTAAAATTTGAATGTACAATGCTACAATCAGGTAGGCCTTATGCTTGACAGGTTGAATGAAGATTGTCTTATTATTGATGCATTCATCTCCTTTAATTTCTTATGATTTATCCTATAAGGTGTCTTCCATTTGTAACTCTAAGAGAGGGTAGCTAAGAGATGACTTCTATCCTCTCCTATTTTTCATCAAGTAGTTTTGTAGATACTCATTAATGTAACCTATTTGTTTTAACCCAACTAATTCTCTTAAATACTCCTCTTCATCATTAATATTAAACCTATCCAATAATATTTGATTGAAACTATCAAAAGTAGTTGTTTTACTATGCCCTTGAGTAGACATACCATGGTACCACTAGTCATAAGAAGTTCCTTCAAAATATGAGGTTTCATATTATATATAACACCCAACTCCCTTATGGGAAAAAATATGAAACAAGTCAACAACTTTTGCAACTAGGCCTTTGTTAAATCTTTCCTTAAAAATCAACAGTTAGTGTTTAAATTTTATATACTTTTCTCTTGATTTATCCTTCGGTGACCTTGTTGAAGTCAATATTCTCTCATATTAATCATTATTTCATCTTTCATAGCCATTATAGGTCACTACAATTTACACTCTTTCATCTTGATTGTCATGAAACTTTTTACTTCAAGATAACTCTCTTGCTAACTAGTTATAAGTGTACAAAGATGTGGTACCAAGAAGATGTCACTTTCTTGTTTTTCCCAATCAACGAAATACCCTAGTAACCTAATAACATGATTCTATTATAGGATGTGTTAGAGTGGGGTTGTCATTGCACCAAAAGACTGATCTTTTAATGCTCGATACAACCACTCAACTTATAGTACATAGAAGGTGGTTAAGCCCTTGTCAAGAATCCTAAGGGGAGCACTAAACAAATTTCTAATAATCTACCCCTCAACGTTACCCGAGGGTCTAAGGATTCAAACCTATGACCAAGCTCTAATACCACTTGTTAGAGTGGGGTTTTCGTTACACCAAAAGAATGATCTATTAGTGCCTGATACAACCACTCAAATTATAGTACATAGGAGACGGTTAAGCCCTTGTCAGGAATCCTGAGGGGAGCACTGAACAAATCTCTAATAGGATGTTCACACTATGGGTTGGATGGCTCAAGCTAAAGGCTTGGGAAAGTCAAAATATAGCATGATCACCCTTAGTGTACTTGTGCAATAGTGAACTTGTGCTATAATATGCTCACACAATAGTACATGTGGGGTATAGTGTGTATGCACTACGAAAATTTCATAACTAAATACATTTACATGTAAAAATCTCTTCAAAATTTGCATGTAAAATCCAACAAAGCCTACCAAGCCAATAACATTTAAGTATAAGTTTTATACTCTTCAATTCATATAATTAACTTACATTATATATATATATACTTCTAGGATGTTTGAGAGCAGTTTCAACTTCATAGGAAATAGGATAAAGAATCTAGATTTTAAGGGTTTTTCAAAAAATTTAGACTCAACTAAATTTTAGGAATTAGAAGATTGTTGTGAAAATGATCTCTAGTGGAATATTGATTGTATCCTAAGCCCTTCACATTCACAAGATCATTTGAGGATAATTACTAATTGTATTTATTATATTTCATTGTTAGTTTTGCAACTGACATGTATGTTTAACCATGTTAAAAGAACTAGAGAGAGAGAGAGAGAGAGAGAGAGAGAGAGAGAGAGAGAGAGAGAGAGAGAGAGAGAGAGAGAGAGAGAGAGAGAGAGAGAGAGAGAGATTTGGGGTGACACAACATATTAACCATTATAGGAAACTAATGCTTTTAATGTTTCCTAATATATTTTAATGCTTCTATAGGAATTTAATGGGTCCTAAGTGGTCACAATAACCTTACGACGCATTGTGACCCCTTGGAACCAATTCATACCCACTAACACACATTAGGAACCCTTATAGAACATTAATCATTATATGATACAATTTAGCATTCCAATGTGTGCTAGTCAACCCTAATTTTTTATAAGGGGCCTTAGTGGGTCTTAAGTGGTTCTAGGAACTCGTATGACTCATTACAACCTCCTAGGACCCATTATGACCTATTCTGACACATTAGGACCCCCTCAAATCATATTAAACATTGTAGGACATGCTTTTGGGGTCTCATGTGTCATAATGGGCCCTAATTTGTCCTAAGGGGTCATTAGGGAACATTAGGGACCCATTGGGACCCATCAAGAAACATTAAATCCCATTAGGATGCATTACGACCCATTAGGTATCATTAGCACACATTAGGACCCATTAGGACACAATATAATAGATTACAATCCCTTCTATCATATTAACCATTGTAGAACACACTAGTGTTCCCTAAGGGCTCCTAATGTCTTATAAGGGTCCATGAATGGTGCTAAGTGGTTCGATGACCCATTAGAATTCGTTAAGACCCCTTAAGATGCATTAGGGCCTATTAGAACCCATTAACACCCCTTAGACCACCTCAAGGGGCTTAGGACACTCTAATGGGCTATAATAACAAGTCCTAATGGGGCCTAATGTTTCCTAAGGGGTTATAATGCTATATATTTAAGTGATTCTATGAAACCTTATGGCCCATTAGGACCCCTTAAGACCCATTGCGTGTCATTCAGACACATAAGAATCAATTACAACTCCTTATAACACATTAAACATCATAAGACACACTAATTTGTCCTAAGGGGTCGTAATGGGTCCTAAGTGGTTCTAATAAGTCCCAATCTGTATTATTTGAGTTTAATGGTCCTAATTTATCACAAGGGTTCCTAATGGGTTCTAAATGGTCCTTAAATCCCTTATATGATGTTAACTACTATAGGACACATGAATAGGATATAAGTTATTTTAATTCATCATAAGGGGTTATAATGGATCCTAAGTGGGCCTAGGATCTATTATGGCCCATTATAACCACTTAGGACACATTAGAACCCATTCATACCCCTTAGAACACATTAAAGGGTGCATGCCATACTAAGATACATGTATGTGTGCTAGTATATGGTAACAAGTCCAAATGGGTTGTAAGGGGTCCTAGAATACATTAATGTTTCCTAGGACCCCTACTAACTATTATGATGTGGAGCCTAATTAAAGATTAATTTTATCCCCACTTTATTTGATGTGGTTTCCCCCTAGAATTTACTACAGGGTGTTTGGGGGAAACACCCCTTGTGAGGTCCTGGGGTAGAGCCCCAAGTGCACTCCATGTTGTAGTATAGGTGTGGTCAAGGGGCACCGCCTCGCAAGGGGGTCTTGGGGAAAGTGCCCCTAAAATCTTGATTGACTTTGTTATTGTAAAAGGAATTGACTACTATTTTTTCTAGTGGACGTCTTATTCAAGCCCTAATTTTGTAAGCGAAAAAAATCTTGTATAAAATGGCTTAGGGTTAGGGATTTTATGAAGTATGTTGAGATTGTAGCTTCTTGCAGTGGTATTGAGCTCTAAGGGTTTACATATTGTAATCAAGTTGTAATCACTAGATAATAAGATTATTGGACTTGTTATTTGGTGGACATAGCCCAGGGATTGGGTGAACCATGTTAAATCTTTGTGTCTTGCATTCTCTCTTATGTGATTTATTATTATTTTATATTGGTTATATGTGCACGCAATTATTATTTTTGTCTCACTAATCTTAACACTAACCCCTTAGGACCCATTATCATACATCATATGGTTCTCAAATGGTCTAAAGAGATCATAATGGACCCTAGGGACTCATTACTATACACCTATGTGTCCATTAAGGGATCATAAGAGGCCCTAGAACACATTAATGTATCTTATGACCCCTTAAGACCCCTTACAACCCATTAAGAACCCAAGTACCATGCATTAGTGGATGGTAAGAGGTCCTAAGGGATCTTAAGTGGTTCTACAATATATTAATATTTCAAAAGACCCGTTGTAACCCTTTATGATTGTATATCATACACTAATACATGGTAAGTGGCCTTTAATGGGTCATAAAGGGTCTTAACGGGTTGTTGGAATTATTAATGTATTTTAGGACCCCTTAAAAATCCTTTCCATACATGTTAAGGGGTCATAAGGGCATGAAGAACACCATCTAATATTTCTTGAAACCTTTAGGACTCCTTACCATGTACTAGTATGGTAAGGCATTCTACGGTATCACAATGGAACCTAGAACAAATTAATGTGTCCTAAGACACCTTATGACCCGATAGCACCACTAGGTCTAAATTCTAAGGTTCAACTCTAAGGACCTCTTACTATACACTAATCAATGGGTCCTAAGGTATTGTAAGGGGTTCGAAGGGATCCTAAGACACATTATTTGTTTGTAAGACCCCTTAATAACTCTTACAATCCCTTACAATACACTAATGCACGGTAAGGGTTTTCACATGAGGTCCTATGACACATTAATGTGTCCTAGTACACCTTAAGACCACTTACCATACATTGGTCTTAAGGGGTCATATTGCACATTAATGTGCTCTAGGTACACTTAAGGCCTCTTACCATACATTAGTGTGTGGTAAGTGGTCCTAGGATACCCTATGAGCCCTTTGGACCCATTAGGAGCCATAAGATATATAGTAAGGTAGAGAGAGAGAGAGAGAGAGAGAGGAGAGAGAGAGAGAGAGAGAGAGAGAGAGAGAGAGAGAGAGAGAGAGAGAGAGAGAGAGAGAGAGAGAGAGAGAGAGAGAGAGCTAATAAATAATAAAATGAGAAACAATCCTAAAATTATCAAGCATAAGTCAAGGGTTTAAGGTTATAATAACAGTCCACTAGAAATTACATTGAAGAGAATGTGTTGATTCCTAAAATTTGGCTATGTATTTTTTTTTAACCTTCAAAATCCAAAATCTTTATCTTAACTCCCATCAAAGCTAAATCCACTCTTAAACTTCCTGGAAGTATATACATAAGATATAACTTATGTATAAGAAAGGAAGAGTTTAAATGAACATTACATTTATGTATGTGATCCCAATGTTGAAATTGACATTAAAGTGTACTATTTAAAAGGGTTTTCTTATTTTTCTTTATTGCTCCATAAGGCATTCACACTATAATGTGTGTGTCATATAACATGCACACACAATTCAATCCACTACATTTTAACAGCACACTTGCACTTTAGGGGAGAACACTTTTTAATGCATTGGAAATGACCAAGCCTAAGACATGGATTTTCCTTGGAGATCCAACCTAGAGGTTTGGTGGTCTCAAATAGGTCTAAAATGTTTTTCCAGCAAGCATACCAAAAATGGTTAATTTTTCTTGTGTGCTCTCCATTAGGTTTTATCGTGGTTGAATATCGATAAAATTAGGTTACATGATATTGTACATCTATGTGTTAGCTATATAACCATATACTTTATTGTGAATTCAGACTATTTGAATCATTTCAAATATAATTTCTTTTGAATGTATGTTCATTTTTTTTTTCTCAAAAGCCAACATGTAGTATGTGGGAGCTAGATTTTTTATCATTCATCAAATTTTGCAACATGTTATTTTTTAAGAAATTAGACTCCATTCTACACACTTTAAAACAAAGAAGTTTTTAATTTTTATTAGTTTTCAATGATTTCTAGGGGGGACACACAGATATTTCACATTTTTGGGATGTTTCCACTTACAAGATTCATAAAAAACTAAATATACATTATAAAATCACCTGAGAAATATGGGATAAACAACATGGTGTTAGGTAACTTCTGACTAGAGCAATTGAAGGATTTCGAAAACAAATTAACATTTTATGGGGACCACATCTGGCACTATGTTATGTTTTCACTAAAAACATAGTACCACTTTGTGTGGTCCCCTTTTTCAAGGGCCTTAAATTCCACCATTTAAAAAAAAGTAGTTTACAAAGTAGATTAAGAGGACTATGACTTTTTTTTTTGTCATATCTTGAAATTTTGAGTGCAACTATATTCAAAATATCGTTGAAGTTCAGAGATTGTTGATTTTAGAAAAAAGTGGCATCTTATGCCCCCTTTGTTACCACAACTTTGTGTACTTACCCAACTCTTCCATTAGATTGAGTAGTGGGTTGGTTGTAGCTAAGGTATATTTAGGTACAAATATGATTTGCATTTTAAGAGAAGGTAGTATTTTGCTAAGCCTTTGGAGAGTTCCCTCTTTCATTAGTCGATTTAGGGTTTTAGATGGTTTCTTCCAATAACCTCACCACTTCTCTTGTTTTAGCAAGACTATCAACAATTTACTTTTGGTTCTTTTATAACTCTACACGAAATTTCTTATACATCTCCTCAAAATGAACCATCTCCTTCTTTTGTTGGTTATACCCTTCAACTTCTCCTAAGAAAGGGTTTTTAATTAGCTTTTTATTTTTCTCCCTCTACAAATATATCTTTTCCTTATCTCTTAATTACATAAATATTGTTAAACCCTTAGGAAGGCAAGACCATGACTCTAATACCACTAAAATGTTATTACTCAATATTTTTTTATTAGATTTAAATACTTCTTATTGGGTTTTAATTCAAACAAAAAATATTGAGACAAAATGCAGATCTCTCCAAAATGCACAAATTGAGTATACCCATGACTTTCCCAAAATTTTCCAAAACTTTGAATATGCCTTATAATTTTGAAGGAAAATATTTCTACTATAACTTTGGCAGCATAATGGCTTGTCAAATAACCTTTCTAGGTCTTGAAAGAAGATTACAAAATAAATGAATGAATATTCAAATACATAGCTAGTATGTTACATAATAGCTCAAAAAAAGTAAAAAAATAGGAACAAATTACTAAAACTCACACAAAAGCATATAAGCATCCAAGTACATTTATTCCAAACATATGGGACAATAAAACGCCGCAAGGGGCTCCACACAAATCATATCATACTACCCCTCTGTAACAAGTCAACTTCTCCTTCCACCCGAGAGAATGTCATGCAATAGCAAAGACTAATTAGATATATCCCAACCAATTTTGAGCCACTTGGAAATCATAATCTAAGGGGATGAACTTGGGGCTCTTCATAGGATTCTTGGCATAACCCACCATAAAATTCTCTTTAATGATGACTTGTGTATTTTTTCACACACACACACGATAAAGAATTACTGTATTGTATTACATTATGTTTCCCTAAAACCTTGTAAGTATTTTACAAATAGATGCACAGATTTTCAAAAGAACTAAATAAAAATTATTATTATTTTTTGAAAGATAAAGTAGCAAGAGGGTGTTGGCCCATGGTACATTTAGGAATTAGAAGGTTAACATGACAAAGACCATGCCTTAACAACATCTAACACATTGTCACCAGATGGAAAGCAACCACATTCTTGCCTCTATAAAAAAAACATAGCTAAAGTAATACTTTAAAGCATTAAAACTAAGCCCAAATACTTAATAGTACATATGAGATAATAACCAAGCCTCATAGGACCATTACCATGCCATACAGAGCTATACACAGTATCAAAAAATAACCTATTATTTGGACCTCGAGGGTCAACAACAATCTTTAAACATAAAATAGACAAACACGTAGCAAATAAATGTTTTCACCTCCACCCATCCTCTTAGAGAGGAGGGTGGTAGTCCATTCTTCCTTGAAGAGCTAGAAGAGCTCCTTGTAACCATCAACCTTGTCGATCTTTTCTCGAGCAACCCACTCCTACAGTAGACATAGAGTCACCGAGCAAACATGCATCACCTTAATGACAAACTTGATGGCGATCTACAAATGGTTCCTAAGCCCAAAAAACTTCTTCCTCAACCAATTGACAATGCCACTTAGCTCTGTCAAACGCTTTTTGAAACTTCCAACTAGTCTGCCATAATTTATAGTGATATCCGTGCTAGCTGCTTCCTTTTCATTGACTTGCAGGGGGGAGTTTCTGGTGGGGTTAGTGGTAGGGGTTTGGGTAGGTATAAATGTAAGTGGGTGGGATCCTCTTTAATCACCTTTGGGAGGAATCATCCTTGCTACTAGAGGAATGCTTAGAGATATCATTTGAAGTATCCTCAGACTATACTCTTTCAGAACTACTAGAGTTGACCTTTTTAAATATTTGTTTGCATATTATTATGTTACAAATATTTCATTAAGTTTTATTATATATTAATACAAAGATGAAGTAAATTATACGACACTTAAATTTAGAATGCAATGCATCATAATTTATTTTTTTGATTGCACCTACCGCATGAAACTTTGACCAATAGAATCAAACTCAGCCTATCAAAAAATATTGATAATATTATTAGAGAATGCTTGAATCAAATTTTGTACTACAAGACTGAAGATTATTGTATTGAACTTTAAGATTATTGTATTGAACCTTTTTCCCCCGTGAACCATACAATTGCTTCAGACTTCGTAGGCGTACAAATTTATCCTTCATCAGACAACTTATTCCATTTAAAAATAAAATAAAATACATTAAAAGCACCCATCCGGATAAGAGACAGGTTCCGTCCTAAAGCGACGTTGAAAACTGAGTGGCCAGCAAGCATACGTCAGCGAGCCGATTAACATGTAAACACAATCAATCTTATACGTTTCTTGATCCACAAGTAACTTACAATCCATTGGTTAACATCGACCTAATCCTTCTGGATTAGCCGAATTCCAACTCCAAGAATTTCCAATAAAATTACAATATTACAAAGATCCCACATGTATCGCAATGCTTAGCATTACGCAAAACATATAAACAAAATTAATTTACATTACAGCCCCTAAAACCCACCTAATTGTTTGGAATTCAAATCCGCAGTTTGGATGGGCAGATATTCTCCGAGAGTGCCGCCCTTCAGCTGCTCCACAATCCACCAGTGATCAACAGCTTCATTGTGATAAGCCTTGCACACAAAGTAGAGCACGCTCTGCGTCAGCGGCCCCATCACAGTCACCCCACACTCCGCCAACAGGAGCACCGTTCCGTAAACACTGCTTTCCTCCACGCTCAACGAATCCCAATTCTCATTCACTGCCCAATAACTCAGCCCCGCTTTGATCACGATGAACAGGAACGTAAGCACCAGCGCTGACGTGTCCTTCCCCGTCATGAGACCGTGGGCTTTCTTGACGCCCTCCAAACCGCAGCCCTTCTCCTCCAAAACACACACCACGCAGCCCAGTCTCCATACGACCACGATGTAGAGCCACACGCGCACGAACACCACGCACGTCACTATCAGCGCCGCGTTGAACGGCCCAGCGGAGGAGACGCTGAAGTGGTTGAATCCCCAGATGAGCAGACACACCACCACGGCGAACCCCGCTACGTTGCCCACGTGGAAAAGCAACGCCCACGTGGACGTCGCCGCCACGCGCTTGCACGCCCCCGGGAGCGCCCTGCTGAGCTTCGCGAACGAGGGCTCTTGTCTCGTGGCGTACACGCTGGCAACGGTGAGCGACGCGGCGGCCGTCAGGAGAAACGAGAGCGCGTAGACGAAGACGGCGTAGGCGGTTTCGAGGGCCACGAATAGCGCCAGCTGGCGGCGGGAGTCCCGGAGGTCGTAGACGTCGTCGCTGGTAATGAGGTTCAGTTGGTCTGAGAGGATTTGGAGAGAGAGCGGAAGGGAAATGAGTGTGTGGAGCAGAGTGGCTAAGGAAAGGGGCAGAACCAGGGTTACAATTATTGCCCCGATTAGTTTCGGGCAGCACCGCAGTATTCTGAACGACTCCGCTGCGATGCCTATGGCGTTTAGCCCCTGCAATGATGATGCTGCTGCTGCTGCTGTTGCCTCTCCCCTGCCTCCTTCCATCATAAACAGAAATCCAATGAATTGCCCCTTTTGACTAATTGTGTGCCTCTCTGGCCTCCTTTTATACGGTTTTGGAAATTTTTCGTGGTGGGGAAGTCGTTAGTCTATTTTTTATGGCTAGGAAGGAGGTCTGTTTGAAAGTTTTATGGTCAAAGGCTAACTATTCACGATTTGGATCTTTGGTGGGCCCGGTCGTCGTCACAGGCGGCTAACTCCGTTGTTTGTTTTGTTTGGATATTCTATGCAGCAATCTAGAAGATTCCTTTTGACGAATGGGTTATGCGTGGGAAATGTATTGAAGCGAAATGAATACTATAGCGGATTTGCCCTCGATGCTTTCTTTGAACTCGACGCACGTTTTTGGTTGCATCTAAACTATATATACTCTTGTGTAAGGAAATTTATGTCATTAAAATATGTATAGTTGTTAGGCTGTCAATAACCATTCGGACAAATTTATGGTCTAATAATATTAGTAAAACAATTAGTGAAAATTTTCGCCAAGTCTACTATTAGTATTGAATTAATTTAAATCTCGAGTCTCAATGGTTTACCTTTAATTTTTCATCAAGGACAATTATAATGCTTTTCAAGGTGTTTATGATCATGAGAAATACGTAAGCAATTTATTATTATTTTATGTTACAAATATATTCCATTAGAAATGGAAATAAAATCATTTGATTGTTCATAATTCTAGCTGATACAAGCATAGTCTATAGTATATAAGATTTTTTTGTATTTTTATATTATACAAATTATATGATTATCAAAACACATGACTTTTAGAGTCTTGTATTTTCAAAAATAGTGTTTAGATTTGGTTGTACAAAAAATTAAGTAATCAAATTTAAAAATAATTAAAGTCAATATCTAACTAGCCAACTATATGACTATCATATTAGTCGTTTGATATGTAATAATTGTGAAATCATTTTTTACCCAAAATTGTCTTTTGATAATCTTTACATATATTTTCTATTTTTTATTGAAAAAGCTATATTTGATATGAAAAATGATTAGTGAATTATTTAAATATAAAAATTAGAAAAAAATTTGTTGTTGAGAAAAAAAAATGTTGGTCAATAAGGGGTCAACATTTATACGCAAAATTATGACTTTCGTTTTACGCTCGTGGCTATACAGCCACAAAAATGCACTTCTTTTACATTGCTTTTTCAAACTCAGAAAAAAAAATTCCAAATCCTCTCCTGCGTAAGGAAGTGCATTTTCGTGGCTGTATAGACGTTGCCTCTTTTTACCAACTATAGGAAGGTTAAAGATTGTGTTGACATGTTAATCTGCTCGCTGACGTATGCATGCTAGTCACTCGGTTTTCAACGTCGCGTTATGATGGAACCTGTCTCTCTTATCGAGATGGTTGCTTTTTCCTCCATCTCCTTTAAAAAACGGAAGAAGCAGATGTATATGAAGGATAAACAGTTAACCGCAGTTTTAAAAAAAGTATTGTATAGTGAAATTTGATTGAATCGTTTTGTAATATAGTTTGTTTTAATGGGTTGGCTTTGATTCTATTGGTGTCTTGTTGTAGCTAGATATTGATTAATCTATAAATGTTTAGGTAATTATAATATATTTAAATCTCTTTTATTAATTTATAATAAAATTTGATTGGATCATTTGTAACATAATAATATTTTTTTACTTGACTCTTTTGAAAATTCATTTTCATTTAGATATGTACAAGTTTTGAAGGGAAAAAATTGTTTATAGAATTATTTTTTCTAGTATAAGAATGATTGTAAGTATTTTTTTAATGTATATATTCAATGACAAAAATGATTAAATTATATTATATCTAAACTCATAATAACTTGCTTTTTCTAATTAATAAAATGTTAAATGCAAAAAAAAAAAATCTCATTAGTCTTTAAAAGTTAAATAGCAGGATACAAAAATTTGAACTATCGTTAGAACCACTTTCTATGTAGAAAAGACTGTCACTAATACATTTTGTGGAAGTTTGGCACAATTTTGAAATTTAATTGTTACCTAATTTTTATGTGTATGCTAACAATAAAACTTTACAAGTTAATGCATTCATTAGTAATTGGAATGATTTTCACATATAAGATTTAATTTCTATAGGCAATAGATGATCATCATATTAACTCACAATCTAAAATCATATACAATATTTCAATCAGATATATATATATATATATATGATTAAGGAAAACAAGTTTTAATGGGGCCTTGAAACCTTTACATGTCTAAAAGTAAAACATAGCTAGAGCGCTTAAAGTATCAAACAAACTAAAAGCAACAATCTGAAACAACCCCCCATAGGGAAACATGATAAAAACCAGACAAAAATGAGGGAGCAAAACAAAAAACTAGGAGAGGCCCAAAAGCCAGGAAAGATGCTCAGGTAATTTCTCTGAGTAATTCTGCAGCTCAAATTTTCAGCTTAGACATTCTTCCAGTCGCCTCTTTCATATCAGACAAATCTTTATTAGGTTCATGGATGTCCTTCTTCTTTATGTTGGATCTAGTTCTCTTCCTCAAACCATCCTCAAGAGACCTATCTTTGGCGCTGTTAGGAGAATGGTCATCCTCCTTGCTGACCTTCTGTTCTTCAATTTTGTTGATGAGCACTTTATGTTCTCATTTGCCTCTTTGAGGATGTTATAGCTTTGCTCAACAATATTTTGCATAGAGCCCTCCATGGTTTGAACTTTGCTCTTCACTTCCTTCACTTTGTTATCCATGTCCTTATCCTCCTTTGTTTTCCTATTTGGAAACTACAATTGTCCCTCTTCAATCTGCTCACTTTGTATTTGAGCTCCTGAATTTCATGGAAAGTCCATTTAGTGGTTCGATAGCTATCCACAACACTATTTTTTGCATTGCTAAGCACATCCATTTGAGGGTTTTCCTTTGTGATATCACTTAAAATCATAAGGGTTGGGTCAATCAGCTCCTCCATTTGAATTTCACCCTCTTTGTTCTCCTTGACTATTGTTCTAATAATCTCTCTATTGATTCCCATCCTCGCAGAAACAATATCAAAATTCCTCCACACCACATTCCTGTCTTTGCCTGAAAGCATGCATTTGTAATGGCTGGATCCAAATTCCTCGTAATCTTTCTCGTGCTCTTCCCCATACCCATTCTTCTTATCATCCTCATCATCATCGCTATCCTTCCCCGCCTCTAATCTTCCTCTTTGGATTCAAAATCACTCCCTCTTTTCAAACCCTTGAAAATCCTGCCCTAATAATTTTTCTTCTGCATTCCTTTTTTCTATCAGGCAATGACCATAGTTTTTCTTCACTAGTTCTCTTTTTAGAGAGGCTTTTTTGAAATAGTTATTATTTATATATATAAATTTTCAGTAAAAATAAAATAAATATAACAATATTGAAGTTGACAATTTAAATTTAATAAAAAAATACATTTATTAAATTAAAATTATAAAATTATTTACAATTGAATGTAAGTATCAAAATAGAACACTCTAGAGGACAATCAATAACAAAGAAAAATAGAATAAGGACAATCAAGTCAAGTGTAAGATCAAAAGCTCTTGAGGGGGATTCCCTATTAACCAAAAAGGTTCCAATCCTCCAACTAAATAAAAATATTAAATAAAATAACTTAAATAATTGTTGTAATATTAAAATAGATTTTCTTATATCAGGTAAAGATTTCTGCTACATTATGCTATGTGAAAATTATCTCTAAATCTTATTTTCTAAAGGGTCAGCATGGGTCTGCTTCCTAGCCCTACTTTTGTTATGATCATGCGACACATGCCTTCAATTTAGTAACTATAATGTGCATCATATTAGTTATTTTTCTATTGTCTTTTAAGCATTATTTATTCAATGAACACCAATTTAGACTTCAAAATCTACTAAACTAATAACATGCATTCTTTTTCCAACACATTGCACTTTGGTTTTCAAAGCAAGAGTTTTGTTTCGCAAAAGTTAAATAAAAAGCACAAGGAATTTAATGTCATTGGGATTGAGGGATGCCTACATGTTTTGAACAATGACATTTCTCTTGTGTTTTGTCTTTCTACAAAACTATAAGGTTTACTTCCATGTAGATGAGTTTTTTTCCTTTCTATAATTTACAGTTTGGCCACATCAGACAGGGTAATTTGAATTGCGTTCAATTTTTGAAAATTAGGTTTGGTAAAAATATTATTATTAATAGTTCTTAAATTATACATATTTTTTAGTTATCTCTTACTGTCGAGTATGATCTAAAATATCAACAACAACAAAAAAAACATGATTTAATTTACAAAATTTCAAGTATCATTATTTCTTTTAATATATATTCCCTGGCCATATTTTTTTCCCTTTCAAAGTCCATTCTTAATTATATTTTATGTGCATTCAAATTTATAAAAAAAAAATAAAAAAAAAAGTCTCTTTGTTTCCACATAGTTATTTGAGAATCAAATCCTTTGTTTAATATGTTAGTGTTAGATAAAGAAACAATATAATACAGAAGGCTAAAATGTTGTAGTAGTTTTGAATTGGTTTGGGAAATGTATGCAGAGATTGTAAACAATTGAAACAAATGATTGTGTTCAACGTCAGTGGCAAAAAAATCCAAGAACCTCTATGAACATGATAATATTTTTCATGTGTCTAAAATGTTGAGAATTGTGATGAAAAGAATCGAGTTTCTAGGTACGTTTTAGATTGTATATCTAATGATGATGGTAATAAATTGAATTCAAGTTTGAGAAAGACTTCGATGGTAATAAATTGAACATAAGTTTTAGAAAGATAACTACTTGGTTGTGATTCAACACATGCAAAGGTCCTTATGGAAGACAAAAGGTGGATTAGAGGCAAGGAAGGCTATGAACCAAAAAATTGGCATGTGTTGAAGCCAATCATGGCCTTAGGAGGCATTGAGGATGGTAAAGATGTAATGTGTCTTAAAGGGCTTGTTAAGGACACGAGGATCTCTAATAATGAATTAAGGGTAGAAATGACATATGAATTCAAGTAAAATCTTTAGGAGTCCTAGAAGGATTTAAGGTTTTTTTAAATTGGTCCAGAGGACCTAATAGGTAAGTTGGAAAAGTTAAGTAGTTGTTTTAAGCGATAAATAATCAATTTGAAAATTAAAATCTTTGAATTCCAACGGTTAGTTCACTTTTGGAGGGAAAGTAGTTTTAGGGAGTTTCATGCATAACCAAGCTTGGAAAGTGATTCCAATCAGTTGGAGTTGTTGTTAGGAAGGTTTTTAAGATCCTTTGGAGGCATTGTACAGAGGTAACACTGTGGAAGATTCATTTTGTATGGATTGTGCATGAAAGATCAATATAAACTCCATTTTGTTGATGAAATCTTGATGTCTTCTATTTAGCTTTGTGATTAGAAGTTGTTCTAGCATTAGAAGATATGTATTTTTATAAATATCCAGTGTACATTCTTTGAAGTTACTTACTGACCTCTAATATTGCAAATTAGTGAGTACAACATTAGGAATAGTGCTCTTTTTTCTAGTTTTGACAAGAGTTAATGTTTGGATGATCATTGCATGAATGAATTTGCTGATTCTCATGGAATGAATCATCCATGACTTGTACAATGATGTTATAACATTGACATGTGCATATGAGAGTTTTTTTGATGGTGATCACCCAAGAAGAAAGTGTGAATGGTGAATGGAAATGTAGGTATGGAGCAGCAGTAGGAGTTCTAGTGATTGGAGGCTATTTTTTAATGATTGAAAGTGATTGAGAATTTTTAGGACAAGATGAAACCACCTTGGTTTGATCCCAGGAGTGTGGGGACATCATTGAATTAGAAGGCCCTAGTTTTGGAGGGTTTAGGGAAGCAATTTAGGGCTTTTGGTGTTGTAGACACTTTGAGTCTAATTCCTCTTGAAAATATGACATTCATGAACTAGGTAGAGACTGTCTAAAGTGGGGAGATTTTGAAGTGAACATAACTCATAGTTCCTTTGTTAAAGTGCTCACTTTTTAGGCATTTTAGAGCCACAATATAGTGATATTAAGGTTTGGTCCAAATGAACCCTAGGTAAACTTTTGATATGTTGAAGAATGGCCAAATGGGTATCTAAAAACCCATAGAGTTAAGTTTGGGCTTTGGAATATATGGAGGAAATCAAGGATCTTTGTTGTTGGAGGTCTAATAGGGGCAACTAGACCTAGAAGGCAATTTGAAGAGTTTAGAAGGGTTGGAGCAGTCTAAAACCCTAAGATTCCTTAAATCTAAGTTATTATCATCAAAATATATCAACCCTAGCACTTGGAACCTTGTTGAGGAGGTCTTGTTAGGTTTTGAAGATATTGAAGTACTTAAGGCCTTAGGAAATACTAGTCAACTTTCACAAATTGACGAACTTGTAGTTGGGCCATCCATACACCACCCTTACTTCTGCATCAATAAATCACTCATCTTAATAGAGTATGTCTATGTCTTGTTTTGTAAGATTTAATTATATGATTGATCACATCAGATCAATGGCACCTCTTAATTCTTTTAAATTATTTTTTTAATCATTAGTTGGATTTTCCTTTTGATTTTAAGAGTATATAGTATTAAATGTTTAAGGTCATATACTTTTATTTTATCTTTAATTATGTAATTATATTTTTTAAAATGTTGATAATAAATTTAAATATAGTAAAAAAGAAACTTATTTTTATTAGAGTTTGTTTACATGTATCATTTAGTTTCATTAATTTATTCATGTTATACATAGGTAAAATTTATGGTACTTCAAATTTTATGTTATTTAAATCTTTTAATTCTTGAAAATGAGTGCATCATCTTTATGAATGTTCGTAATATTTTAATCTTTGGCCTTTTTAGCTCTCTTCATGTATATCTTAATTAATAGTGAATGTTCAGAATATTTTAGTCTTTGACTTTTTTAGCTTCCTTGATGTATATCTTAATTAACATAAAAGTGATGAATTGCAATAGATAATTCTATGTAGATTTATACGAGTAGTTTTCTTCCCCTTTCATGTGTCATCTCTATGAATATTCATAATATTTTCCTATTTGGTTTCTTTAGCTCTACTCATGTACATCTTAACTAAAAGTTAAATTGCAATCTAGATAATTCTATATAACTATAGTTTTTCTCCCCATTTAGAATGACTTTAAAGGATTTATTTCTTGCAAGACAATTTCTTGTATTAAATCATACTTAGACTTATATAGTAGTTATGGTTATTATCAATGAGGGAATTTTTTTTTCTTGAGCACATTACTTTTGTATATTATGTGATTCAAGATAAAATTGTTGTAAAAGTGTATATTGATTTCTTTATATAACAAGTTAGAATTAAATGGTTAAAGACTTCTTTTAAATAAAATTTACAATTTGTTCAAGTTTTGAGAATACAAAAAATAGATTTTGGCCAATTGAGCTTAATTAGCCAATATCAATAGTTTATGATATGGTTGTCCTAACTGAAATTTAATTTTTGATCTTAACTCTACTTGATTGGGAATAGAAAATCAAATTTCAAAATTAGTTTTGCAACCTTCCTAGAAAACCCAAGACTTATCACGTGAGAATCCATGTGATTCTTCAATATACTCTCAACTATCCAAATCATAGTTATGACTTGGTGGTTTCTTTATTTTTAAAACTTTTCTATAAACTTACACTACCTATAAATTAATTAGCTTTTTATAATGTGCATTGATTGGTAATGTTGATTTTTAGACTAGTATTTTGGTAAGAAAGATGTCCATCCTATCTTTAGATATTTTTGTATACTTTAGTAAAAAAACTCTTTCTTTTACTTCTGGTCAATACAATGGTCCACATTGATACGAAGGTAAACAAAACTCTTATTTTACCAACTATATATAATGTGGGGAAGCAACATTTATGAAGCATTGCTTTTGATGGCTGAGTGTGCAGTGACTGTGATGGGGACCTTGACAAAGAGCATTCTCTACTTTGCATGCAAGGCCTATCATGATGGAGGTGTTGATTACTGGTGGATTGTGGACCAGTTGAAAGGTGCCACTCTTTGCAGAATATCTGCACATTAAGTCCGACAATTAGGTGGGTTTTAGGCTTAATTTTTATAAAACCGTAAGTTTTACACTTAAAAATCATAATAAATCATTAAAATCTGTTATAGATAATCTTAATATTTTATTTTATTATATAAATATATGATTTTATAGTATATGTAACATGTCTTATAAATAAAATATATTTATACTAGCAATTGCATGCTTTTGTACATGCAACGAGTGTACCAATAGGAGATGAGATTTAAGACAAAGACATAGAATGAACATTAAATAATGTAAATATAATTTTAAAAAAAAAAAAATACAAAAATAAAAAAAGTTGAAGATTAAAATATAGATATATAATTTTTACAATATTTAGGAAATTTGGATATTGCTTAAGAAACATGTTCAATAATTTCAAGATTTTACAATTAAATGAAATTTATCATATATGAAAAAAAAATCATTAAAAAAAAAGCCCATCAAAAAAATTATTACGAAGAAATACAAAAAAAAATATGAAAAATAAGACATCTCTAACAAATATTCTATTGACTAAATAAATTATAGAAACTGAAAAAATAATATTTAAAGAAAAACTAAATTAATATAAAAATAATAATTTAAAGTAATTTAAAAACTAAAATCTAAATCAATTTAAAAAATCAAAAGTTTAATAAATAGATATCATAACATAATCTAATGTGGAGATTACAAGTAAATATTTTTTAAATAAATAAAAAGAGAAAAACAATAGTTAAAAGTGGATATTTAAAATATAATCTTATGTGAACAAATTAGATTATTAATAATTTTTAATTTAAATAACATAATATTTATTAAAATCTTTTAAATAGATTAGTAAATATTATTTATTCAAATTAAATTTATCAAATATCATTAAAAAAACTATTATGAAAAATTAATAAGAGAAATATAAAAATATAATATGTCTAACAAATATTCTATTGACTAAATAAATTATAGAAACTAAAAAATAATGCTTAAAGAAAAAATTATACTAATATTAAAAAAAATTAAAAATTGAAAAATTAAAATCTAGATCAATTTTAAAAATCAAAAGTTAAATGAATAGATCATAAGATGAGCTAATGTGGAGATCACAACTAATAAATAGAAAAAGAAAAACAATAGTTAAAAGTGGAGATAACAACTAATAAATATCAAAACAAGAGTTAAAAGTGGAGGGAGATAAAAAAAAAAAAATGGCCGGTAAATAATTACCAGGAAGAATTTTCAATTTTCTACCAAAACTGACAACTTTTCTGGCCAACTTGCAAATTTTCCATCAAAAATTTAATTTCTGGGAACAAAGTTCCCACAAATAGCCTATTTTGTTTATACATACTAATATTAATTTATGTCAAATAAAATTTGACGAAATTTTTCTAAAATCAAATCTATAAGTTTAGAAACTTGCTTCTATAATTTTGAGAAATTTTTGTATATTACTAATTTTTACTTATTTCCTTATTTTGCATTCTTTAAATCTATATTAAAAAAATATATGAACACAAATTTTCATTTGTTATCAAGAGAGAATTGCAATCTCACTTTTAGATTAGGTTCAGTCTTTTTCTTGAGAGCATAGTGAATAGTAGAAATAAACTTAAGGTAACTTGTTCATATACAATTATATTATAAATTATTTTCTGTATTGTATCAATGACTATAGAATAGTGGTTTGCACTGATTACTATATTGATTTTTGTAGGTATTTCAAAAAATTATCTTCAAATAGAAAAAAAAAACAACTATTGGAGAAATATAAGGGGTGAAAATGGAAGATGCATGAGAATCTTTTGTAATACAAAATAATGACATAGAAGTTATCCTAATATGATGATATGATGAGGTTATGAGAAGTTGTTCTTACTATCAACATAAGTAATGTTGATTGTGAAAGAAGATTGTAAAACAAAATATGATCAAAGATAGATATAGAAGAACACAAAATCAAGAATACTTCACTATAATAAACTTATAGATTAAATTTTTAGGTGTTTTATTTTGAATGTTTTTTAAAAAAATCACATAATTTATTAAACAAAATAATAATTAGATAATTTTATTATGTTTAATGTATATTACAAAAGTATATTGATAAACAAATTAAATTTAAAATTATTTATAAAAAAATGACAATCAATATTTGTTAGAATCTAATAAGATTAATAACCTAGAAAACTAGTGCAAAGAATAAATATCTAAACTATGAATGCAAATGATACAAAATCAAAATAGCATCATAAAGTTAGTCTCCAATAGAGTAATGCAAATGCTGGAAGCAAAATAGCATTAAGAGGATGCAAAAACAAGAGATCCAAATACAAGCCAGGTAGCATGCTTATATAGGCTAGGAAGAGGGAGGAGGTGGCAACACCAACCAATGAGGAGCAACCATCTATCGGACTAAATATAGCAAAGTATCTTCCCAAGATAGCTAATGGATGCTCACATTTAGGAAGGTGACACCTCACAACCATTCACCTAATAAGACATGCTTTATTAAACTAAGCGAGATTATTAAAAGTGTAGGAAAAACCTAGCAAAATAGGAAAAATAAAAAACTACACTAACACCCCCCCATAAGCGAAGCTCAGGTGGATGTAGAAATGGGTCCCGGCAAGTCAAGCCTGATGAGGTACCCATGTACATAAAATTTTTCCAAAAGAGAGAGAAAAGAGACTCCCCAAAGAAAATTAGGACTCCAAGTGAGAGGAAGAGGCCCCCCCAAAAGATGAAGCATCCCACACCCCTAGCAAAGCTTGCAAATTTTGTCCGGTAGATCCACTTACATCGAACAAGTTTTCTTCCCTTAGGAAAATGGACAAGATCCCAAGTGTGGTTTCTCATCAAGGAACTATACTCTTCCTGCATAGCTGTATCCCACTCAAAAATACCAAAAGCCTCATGAAAGGACTGTGGATTTGAGGCAGTAGCAATGAAGATATGTAGAGCATCCTTGAATTACGAACGAGTCTGCTTGGTGTCTGATGGATCCCCAACCCAATCACCTGCAAACTGCAAGGTCTGTCTATCCAAAGTGGACCAGAAGATGGAGAATCGAGAGGAGAATCATCAACCTGTGAATGATGACGAGGAGAGGAAGGAGGCGAGTCCTCTAAATCACTCTCTGCATCAAAAGTGGAGGTAGAAGACTGCTCAAGTGAATTTGACCCATCAGAAGATCTATCATGTATTCCAAGTGACTCCAATGTCAAAGTAGAAGGCAACCCTGTGACCATGCTTTGCTGGTTAAGCTGATGCAAGTAGTGGAAGTTAATATGGCCAAACTAGTCATGCCATAATTTGCTCACATCATTAAAGTGAGTGAGTAAAACAGTCAAAGGAGGATCAGGAACAAAGTGAGAAAATATATAGAGTCGTGATTGATGATCTGCTCTCCCAACTGCAATTGTAGAATCATTTTGCAACTCACATATCTCCACTGAATTAGGAGTGAACTCAACCCGCTTGCCTAAATCTGTGTGAGTGATCTGGTGTATCGATAGGAGATTAGTTGACAATGAGGGTACACAAGAAACATCATGGAATGTGCCAACCCCCACATCAATAGACCCTCTCCCACACACCTCAACAAGAGTGTTATCACCCATCAAAATATAAGGCATAGTACACGGCTCCAAGGATGCAAGTTCTTCCTTAGATGAAGCCATGTGGTGTGAAACACCCGAATCAAGAACCCAAGTGGATGGTGAGGAAGCAACTGCAAAAAGGGCCTTGCCCTTTCTTTTCCCCTTGCTGTTTTCTTTTTTCTTGTTAGACCCTTCATTAGAACTTTGTTTGATAGACTCAGGAACATTGATATTATTCTTCTCAAGAATGTATGTCAAGTGATCAAATTGTTTCTGCAAACATTTATGTTCATCATGACCAGGTCTTTCACAATAGGCACATTTGACCTTTTCTTTCTTAGGCTTATTGCCCTTGGAAGATGGTGTATCAATAGTTGCTTTTGAAAAAATCGATATCTGATCCTTCTTCTCCTCGCTATTCTTTTGTTTCTTATCCTTACTATTGTTGTTACTACTTTGTCCTTGTTGTTCTTTTGTGCCTTGGTTGGCAGCCAAAGCATGTGACTTAGAGGACTTAAGAGTGCCCATCTGGATTAGCTTGTCCTGTTCTCAAGTGAGATTGACAGCAAAATCATCTAAAGATGGCATGGCGAATTGAGTACCAAGTGCACCCTTAGTAGCATAGAAGGTAGAGACAAACACAGAATATTCTAAACTTAGCTTAGAGAGAATACTAAAAATCAATTGTTCATCTTTCTTTTCAATTCCACATTGTTTTAACTGCAGCCTTAGTGATTTTAATTTGGTGAAGAAATTTTGGATTGTGTTGAAATTGCTTGGACTCAAACTAATTAATTCATTTTCTAACATATGACCCCTCATTGAATCTTGTGTGCCAAATAGTGTTTCTAGCTTTATCCATACTTCATTTGGTGTATCTAAAGACTCAATGTGAAATAGCAAGTCAGGAGAAACAGACAAACACAATGTTCCAAATGCCTCATCACATTTGTTAAACCACTTAGGCTTATCTTCATCTTTAGCAGGTTCAGTTTCAAGTCCCATAGTTATCCTATTTAATCCAGCTTTCCTTAAGTGAATTTTCATGCGTGATTTCCACTCAAAGTAATTGTATGGAGTTAGGATGGGCATATTTGTTTGATCCATGATGAAGAAATGCAGAGAAGAAATGCTAAAAAGAAGAGAACCAAGCCATGACAATGCCCCCCCTTTTTTACTCAATCAAGGAACCCTCCCCCAAAGAAATATGATTTGGCACTTTATTTTAGTGCATTTACAACTACCACTAGAAAGAAATACTTAGTGGTCTTGATTTCAATGGATTACAAACCCTCCTGAAGAGCATATGCTAGAAGTGAAATTTGGGCACAATAATAAAAAAAATAGCACCACTGCGATCTACTCGAAAAATCATGCACTTTCAAAAAAAGAATCGCCTCGATACGAGGTCGTATGAGAAAGTTATGATCCTCCGAAGTTTTCAAAACAAGAACTGTGCACAGTCACGGCTGAGAATCTGCAATTTCTGAAGAATTTATGTATGAAAATAAAAAAAAAACTCCACTAGTGGATAGAGCACAAAAAAATAGCCAAGTTCATAACAAGAATCATCAAAATTGAAGTCCGTATGAGCAAGAACGAGACATTTGAAAACTGCGTTCAAATCTGCGACTGCCAATGGAGAGGGGTATGGCTATAGCTTTGCATGCTCGATTTTTAAAAATATACAGCTTGCATGCAAAATTTAAAAGATACCTAGATGATTTTTCGAGGCTGCAAACAAAACCCAGAAAGCGTTTTTCTTGCTGATGTACAAAAGATGTTGCTGTAGTGTAAATCAAACGCCTTTAACAGTAAAAAACAGCTCCAAAAATTAAAAAAAGACCCCAGCAACCAGAATATGACATACAAATGTTGGATCAGCTTCCTAAGTCCATCAATGGCATGCTGGAACCTGCAAAACTGATTGAAAACTCCAAATATGCAAGTTGGTTGTTAGATTTGAGATTGAAACCCCAGAGAAAAACCGTTTTTGTCAAAACTTTTCTGATTCTCAAGATCATCCAAAGATGCAAGAGAAGAGCATACTTCATTTTTCAAAAAACTACAATAAAGTTTATTTGCCCTCCCCGAATCTCTCAAATATGGAAACTAAAATCTACTCTTGCACATAGAAAAGCTCTGATACCATGTTAGAATCTGATAAGATTAATAACCCAAAAAACTAGTGCAAAGAATAAATATCTAAACTATGAATGCAAATGATACAAAATCAAAATAGCATTATAGAGTTAGTCTCCAAGAGAGTAATGCAAATGCTGGAAGCAAAATAGCATTAAGAGGATGCAAAAATAAGAGATCCAAATACAAGCCAGGTAGCATGCTTATATAGGCTAGGAAGAGGGAGGAGGTGGCAACACCAACCAATGAGGAGCAACCATCTATTGGACTAAAGATAGCAAAGTATTTTCCCAAGATAGCTAATGGATGCTCACATGTATGAAGGTGACACCTCACAACCATTCACTTAATAAGACATGCTTTATCAACCTAAGCGAGATTATTAAAAGTGTAGGAAAAACCTAGCAAAATAGGAAAAATAAAAAACTACACTAACAATGTTGTGATATTGCTATCAGAATTTAACTGTGTGATTTTGAGTCAAACTCATTGACCCATGTTTGATGAGTAGTGATTCAAGATGAATCAATCTCTCATGAGAATAAATGGAACACTTAACACTCATTGACTCTAGGTGATGCTCACAGAGGTGAAGCACTAGGACTTCTCAGGAGGTCACCCATCCCAGTACTACTCTAGCCTGAGCGCGCTTAACTACAGAGTTTCCTCCATGGTTAACCCCAGAGCTTGCAAATGGAGTTATCACAATTTGACTTAATGTGGAAATTATCTCCTACTTATCAATCAATATTTTCTTTCAAAAGACATATGACAGGTAAGGGTGACCATCAAGTTCACATAATGCTAAGCATTGCACTAAATGTGGGATTTTTTCTTAATATTGTAATTTTCTCGAGGAGTTGGAACTCGACTTTTCCACAAGGATTAGGTCACTGATAACGAATGGATTGTAAGTTACTTGTGGATCAAGAAATGTATAACATTGATTGTGTTTACATGTTAATTGGCTCGCTGACTTATGCTTGCTGGCCACTCAGTTTTCAACGTCGCTTTAGGATGGAAACCGTCTCTGATCCAAATGTGTGTTTTTTTCCTCCATTTTCTTCAAAAGAGGGAAGAAGCAGCTGTATATGAAGGATATAATTGTACGTCTTTGAAGCGATTGTAATTTAACAGTCTAACATATATTGTTTTTTAAGTATTGTATAATAAGTTGTGATTGAATCATTTTGTAATATAAATTTTTTTAATGGGTTGGGGTTTGATTCTATTCGCTACAAGTTCATGCGGTATATTAATTTAAATCTCGAGTCTCAATGATTTACCTTTAATTTTTCATGAAGAACAATTATAATGCTTTTCAAGTTGTTTATGATCATGAGAAATACATAAGGAATTTATTATTATTTTATGTTACAAATATATTCCCGTTAGAAATGGAACTTAATTCTAGGTGATACAGGGATAGTCTATAGTATTTTTTTGTACTTTTATATTATACAAATTATATGATTAGCAAAACACATGACTTTTAGAGTCTTATATTTTCAAAAATAGTGTTTAGATTTGGTTGCACAAAAAATTACGTAATCAAATTTAAAAATAATAAAGTCAACATCTAACTAGCCAACTATATGAATATCATATTAGTTGTTTGATATGTAATAATTGTGAAATCATTTTTTTACCAGAAATTGTCTTTTGATAATCTTTACATATATTTTCTATTTTTTATTGAAAAAGCTATATTTGATATGAGAAATAATTAGGTTGCTGTTAACCAATGGATTGTAAGTTACTTGTGGATCAAGAAACGTATTAATTGGCTCGCTGACGTATGCTTGCTGGCCACTCAGTTTTCAACGTCGCTTTATGACGGAACCCGTCTCTTATCCAGATGGGCGTTTTTTTCCTCCATTTTCTTTTAAAAAGGAAAGAAGCAGCTGTATACGAAGGATAGATCTGTACGGCTCGGGGAAAACAGTTAACCAGAAATTTGATTGAATCGTTTTCTAATATAGTTTGTTTTAATGGGTTGGCTTTGATTCTATTGGTGTCTTGTGTCTTGTAGTAGCTATATATTGATTAATCTGAAAATGTTTAATAATTATAATTTATTTAAATCTCTTTTATTAATGTATAATAAAATTTGATTGGACCATTTGCAACGTAATAATATTTTTTATTTGACTTTTTTGAAAATTCATTTTCATTTAGAAATGTACAAGTTTTGAAGGGAAAAAATTGTCTATAGAATTATTTTTTCTAGCATAAGAAGTCGAGAAGTCATTTTATAGGCAAGAGCCTACAACACAATGATAACAAATAAACAATAATAATTAATCGAAATAATAAAAAGAATGAAAACCATATTTTTGTAAGTATTTTTTTAATGTATATATTCAATGACAAAAATGAGTAAATTATATTATGTCCAAACTCGCAAATTTATTTTTTCTAATTAATAAAATGTTAAATACTAAAAAATTAATCTCATTAGTCTTCAAAAGTTAAATAGTAGGATGCAAAAATTTGAACTATCATTAGAACCACTTTCTATGTAGAAAAAACTCTTTGTTACCATTGCTTCCCCACTAATTGATGCAGGAGCATCTTGGGTGTAAGGGCAATCTTGCATCACCCAAAAATATTTTATTTTTAGTCTTTTCTATTTTAATAAGGACTAGTAGATAGAGTGGTTACTATTTATGGGAACTTGCTATTTTTAGTAAGTTTGTCATATGAGCTCAAAATGTTCTCATTTTCTACAGGAAGGTTCATTTTAGAGATATAAGCCTATCATAAAAATCTTATTGCTCCAGCTTAAGTATCAGAGAAGTTATTGCAAATTTTTAGTAAAAAAATTTGTAGAAAAATCTTCAGACTCACCGTTGGAGGCTTTAGAGTGCTTGGATGAGGTCCGAAAAATGAAAGAGCGCTAGTGTGGTTTCGAGCTCGTAGATCAAGAGCTGGCATTTTCGAAAAGTTGTTATAATAGCCAATTGGAGCAATGGTTCGTGAGTTATGGCCTTTCGAAGTTGGGCTACCCGAAACTTCTAAAATAATTGTCAAAGATGCATTTGGATGACTCTATATGTTTTGTTAGGGTCTGTCGGCTCTAGGTATTAAGTTTGAGTATCTAGAACCTTCCTGGGTGGCATAAAATTGCCTATTTAAGAAAGGCCTGAACATTGTCTAAGAGAGCTCTGGGTGATAGTTCGTAACCTGTCCTGCAAATTATTGTACTAAAGTGCCCATGTGGGTTAGTATATTGTACTTATGAATTCTGTAATTCCACATTTGTGGCACAAATAAGAAGCCCATATTTTGTTCTCACATTTTCTGTTATTTCTTTGTTTCTATTATAAGTTTATGGTATTAAGGGGAGCACCCTGCATCAAGTGGTATCAGAGCTAGAGTTCTTGAGTTTGTGGATAGATTACTGATTGTGAGCCAGTTTGCACTAGGACCATGGTTTGGGCTAAGTGTGTAGACAGATCATCGATTGTGAGGCATTTTGCACTAGGGTTTCAGTGGAAGTGCGAAAATGCCTCCATGAAGAGAGCATGGTGGAAGAGCTATAGGTGTTACACTTGAGGGTTTCTGAGCTCTCCAAAGGAAAATGCAACCATTGGAAGAACAAATGCAAAGAGAAATAAATCTTCCTGTAAGAGATGAAAGCAAGGATGAGGATAGAGTAGAAGAAAATGCCAAAGAAGAGGCAGTTCTAAATCTAGAGGAAGAGAGGCTTTTTAGGGCCATCTCCAAGATTGGAAAAAGATCGAAGTTTGAAGTTCTCACATTTTCAAAAAATCTTAATCCAAAGGAGCTGATCAATTGGATCAATGAACAATAGGAGTACTTTGAGTATGAAGATATTGATGATCTTAATAGGGTCAACTTTGTGAAGGTAAAATTGAAGGGACATGCGAAGATCTAGTGGTAGGTGTAGACACCTAAATCTGATTACATCACTAGGTAATTATATTTAGTCATCTCCTATGACATTATTGATTAAATATTTACTATTTAATTAATTAATCATAATCCCCTAATTAATTAATTAATTTAATTAACTATAGTCCAATTGATAAAATCAAATGATAACCCAAAATTAATTTATCAATTAAATCCTTATTCCTCTATTAAATTGAATAAATCCTCAAATCTATTCAATTTAATTCCATACTCCCATTTTATTGAATAAAACATTTAATAAAATATCTAAAATCTTAAAAACCTTTCTAAACCCTATCCTAACCCCTAATCCAACCCATTCACCCATACTAACCTCACTTAGCCACCTAACTAACCCATCCCATCAAAGCTAAATCACTTTCCCTCCTAACCCCCTTTTTAAGCTAATCCTAATCCCCCTCCTAAGCATATGCGCAACTTTAAGCAAGGGTTAAGACTTGCCAACCCAAGTCAAAGTCAACAAACTCAACCACACCTCTTACATTCCCAAAATATCTCTTACACTTCTTTTAATGACTCTTACATCCCTTTTACATTCTCAACCTCCCTTATTACTCCTTTGACCAACCCTTATCCTATCCTCTCACACTCGTCCTCCTTGTGACATGTGTCACCTCCCTATTGGTGCTAAATAAGCATGATCCATGTGCTCCCTTTTGAGTGCATCTTGACCCTCCCTCAATATCTCATCATCTTTGCATCCTAACCATCCATCTTTCTACCCCTTGGCCTATAAATAGAACCCTCTCCCTTCACAAAATCATCCACCTTCCATGCATAATGTTATTTTGAGAGTTTAGAAACTACCAAAATACCATTATAATGCTAAAATACCTCTATTGTTTGAAACCATCCTTCATGCACTCCATTCATCCACTTGAAGCTTGAGCATACTTGTGAGTATACATATCTTAATCAGGGACAAATCCTTTGTATCATGTGTTATACCATTAGGAGCCTACCATTTTTGGTTTGCTTCCTTTTGTGGTGATAATCTTTGGTCCTATCTTAAGTGTTGGCTTGTTTAGTATTGTTAATGCTTTCATTTAATACTTAGTATTCATTTTATACTACTAAATTAGGTGATACATTTTGGCATGCTTGGTGGGACCTCGCATTTGGGTCAATCTAATCACTTGTTAGATTTTTTGTGTTAAACTAACCAAAGTAACCTTTTGTGCTTGTGGGTTTTTGTAAGAAGTTTGCTGATATTATTGCAGGTACGCAAGTTACCTTTCAAAAATTGTGCTCCTGACCATCTAATCGTTTCCCATTTTCAGAAACTTCAGAAAACCTATTGTTCATGATCCTGCGACCACAGGATTGCGGCTATATGTCAGTGAGAATGCAAACCTGCAATTGCAAGTTTGCAGGTCATCACTACCTAGCTTCTGCACATGTCCTAAAATTCTCTCTACAATGCTGGAACCACCTATGGGATTGCTAATTATTGTCTGCAGGAATGCAGCCTCCAACTAGTCAAACTTTCAAACCAATTTCTAGCATTGACTAGTCAAACTTGTCAAATAATTTTCCTACGAGAATGTTGATAACTCACCCCACAAAATTGCTTGCTCGCGGGATCGCTCTGTATTATTTTATCCTGTGGCCTATTTCTTGCTTTTTTTTACCAATCTTGTATTGCATTCTCGTGACTTTTGCCCGTGTTCCTGTGCCTACAAGATCACTATTTAAACCCGTGGGTTTGCTGTGCTAACCATTTGGTTCAAATTTTTGACATTTTCTTGTGCAATTTTTTATGCTGACTTGTTTTCTATAGGTTTCATCATCATAATCTTCTATTAAACAGCTTAAAACTGAACAAATATTGCTTTTTGTCTTTCATGGAATGAATGATTAAGGATTAAAATCAACCATAGCGATGAACATTTCGTTTTGAGTGTTAATGAACATTATGTGCAAACACTTTGAATTTGGGGCTTAAAATAAACTTCATCAAATCTTGAATGCCCTAAGGTTAAAATGCTCTTATTTCATCCTCTTTAAAGCTTTCATGCTTGATTTCCCTTTTGTTGACTTGATTCATTTTGTTGACAATGTTGTGAAGTTGGAACGAATCTTTGTATGTTAGACAACTGTTTTCAAATCATAGAATAGAGCATTCAAATGTCCAAATAGTAATGAATCCCATGTCTTGCATGTTTTAAGATTGTGCATTTTAGCACATCTTTGACTTCTCTCTTTTCATGCAAAGTAAGACCTTAAAATACATGATGCATATACTGAAGTTGTGAGCAAGACCATTTGGAAACAACTTAGGAGTGCTTCTAACAAGTTCATCCACCTCTGGGAAGTGCTTCCGCTTTGGTGAGAAGCTCAAACCGGTAAAAAGTCTAGCCAGTATATAAATGAGGATAAAGGTAAACTTTCTTGCTCCATCATTAAAGTCCAGGCATGTGTTTCTAGGGGTAGCCTAAGGTCAGAAAATTTTCTCACGATTTTAGCATGTCTGGAATAGATTCTTAAGTGGATCACATATGTAAAAACTATTTGAAGGACTCCACAGACCCATTTACAACTCTTTTAGTAAAAAATATCTTACTTTTTTTCATGGTATGTTCATTCACGATGCAAGGGAAATAACATCCCTCAAAATTACTCACCATTGTGCTCCTTTGGTAGAGGCATAAGGCCACTTGGGTTTCATCTCCAAGGGTTGTTGTTCCCACAGAAGGGGAACTTCTATTTGTCATGCTTTTAAGATTCTTTGATGTGTATCATTTGTCGATCGACTCTTATATCGACTCACCTCTTCGATGAGAGGGACATATTGCACTAGAATTAGGAGACATCAAGTTGTGGGCCGTTGAATAACATATTGCAATAAAAAATATGACCTTAGGGATAAAGTGTGTGTTTGAATTGTCTTATTTGTGATCAAGACCTGTGAAAAACATTTGTTGAACATACACAATTTAGTGGTTACAATCAAAATCATTTTGCTAAAGAGATCATCTGTTCGTCTTTCTCAAAATTGCTTTTTCCTTTGAGAAAATGTTTGCTCATAAAACTCTCAAATTAGAGAAAATGTTCCACCTTTGTCATTTCAAACAACAGTTGTTAGCAAGTCCATTCGCAACAACTGTTTGTCTTGTTGGTCCACTTTGTCCCTTTGTTTAAAAAGTTATACTTGTTCCCTCCAAACATAATAAAATCACTAAGCAGATCCTAGTTACGAATCCTCTTTCCTCGGTCCAATGTTTTGCTCTTTTCAAAATACCTTTGCTATCTATCCTACTTGACTGAAAATATCACATCTTGTCTTTGAAAGACCCCATTTTCCATATGAAAAACAGTTGTCAACAAGTCCATTGACAAAAACATTTTTTCATCTAGGTTTATCTTTACCTATACTTGTTATCTAAAAACCCACAAAATACCCTACAAAATCTAGTTGCAAATAACCCTTTTGCCATTTATCCAAAAAAGTTGCTCTTTCCAAATTATCCTTGTTATCTATCCTACTTGACCGAAAATATCACATTTTGTCGTTACCAAGGAGATTGTTAACAAGGTTCATCCATATCAAAACCTAAAGTCACACTTGTCCCACTTCACTCAAACTTTTCCATTGTTGAAGAAACCTTAGCTATTTCTCAATTGATTTGTGTTTTCAATCAAAAGTCCAAAAGGTATACTTAGCATAGTCACTACCTCTAAAACCCCACAATTGTGATCAAAATCCCTTGGAAATATCTCATGTTAGGCCATCCCAAGACTAAGTTTAAAAAGGCTAAGCTTCGACAAATACCCGTTTACTAGGAAATAGAAGTAGAGCAAAAGAAAAACACCCCCAACTCGAAGATTGTCAAACTAGATCAAATTGAGAAAGATGGTGCAAAGGTAGCATTACAAACTGAGTAGGACTATGAAATCCAAAACCTAACTCTTCGATGTGGTGTTAGTTAGAGCCTTATCAAGAACTCTACTATTACTCATTCTGATTAGGTCCTTCATTTTTCCACACACACTTGTGCACTTATAGTTTTGGTCTCTCATTTCAAAATCCCATAATCACACACAAACATTTAGAAATAGGATCACCTCCTCTCATCTTAGATTTTCAAAAAAGAATCCTCCACATGCATTCTTAAACCCTAGCATCTCCAACTATTCCCTTACTTATTTAGAAACATTTAGCATCATATATCTCACCATCCTAGTTATCCTTGAAACCCAACATTTTCTAGAAATAGGTTGTCATTTGTGCCACACATCACCTTGATCCAAAGGTTAGGGCCACAAATTTCATATCCCCATTGCATTTCCACACTCATATTTTAGGGAAGCACAATCTCTTGCACTTAGCACCATATCATTTAGACCCCTCAAGTATCATATATATCTAGCATCATCCCTCTTTGCATTGTCATCCTTAGGAAAATCATCCTTTCATGCCATCCACCACACATTTTGGCAGGAACACACAGAAAAAGAGGGACATGGATCTTAGTCATAGTAGTAACACATCTTGAGCTCAGCCATACCCTATAGTTTACATGACACTATCAGATCCACCACCAAAAATTCCAAAAGAGCTAGGATCCTCCATAGATATTGAGGCATTCATGAGCCAACTTGGTCACACCACCATTGTGAATCCCATCATAGATAGAAACAAAGAAACCATCATGGAAAATTTCTTAAGGGATAATGTTGGCATCTTTGAGTTTGGGCATCCACCACCTATCGACATAACAAATCCTATTCACCCTTTGTTTGGATGACAACCACCTCAGGTACAACCAACAAACCCAAATATACCCTCAACTCAGGTGCCTATTCCCATTCTGCAAAACACCCATCCCATTCTCACTCAACCCTTAGTGCATACTACATCCCAACCAACCCTGAGTATACCATCTACATCTACTTTCACTACTCATTTTCCTACCCCACCAAATCCTCCATTTGCATCCAGCAACACTATCTTTTCGCTTCCACCCCACATTACATCTAGTCCATTTACTACTCAAATACTACCACTAGGGTCCAATACCTCATCTTCCATCCCACCTAACATCACTATCAACCCCATTGTAGCTAGCCAAAGATCTTCAGTCGCATTTCCTTTAGGACCTTGGAATGTTGCTGTGATGCAGGGCCCTATCACTAGTCTTCCCCCTAGCACTGCAACCATGTTTGTACCTTAGGCACTTTGAGCCACCGCTTCACATAGCTATTCACTACCACCCCTTACCAACTATTTCTCCATGCCACCTTTAGGCAATAGCCAAACCACCCCACCATTGCAATTCCCTATGATGAATACTCTATTGCAAATTAATTACCTTGCGCCTATTCATAATCAGTCATACTCTCAAGCAAGAGCACAACCCACATATATTGGACATGGTATGTATTCCCAAAGCATGGTGTAGGCATTATCAACATTACCCCCCTTTCAGACGTAGTCTTCATGCCAATAGTATGCTCAAGCACCCACATAGAACTATCTCATAGGGCAATAGCCTCATAGTTACCTTCCACACCAAACATCTCCTCAGTAGATGTAGTAGTATGCACAACCCACATTCCAACAATCCATAGCATACACCCCACTAGTTGTGCAATCTATTTTTCCATAGAAACCATATGGAAACCATGGTTTTCCATATCAACCTTTGGATCCTAGCATGTATCCTACATTGGGGGCACCTGGATCAGGGGCACTTGCTCCCCCACCTATAAAATCTGAATGGAAAGAGATAAAAAATTCTCTCAAGGCCCTCAAAGATGGGACAAAATCCAAAACTTTCAAGTTTGAGAATGACTGCCCATACCCGTTTGACAAAACCATCATGATGACACCATTTCCTAAACATTTTGAGATCCCCAAGTTTGACAAATTTAGGGGAAAAAGTGATCCAGTCACACATGTTAAGGAATTCTATATGCATTGTCAAGAGGTGGCCTATAATGTTGTGTTCCTCATGCGACTCTTTCCAAAAAGCTTAGGAGGACCAGCCCTAGAATGGTTCTGTTGTATCCCTTAAGGCACTATTAAAACTTTTGCTGATCTTTCTGAAGCCTTTGTGGCTCAATACACCCATCTTGTTGAAACCGAGTTGTCTATCATGGACCTAGTCCATACTAAGCAGAAAGGAGGAGAAAGCCTTGCAGAGTACTTACAATGTTGGAAAATACTCACAACTAGGATCTCATGTACCATCCCAGAGCGTCATCTTGTCAAAATGTTCATAAACAATGCACACCCTAGTCTCACCCATCATATGGTTATGAATTATTTGCAAACATACAAAGACATCAAGAAAAAGGGGATGGGCCTCAAACAAGGCCTCATTAAGGATGGTGTCATTAGGCTATACAAGGAAAACACCCAGGAGTGAGGTCCAAGTAATGAAAAAACTCAATATTGGAACAAAAACAAGAATACGATGACAAATGGTGCCACCGACACCTGAAAAGTTCATATCGTTAGGGTAGCTACCACTATTCCCACTACATTTTGTTAGCAACAACCTTATCAACAACAATCCCCTATATATCACCAGCCACCCATATAGAACAATCAGAAAATACCTGCTCATCATAATCAAACTAGTGCTATCACACTTTTGGTAGGTAGTAAACCCCATGTTCAGATGCAACCACGCACATACACCCCATTGGGGGAGTCTCTTGATGCAATCTTTGAAAAATTGGCCAAAGATAACCTTGTTCAGTACACACAAACACAACCTTTGGACCCCAATTAGTCTAGAGCATCTTGGTACAAGGATAATGAGTACTGTAAATTCCATCGTGTCAAAGGACACACTACCCTTAAATGCATGCAACTCAAGGATTATGTCCAGGATTTCATTTATTAGAAGGAAATCACAATGGGGGCACAATCTTCACCTAATGCAGGATTAATGATGTATCAAAATTCTTTCCCTCCTCATAACAAAAACCTAGGAAAAGCACCTACAAACCCTCCTGTCAACAAACCGAACAATACTCAAGGAAAACAAGGAGATAACCAAGACAAGTCTCAAAACTATACCTCAGCATATTTAGACTATGGAAGCCTTATCGGTTGCATATCACAGGTTGAGCCATCCATCAACATCATTAACATTAAGGGCCCAGATACCCAATGTGCAGTCACTACTTGTTAGACTCAACTCAATATAGCTGGCCCACCTGTTTCTGCAACATCAAGACCACCTCCATCTAGAGCATCTCCATCAGAATCATCCTCATTAGGGCCATAGGATAACATCTTGGAACACCTTGGAAACACACCGACTCAGATCTCCATTCTGGATCTCTTATGAACAAGCCCACTTTATCAAGAGATCCTTGATAGTAGTCTACACGAGTCACGCATCCCCTCCAACATAAATACCACCGAGTTTCACAACTTGGTTGGCCATCTTTCAACATCATGTGCCTTATCCTTCAAAACCATTGATATCCCAATAGTCAAACCAGATCATATCCTTCCACTTTACATAGCTGTCATGGTTTTTGACTTTGCAGTTAAATGGGTCATGAAAAATAATGGATTGACTTTAAATATATGTACTCTAAAGTTCATCAAACAAGCAGGATACAATGAAGGAAATACCATTAATGAAGTGATCACCATCAAGAGATATGAAAATTTGGAGCACACCACTAAAGGAACCATCTTGCTCCCTCTTAGAGTTAGCCTACCCACTCAAGAAACACTTTTCCATGTAGTTGATCTTAACCTTCCATACAACATCCTCCTTGGTTACCCATGGATTCATGCCATGAAGGCCGTTCCATCCACATATCATTAGTGAATCAAATTTTTTCATAATGGCACTAAGATAACCATCTATGCAGATCTTGAACCCTTTGCTTATTGCAATGCAGTTGAAGCTTCATATACCAATCATTGTCCTGGGATTGAAGTTGGCCACACCATGGCTAGTTCCTCTGGAACCTGCCACAATCTAGACACCATTTTAGCCTCCACTCTTTCCACAGTTAAGATCAACTACTGAGGTTGTGGTGAGTACAATCTTATAGATGCTTTTTCTATCGGCGCTCTACCACTTGATCCCCATACTCAAGGATGCCCGACACATCAAGGGCCTAGACTAGAAACCACCTATCGACTCCAACAAGTGGGCCCTACCACATTTCTTACCAAGAGTATCCTTGATGGAGAGGAAAACACACTAGACATTAACACATGGCTATATAAGGAGCCACGTCCTAAAAGTGAAGCTCTTCTTGATCACTTTAAACATAAATATGCCTGGTCACATCACCTGACCATGGCGGAATGGGATTATCAAGGAGGTGGTTTGGGCCATCTAGAATCAGGTATGAGAAATCATATAGAGGTGCACCAAGGACAAAAAACCAAAGGCTTAGGCAATAAACTCCCCAAAACTGGGGGCACTACAACGGAAGGCCATGCCTTCACAAATATCCAAAACAGTCCTATTGAGGTCAAGGATATTCTTGAGGAAGTTGAAAAGAAAGCTTACGATGATATATTCCTTGACAAAATAATCCTAGGACCCTCTGTGCTCTTCCAACTATCCCTAAATCTCATAGACCTACCCCTCACTCACCTTGAACTCATAGATTGGGAGCAACCAAGTGTCATTCATGTTAACGAATATTCTACCAAGCACATGCTCCTTAAATTCATGGGAGCAAAAATGCCACATAAATGGCTGCTGCCACCATCAGCATATGTCTACAAGCTGGATCTCGTAGGATACTTCAGGGAGGAGGAAATCTCTAGTTGCAAAAATGAAATAGAAAAGGAAACAAAAAAACAAAAAAGCAAAGGAAAAACGTCCTCTGATGAAAACTCCTCTAGAGCGCCATTGGATGACTCAAAAAATGAAATATAAATAAAGGACATATTTGATGGTGAAAACCTCTCTGAGGCACCTGAAGATGAAGATTTCATCCTTCCCCTGCAAGAGCATAGGCCTCCTATATCTTCAGTTTTAACAGAGGAAACTTGGCCAATAAATATCAGTTTGATAGAGACACCACATATCACATACATTGCAACTTCTCTACCACCTGAGCATGAAAATCTTCTCATCAAACGGTGATTCTCAGCTTATCATCAAACAAGCCTTAAATGAATATCAAACCAAGGATGACAAGCTACTACCTTACAAGGAATTGGTTGATCAATTAAAGGAGCATTTTACTCAACTCTAGTTCATACAGGTACCTAGACTCCAAAATAAAGTAGCAGATTCCATGACTGCTATTGGTTCTCTCTTGGAAATATTACACAAAGCTACACAATATGAATTCTTGGTTGAGTAGCTGCATGAACCCGCATATGAGAATGATGAATCAACATGGGTGTGCATCTTGGTTGGTCCCCAATCCCCATGGTACCATGAAATTCATGCTTACTTGCTAAATGGTATCATATCTCCTCACCTCACATGAACCCAATGCCACAACCTTATTCACAGAGCTTCCTGTTACACTATCATTGCCCAAACTCTATATTGTCGTGGTTATCATGAATCTCTCTCTCGATATTTAGGTCAAAATGAGGCTGCAATGGATCTCAAGGAGGTAGACACTAGAATTTGTGGTGCTCACACGAGCGGGATAGTGCTGGCAAAGAAAATCCTTCAAGTTGGGTATTATTGGCCTACTCTAGAGCATGATGCATGTGAGTTTGTGAAATGATGTTTACCTTGTCAATAGCATGCTAATCTAATCTTGGCCCCAAATTAGGATCTACAACCTATAGCGCCACCATGGCCTTTTGCCTACTGGGGGTATGATCTTGTTGGTCTTATTGTACCACTCTCTTCAGAAGGACACAAATGGATAATCACTGCCACTGATTATTTCACTAAGTGGGTCAAAGCAGTTCTCCTTGTCACTACTATGGGAGTTTAGGTGTCCAAGTTTATGCTATGTCATATCATATGCCGCTTTGGCATCCTAGCTCCCATTTTCACTGACCATGGAGGTAATTTCGAAAACCTAAATATGGAGGAATCATGTACTTTCCTTCACATCCATCACCACTTCTCTAGCCCATATTTCCCACAAGGTAATTGTTAGGTGAAGGAAACTAATAAAACCCTACTTAGAATCCTCAAGAAAATTGTTAATGACTCTGGCCGTGATTGACAATTTGCAAATCAATCCTGCCCTATGGGTATACCACACCTCATTCTACACATCCATTGGCACAACTCCATACTCCTTGGTCTATGGTTCCAAAGCAGTCTTACCTATTGAGGTTGAACTCCTATCCCTCCGTATTTCTCTTTGGGGTTAGATATCTGATGAATAGTATAGAGTGGCTCAACTAACTTAGCTTGATCTACTTGATGAGTGCAGGCAACAGGCCTACGACCACCTCATGGTCTACCCGAATCACCTCAAGAACAATTTCAATAGGAAAGTCCATCCACGTAGTTTTCAAGAAGGTGACATGGTCCTCAAGGAGAACATGAAGGTTCAGGTTGATAGAGAAAAGAAAGGCAAGTTCGAGCCCACATGGCTTGGTTTGGAGGTGGTCATGACATCTTTTGGCTCAAGAGCCTATCAACTATCTACACTTGAAGGTGAAGTCCTAAATGATCCTACCAACATCATTCACCTTAAGAAATTCTATGCCTAAAAGAAAAATTCTCAAAACACAAGCAAGTAAAGAAAAATAAGCATCCAATGGCAAAAACTTGGCAATTCAAATGCCTTGTATAGGTCCCTGGTGAAAACCTAGCAAATAGGCACTAGGTGTACTTAAGCTTTTTTATTATCTATCACTGACACGCATCTCCTGCATCACTGCTTTATATCACATCACCCATCTCCCTATTTTTCCAAGGTGTTCCTCATGATTTTACTATTCACATCTTCCACCATGCTTCGCAACATCACCCTCTAGCACTCCACACTTTGCAACATCCTACCTAATCCCTTGTATTATAGCATCCCGTGTATCATACCGAATGTACCTACCATTGTACTCTACCACATGTGTCTTATTAGCTATTTTCATCCTTGTACTTTACCATATCCATCCTACTCAGCGAGTAGTATTCTATGTATTATACCCTTGTACTAACACTTGTATCATATGTATCATAATCTTGTAAGTACATCAATATTGTTACCCTTGTAACAAATTGCGCTGTACATATCACACCCCTATAACAATACTTGTATTATAAACACAACTATCTCCTCATCCTGAGCTTTCCCTCGTCATGTACATAATTAATTCCATGTTTTATTATATGTTCCCAAGTTTCCAATCATTGTATAGTCATGCTTGTACATCCTATCCAGGTCTTGTTGTGACACCTTGTGTCCCTAGCCCATTAGTAGCCCATTAGTTGATCTCTTTAGCAAAAAGTTACTTCTTCACACTTTTGTTCTTTCTTTGCAAAACCTTTGGTTTTTGAATGTTTTGTTTGATCACTTGTGTATCTTTCATTGTTTCCTCCTCACAATCACCATGATTAGTTCATATCATGGTGTGTTTTGACTGGGGCAACTTAGGGGCATGCTTTTGATCATAGTATTTTTCTTCTTGTGAGTTAGTTTGATATCACCCTTGCATATTTCAACCATGTTTTTGTTTCTGATAACATGCTATACTTGGGTAATATAGTTTGCTTGTGCATCGCCCATCATCATTCCCACACTGATATATCTGAGACTCATGTGTGATGTTGGGGCAATCCTTGCGTGCTTGTTTAAAGTTAGTCCTATGTAATATTGGGGAAAAGGCCTTGATGTTCTTAGTAACCTTAGCATATCCCTAATATTCCTATATCAAGTAAACTGCACACACTACATAGTGGTACTTCCTCCTGAAGCACCCCATGCTCAAGCTTCCAATACACCTCACATTTATTTTCAGAACCCCTGGTATCCTCTTACTTTTCATCACCTCTCTCCCTCAAATTTTATCTTTTGCCACAATCAAAATCTTTTGATTCAAATAATCAAAAAATGACTCTTGTTCATTATCATAGCTTCTCATCCCTATGTTACTATTTCACCACCATCATGATGTGATCCCTATCATAAGTTACTATCCTAGCTCTAATCTCCACTATCCTCCTGACTGTAAATTTGTTGGTCACTCATTTTCCAACATCATTTTCCTTAGAGTCAGTATCTCCTATGTTCACTTTTCATATCATAGAACACTATCATAAGTCAAGCATTGGTTATCCTATTCCATCATCATTGTTTGTCTTGCATCTCCTAGAATCTAGTATGTTGCATTATCATAGCATGTATCCTTTTATAATATCTCAAAATATCATTGCATTCAGTCTTTTATGTTATTCTCATGTGCTTATCATAAGTCTCAGACATATCTTTTAGGTTTTGTTCTTTTTAGCATATCATAAATTTACTATTCTTTCTTTTAGTTTGTTTAAACTTTAGCATTATAATTCATCATCAGATTATGATTCATTTTAGCATTGTCATTCATCATTAGATTATAATTCATTTTAGCATTTTAGTTCATCATTAGATTATAATTCATTTTAGCATTTTATTTCATCATTAGATTAGGTTTCATTTTAGCATTGTCATTCATCAATTAGATTATGACTCATTTTAGCATTATAGTTCATCATTAAGTTTGTCATTCATTTTAGCATTTTAGTTCATCATTTTGTGATTCATTTTAGCATTGTAGTTCATCATTAAATAGTTCATCATTAAGTTGTAATTCATTTTAAACTTGTATTTTCATCTTTTATTTTGTTATTCATTTTTCAATCTTTCATTCATCTTTAGTTTGTGTTAACATATCCTAAATGTTATGACATTATGTTCATTTTCCATATCATAAATATGTTGTTTATCATTTAGTTGGTGATTAATTTTACATTTGTCACTTATCTTTTAGTTTGTACTTATCATCATACAACAACATATTAGATACTATCAAAAGAAATCACATTATCCGAGGTCACATCACATCTATCATAAGCCACGTCACATCATCAAGATCATATCAAAACATATCACACCACATAACATCTATCATATAGCAAATCATATCATTAGGGATTACATCAATAACATATCACATGACATCTGAAATATCATAAAGAAAATCATGTCATCAAAGATTACATCAAATCACGTCACATCTACAATATCATAGATAAAAATAACATCACATCATATCTACACTATCATAACCAAATCACATCAAAAAAATATCGCATTATAAATACACTATCATCAAAAATCACATCATGCATCATAAACTATCAGCAACATCATAATCTCAGCACATATCACATCCTACATCACAAATTGTCAGCAATATCATCAAAAATCACATCATGCATATCAAACATATCAACAATACTCATGACACATATCCCACCCCAAAGAATCATCAGCTCTCTCTCTCTCTCTCTCTATATATATATATATATATATAATCCCCTCTGTAATGAATCAATGAAAGAATGAAAGAATAATAGTCCATCAAAGTCCCAATATACAATGTCCATATCATACAATGGGTCTGTGTCTACACAAAATATATATGTATCTCAAAACTGCCGATCTATACAAAATGCTCATCATGTAGAAGAATTCAAACTATCACTGGTCACTGATATGATTCCTCTGGCTTCTCCTCTACATCCCCCCTACCCATGGTGGTTCTACTTCTGGAGGTGGTGGCCTCATCAATCTCGCTCCTATCCTTGAGCTCTCTAGCTCATCCCTCCTCCCCCTCACCCCTGTCTTTGTCCTATCTTGTGACTATGCCCAGTGCACTGAGACCCGCCTATACTCTCCCCTCTAGTGCTCCACCCCTTATCCCCTCCTCCTTGCATCCCTGTATGGATCCTAGCTATTCCTGACTGTGTCGACCATCTGTAGTGCTCTATTTGGTCTACTAGGACTAGTGCATGGTATCTACCTGATAGAATCTGACCCTCTCCCTTAGATCCTCTACCTCAGCCCGTAGTCTCCTCAACTCATCCAACCCTCCACCCACTACCACCTATGCTCTAAGGGTCACCACCTCCACCACTAGTCGATCCCTATCTTTCTCCAAGGCATCCAATCTCACCTGTACCACCTACCTCTCCATGCTCACCACATGCAACCTACCTTCCATCCACCCCACCTCCATCTGCAACCTCCCCACCTCAATATCTGCTATGTCAGCTTGGCCCTATGCTAGATCCCGCTCCTGCCATAGCTAATCTCGCTCTATATGGAGTTGATCTCACTCCTGTTGTGTATCACTATGTAGTTGGCTAGTCATATCATGAGTTTGCTATAATGAGGCATAATGGGCTACCCATCCACCACCCCCTCCCCCTATTGTTGGCCCTCCTCCATCACCCCCTACTGGCCTTTGTGGCTTCTTCTCCCTCTCCCCCTACGACCTCCTCTCCTCTGATCTTTGCTCTCCTCCTCTCTATGGCTGAGCTCCTCTCTCCTCTGCTCTCTCCTCTCTACCTCTCTCTGGCTGTACCCCCCTCTCCTTTGCTCTCTCCTCTCCCCCTCTCTCCAGTTGAGCTCCTCTCTCCTACCTTCCTCTCCTCTACCTCTACTACACTAGTACCTCCTTCTCTTCTGCAATGACCTCTGCCCACTATCGCAACCCTTTAGCCATGTAACTCCCATATCATGCTACTTGGTTTAGCTCTTCAACCACCACTACTGCCCTCATAACTTGTGCTCGATCCATTGGTCTCAGTCGCATAAAGGTGTCTCAGTACTCTTGAGTGGAGCCTGCATCTGCTAACTCATCAAACCAATCCCACTACTTTTGCTCTAGCTCTAACCATGCCCTCAATAGCCCCTCTCTCTGTAAGGCTAGCCCATACATCGATACTGGCTCATGTGTAATCTGTTAATACTAGTTCGGCTCCCCTAGAGCCATCTGCTGCCATCCAAACTGTTGTAACACCCTGTCTAGCCTGTACTACTCTGTAATGTATGCTCATTGCCTAAAAATAAAGCACAAGGATATGGTGTACGATAGCTACCCCCCTCCTCCGCCCATGGCCTCGGGCCCATGTATGGCCTCCATACCACTATCGCTCTTTAATAATCTACCACATCTGTATGGTGGTAGGTCAGTGGCTTTGCCTAGTTGTAAGCCACTGGCTCCTTTACCTGCCTATCCCTCTGACCAAGCAGCTTGAGGACTACAATGTGCTCCTAGGCCCATACCTATAGAAGTGTGGGGAACCCTATGCTCCTCCCCTAATAGCCAACACCCTAGTAAATTATCTAAATTAAGTCCTTGTATAACTCTGCAAGCATCAAAGACCCCCATGCTGTAGGGACTCCTACATCGACTATCTACATCACCACTGGTATCAGCGCCAGGGTCAATCCTATCCTACTTGTATTTGGGTTGATGTACCCAAAGACTAGCCCCAACACATAGAAGTAAATGTTCCTCTCTGGGGTCACTCGATCCAGGTGCTCATTCAAAGCAAATTGCCCTTGTTGGATCTTATACTCCATTCTAGGCCCCACTAGTCCCTGTATTGTCACCTCTACTGGCATCTCCCTAGTTGCCATCACTGGCGTCCCTCGTATAGATAGTTTGAAAATATAATACACATCCTCCAATGTCATGGTCATCTCTCCAGTAGGCAAGTGAAAGGTCATGGTCTCACTGTGCCACCGCTCACACAACATTATAACCATCACCATGTATGTGCATGTGTGAGGCAATCATGCCAGATAGCTGAGTCCAATGGTCTCGATCCTTGTCCAGTCTATGGGCATCAACATTTCTCTCACACATAGTACCACCATTCACTGCTCGTGTGATACCAAAGCATCCAGTGACCACTGAACACCATAAAACCCACTCAAATGTTAGTATTCATTCTCAGATTTTACTTGCCTTAGCTTCCCACCTCTCATCTTACTTAAACCCAATCTTTTTCACCATTTTTCTAGCCACACCCATGTTCCCATGAAAATCATTTTCATGAAACCTAATCCTCACATTCCAATGGGTATATGTTCCTATGAGATAAAATCTTTTAACTGTCCCTATCCTATCCATTTGACTCAAGTTCCCATGACAACAGAATCTTGCATTCTCGCAAATGTACCTTCCTGTGGGATCGTAGCTTTGACTTTTTCCCACCCTTGCTCCGTTGACCACGTTCTCACACATGTGATCCCACACAACCTTAACCTTGTGATCCCACTAACCCTTGTTCCTGTGAGATCACATTTTTCTCCATTCCTCTCTTGGTCAACCCTATCTTGTACCCATGTTGACCCCCTACTGCGAGATTGCATCCCTGCAACAATATTCACATTTTCTCTAGTGGGAATGCGATCCCACCAAGTTACCAACAATCCCACATGATCCTACCAAAATTGAATCAAATAATAAATTATTCCTACAGCTAGGCTATTTTTGCAGGATTGCAATCCTGCCGATCAGATTCTATTTTTGCTTTCATGGGAATGCTCTAACTAATGCTCAAATAAAAATTACAAAGAGGTTTTCAACCCTACCGATCGATCGGGCATCCACCATACTTGTACTTGTCGCACTACATCAGCTCGATGCTCTGATTGTCCCATAGCTGCCATCGTAAAATCTAACTCAGAGCTCCTGGTAGCTATATCTCCTCATCAATATAAACGCAAATGACCCCTTCTAGCCCTCTTCCAGCCACTTATAAGCCCCTCGATGCCCTAGCTTCCTTTATAGGTCCTTCAATGATCACCCTTTTGACCATCACCCTTCTTTTTTGTCCCCTTTTTTCTTTTTTTGACCTATTTTCCCCTCTTCCATGTCCTCCTGGCCCCCGCCAACTTAATTATTTTTTTCTAAGAAGCTATTGTGCCTTGTTTTCTTTCCCTACCACTTTCTTGAGGGGGCATCACACAGTCCATTCTCTCCTCTTCAACTCAAAACTAGGGCAACTATGTTGCTTTAAAAAGTCTTCTTTGCATCATCAATATTTGAACTTCTTTGAAATAGTGTTGTCCCAACACTATGTCAAAGAGGGGCAAAATGTAGACACCTAAATCTGATTACATCACTAGTTAATTATATTTAGTCATCTCCTAGGACATTATTGATTAAATATTGATTATTTAATTAATTAATCATCATCCCCTAGCTAATATATTATTTTAATTAACTATAGTCCAATTGATAAAATCAAATGATATCCCAAAATCAATTTATCAATTAAATCTCTATTCCTCTATTAAATTTAATAAATCCTCAAATCTATTCAATTTAATTCCATACTCCCATTTTATTGAGTAAAACATTTAATAAAATATCTAATATCCTAAAAGCCTTCCTAAACTATATCCTATCCCCTAATCCAACCCATTCACCCATACTAACCTCACTTAGCCACCTAACTAACCCATCCCATCAAAGTTAAACCACTTGCCCTCCTAACCCCCTTTTAAAGCTAATCCAAATCCCCCTCCTAAGCATGTTCATAACTCTAAGAAAGGGTTAAGACTTGCTAACCCAAGACAAAGTCAACAAACTCAACCACACCTCTTACATCCCCAAAATATATCTTACACCTCTCTTAATGAATCTTACATCCCTCTTACATACTCAACCTCCCTCATTACTCCTTTGACCAACCCTTATCCTATCCTCTCTCACTCATCTTGCTTGTGACTAGTATCACCTCCCTATTGGTTCTAAATAAGCACAACCATGTGATCCCTTTTGAGTGCATCTTGACCCTCACTCAACATCTCATCATCTTTTCATCCTAACCATCCATCTCTCTACCCCTTGGCCTATAAATGAAACTCTCTCTCTTCACAAAATCATCCACCTTTCATGCAAAGTTATAATGCTATTTTGAGAGTTTAGAAACCACCAAAATACCATTATAATTTTGAAATACCTTCATTGTTCGAAACCATCCTTCATGCACTCCATCCATCCACTTGAAGCTTAAGCATACTCATGAGCATATATATCTTAATTAGGGACAAATCCTTTGTATTAGGAGCGTACCATTCTTGGTTTGCTTACTTTTGTGGTGATAACCTTCAGTCCTATTCTAAGTGTTGGCTTGTTTAGTATTGTTAATTCTTTCATTTAATAGTTAGTATTTATCTTACACTACTAAATTAGGTGATACAATAGGAGGTTCAATTGGAGTGAAATAGAAAGGGAAAGGACAAAATCACTAGATGGGATTGGATGAAAGATAAACTGAAGTGACAATTCATTCCGATGGATTATGAGCTTGATTTGTTGAAGAATATGCAAGGGTTGAAGCTAACAAAAAAATCTATTCAAGAGTATATTGAATTGTTCTACTGAGTTCTCATTAGAACCGGCCATGTAGAAGCTGATAAGGAGAAAGTCACCCATTATCTTAATGGGTTAAGGCCCAACATTCAGGATGAGTTGAGTTTGGTTTGAATGAGTAGTATTAAGTAGGCATACCAATTTTCCCTAAGAGTCAAGGTGAAACTGAGCAAGAAGTTTGACAATAAGAATAATAGAAGAGGTCATGGTGGAAGATCTAGTGGATGATCTTATGGTGGTCATAATGATGATCAAAAGAACAAGGATGATGCTAGAAATATCAATCAGAATGAGAGGGGAAAAAATTCCAATCATTTCCATGATTAGAACAATAGAGATCAGAGAGGAAGAGGTAGAGGACAAGGATTTGGAAGAGGAGGCTTCTGTGGGAAATGTTTTCACTATGGAGAAGAAGGGCATAGAGAATTTGAATGTACCCAATGCCAAGGAAGGATAGATTAAAGAACAAAAGGCCAAGCTAGAGTTGCATACATTGAAAAAGATGCCAAATCATCACATTTTGAAGATGTTGAAAGAGGAGAAGTCCTAGTTAACTGAAGAGTCCTGCTGAGTGGTGGGAATGAACTTGAGCAAAGAAGGAGCTTGTTTTGCACAAGATGCAGATGTGAAAATAAGTGTTGTGATGTGATCATTAATGGTGAAATTACTAATAATCTGGTGTTAGAAATGATGGTGACCAAGTTGAAGCTGAAGAGGCAAAAACACTTGCATCCATATCGTATTGCTTGGGTGCAAGGTGACCACAAGGTCATAGTCAATGAGCAGTGCACAGTAAAGTTCAAGATTGGAAGTACCAGGATGAGGTACTATGTGATATCATGCCAATGGACATATGTTATATGTTTTTGGGTAAGCCATGATAGTTTGACAGGAATGTTGTACACGATGGGCGAGCAAATACCTACACTTTGAGTAAGGATGGAGTGAAACAAAGTTGAAGCTGTTGAAGGATAAAGAAGAAAATGTATGTAGTGTTGCTAGAATATGTTTTGTTGATGGAAAATAGTTTCTTAAAGGTATGAAGCATGAGCATATGTTTTTTTCTATAATTCCTAAAGATAGTAAAGAAGAAGTAGAGGAGATACTTACAGAAGTTGTGGATATGTTGGGAGAGTTTTTTGATATTGTATCAGATAATGTACCTGATGGATTGCCCTTAATGAGGAAGATCAGTCACTAGATGGATTTGGTTCTAGGAGCCAGTTTGCCAAATAAAGTAGCGCACAGAATGACACTAGTAGAAAGTGAAGAGTTGAACAAGAAAGTTCATGAGTTGTTGTAGAAGTAGTTGATTCAAGAGATTTTGAGTCCATGTGCTATACCAGAATTCTTATGGAGAATGGAGGATGTGCACTGATTCTCATGCTATCAAAAAGATCACCATCAAGTATATATTTCCTTTGCTGAGGATGGATGATATTATGGACTATTTGAGTGGAGCTAAGTATTTCACAAAGATAGATCTAAAGAGTGGGTACAATCAGATTCATATTAGAGAAGATTATGAGTGGAAGACTACTTTCAAGACAAGGGAAGGACTATATGAGTGGTTAGTCATGCCTTTTGGGCTAACCAATGCACCAAACACTTTCATGAGGCTCATGAATGAGGTATTGAAAGAGTTTCTAGGTAAGTTTGTCATTGTTTACCTAGATGATGTATTGATCATTAGTAAGACATTGGAGGAGCATTTGATTATATTCGCAAGGTGATTGATAAGTTAAGGGAAGAGAAGTTGTTGATAAACCTAAAGAAGTGCAATTTTATAAAGAAAGAGTTGGTGTATATGGGATTTGTAGTCTTAGGAGAAGGTCTGAAAATGGACCCAGAGAAAGTGAAGGCTATCCTCGAATGGCCTACTCCAAGGAGTGTGACAGAGGTAAGATCTTTTTATGGATTGACTACATTTTATAGAAAGTTCATAAGATGTTTTAGCTATATTTGTGGACCCTTGACTGTAACAATGAGAGGGGATAGGAAATAATTTAAGTGCACTATAGGAGTAGATAAGAGTTTTAATCTATTGAAATAGAAAGTTACTAAGTAGCCTGTTTTAACACTTCCTAATTTTAACAAGGTGTTTCAAGTACACTATGATGCTAGTGGTACTGCAATAGGAGCTATTTTGATTCAAGAAGGTAGACTTGTTGCTTATTTCAGTGAGAAGTTGAATGATATAAAAATAAAATATTTTGTTTATGATCAAGAATTTTATGCTATAGTTCAAGAATTGAAGAAGTGGAGACACTATCTTCTTCCTAAAGAGTTTGTTTTGTATACTGATCATCAAGCTTTGTAATATTTGAATATTCAAGGAAAATTGAACCAAAGGCATTTAAAGTGGGTTGAGTTTTTGTAGAGTTATAGATTTATTTTGAAGCACAGGAGTGGGAAGTCTAACAAAGTTGCATATGCTCTTAGTAGAAGACAACTTTTTCTAATAGAAATACAAATAGAGGTGGTTGGGTTCAAGGAACTCAATACTTTGTATCCAAATGATCTTGATTTTGGTGAAGCATGGAAGGCTTGTACAAAAACTCTTACACTTGATAGGACAAAGTGGTTGAATTTTATGATCTAGGATAGAATGTTGTTCAAAGGAAGCTAGTTGTCAATTCCCAAAAGTTCAATGAGAGAGAACCTCATCAAGGAGAAGCATAGTGGAGGATTGGTTACACATTTTGGCAGAGGTAAAACTATAGCTTTGGTTGCTGAAAATTATTACTGGCTACAGTTACAGAGGATGTGACAATGTTTGTACAAAGTTGTTGAGTATGTCAGATGGTGAAAGGAGTAAAGTAGAATATAGGGTTGTATCAGCCATTACTTGTACCATAGAAGCTATGGGAGGATGTTAGTATGGATTTTTTTCTTGGATTACCAAGGACAAATCGTGGGTATGATTTTATTGTTATGGTGGTTGACAGGTTTTCAAAGATGGCACTTTTTATTCCTTGCAAGAAGACTAGTGATGCTGTTCATGTAGCAGAGTTATTTTTTAGAGAAGTGGTGAGATTACATGGTTTAGCAAAGAGTATAGTTTCATATAGAGATACCAAATTTGTTGGGTATTTTTGGCATACATTGTGGAAGAAACTGAAGTGAGATTTGAAGTTCAGTTCATCACATCATTCACAGACTGATGAGCATACAGAAGTTGTGAATCACAGTTTAGGAAACTTGATTAGATGCTTGGGTGGAGATAACCCAAAAGGATGAGATATGATTTTACCACAAGAAAAAATTGCATATAATAATTTAGTCAATAGGAGTACTAGTAAATCACCATTCTAGATTGTATATGGGAATAGTCCCAAAAATGTTTCTTAATTGAGGAAGTTGGATAAGGGAGGGATAAGTAGTGCTGAAGCAGAAGATTTTGCTGAAATTTTGAAGAACATCCATGAGCAGGTGAGGAAACACATCATAAAGATGAATACAAAGTATACGGCTAAGGAAGATGTGAAAAGGAGATGTAAGAAATTTCAAATTGGAGATGAAGTCATGGTTCATTTGAGAAATGAGCATTTTCTAGTAGGTACATATAATAAGTTGAAGATGAAGAAGTTTGGACCATGCAAGATAGTGAAGAGGCATGATTCTGAAAATGTGTATGAAGTGGAGTTGCCTGTTGAATTGATATTTCACCAATATTTAATATTTTAGATTTGATAGAGTATTATGAAGGAGGTTATGGAGATAAAGTTTCATAAGTGCAGTGGAGTATTCCAGTAGCTAGTTTGACTAAACAAGAGATCAAGGAGATACTAGACAGTCATATTGGCAAAAGTACCAAAAATAAAACTTATGAGGAATATTTGGTCAAATGGAAAGGGAGTCTAGTTGAAGATTCATCATAGCTAGCAAAGGAGGTTAACCATCTTGGTTTTCCTCTAAACACCTAAGATGTGATAGGGTCACTTCTCAAATTACCTCGGGTGTTTGATGCAGGAGCATCCTGGGTGTAAGGGCAATCTTGCATCACCCAAAAATATTTTATTTTCAGTCTTTTCTATTTTGATAAGGACTAGTAGATAGGATGGTTACTATTTATGGGAACTTTCTATTTTGATGAAATTTGACATATGAACTTAGAATGTTCTCATTTTCTATAGGAAGGTTCATTTTAGAGATATAAGCCTACCATAACATTCTCATTGCTTCTACTTAAGAATCAGAGAAGTTATTGTAAATTTTCAGTACAAAAATTTGTAGAAAAATCTTTAGGATCACCATTGAAGGCCATAGAGTGCCTAGATGAAGTTGAAAAACTTGATGAAAGGGCACTAGCATAGTTTTAAGCATGTAGATCAAGAGCTGGCATTTTTGAAAAGTGGTTATAATAGCCAATCAGAGCAATGGTTCATGAGTTATGGCCCTTTGAAGTTAGGCTACCCGAAACTTCTAAAATAATTGTCAAAGATGCATTTGGCCAACTCTATATGTTTTTTTAGGGTTTTTTGGCCCTAGATATTAAGTTTGAGCATCTAGAACCTTCCTGGAAATAGTATAAAACTGCCTATTTAAGAAAGACCTGAATATTGTCTAGGAGAGTTCTGGGTGATAGTTCACAACCTATCTTGCAAATTATTGTACAGAAAGTACCCATGCGGGTTAGCATATTGTACTTATGAATTTTGTAATTCCACATTTGTGGTGCAAATAAGAAGTCCATATTTTGTTCTTGCATTTTCTGTTGTTTCTTTGTTTCTATTATAAGTTTATGGTATTAAGGGGAGCACCCTGCATTACTAATACATTTGTGAGAATTTGAGACAATTTTGAAATTTAATTGTTACCTAATTTTTATGTGTATACTAAAAATAAAAATTTACAACTTAATGCATTCATTAGTAATTGGAATGATTTTCACATATAAGATTTAATTTCTATGCAAATAGATGGTCATCATAAAATCTGAAATCATATACAATATTTCAATGAGATTGAAACTATATATATATATATATATATATATATATATATATATATATATATATATATATATATATATATGTACATATATATATGTACATATATACATAGATATATGTGTATATATATATATATATATATATATATATATATATATATATAGATATATGTACATATATATGTACATATGTACATATATATATATACATATACATATATATATGTATATATGTACATATATATATATACATATATATATATATACATATATATATATATATACATACATATATATATATATATATATATGTATACATATACATATATACATATATATATATATGTATACATATACATATATACATATATGTATACATATACATATATACATATATATATATGTATACATATACATATATGTATACATATACATATATGTATATGTATACATATACATATATGTATACATATACATATACACATATGTATATGTATACATATACATATATGTATACATATACATATACACATACACATACACATACACATACACATATACATATACATATACATATACATATACATATACATATACATATACATATGATCATGGTCAACCAAACTATGGCCTTAAATGGTAGTGCAGAACTAACAAATTAGGGCTATGTCAACTTGACACATAATTTTAAAGTGGTTACGAACTTTATGTCAAAAAGTTGTAAGAAAATAATATGTAGGAAATTGAATGTAGTTTCTAAATATATGTATACATATACATATACACATACACATACACATATATATATACATATACATATACATATACATATACATATACATATACATATACATATACATATGATCATGGTCAACCAAACTATGGCCTTAAATGGTAGTGCAGAACTAACAAATTAGGGCTATGTCAACTTGACACATAATTTTAAAGTGGTTACGAACTTTATGTCAAAAAGTTGTAAGAAAATAATATGTAGGAAATTGAATGTAGTTTCTAAACTAATAGGCCTTATGTGGAGAAAAAATTATTTGATTGGTCAATATTTTGGATTTTAATGCAGTACTACAAAAATTTTAGGGCAAAAATAAAAAATAGGTGTATGTCTGACCACCTTAATCAAAATCAAATGATAATATTTTTTAGTATAATTATAGATACAAAAATTAGACTATGCTCACCGTGACACGTATTTTTGGGTATTTTTATTCCAAATAAATAGTTAAATATGAATTTTCTACTATAAGTTTTCCAAAATTAAAAAATTCTCATGTCTGACCACCTTAACTAATTGAAACTTTACTAAATTAATTTATTTTTTTCTTTATAATAGGCAAAGCATAGAATTTGACACAACTTTTGGATTTCAAAAATGTTATACCATTTGAAAGTTATAGTTATTTTTCAATCAGTATGTCAATCAACACATTACAGTCATCTTCATCAAAAATTAATTAATAAATATTTATCAAACTCAAAATTTGATAGCATTTATATGGATGCAATCTTGAGAGTGTTATGCAAAAACCCTTTTCATTTCATTAAATTTTGATGAAAATATTACTGTCAAATGGCTAATCAAAGTCTGAATGTTAGTGAAACCTTTCTCAAACATGTTTTTCGAGTTGACCAAATAGGTTTGGTAGATACCAAGCCTAATTGGGTATCCAATACTAGATCAGATACTCAGAATGAAATCAAGTACATGAAAGGTGGCGGCCTAAATTATTTCAAGCATTCATAGCGTAGCCCAAATTTTTAAAATTTTGGAGGGAAAACACCCAAATTTTGGAGGAAAACAAAGATTTGGGAAGTGTGGGCATTATTATTGTTAACTATTATTATTATTATTACATATGATTAAATGATTATTATTATTATTAACTATTTTTTTTTTTAAGGCAAAAGTGGCAAGCCACTGTAATATTTTATTAATCTAATTCAATGAGGTCAACTAGGAAAGAATCAATGAAGAAAACCCAACATCATCCCTAATGTATACATAGTTTTAGATATTTTGAACAAATAATTACAAAGGGTGAATCAAGTACCACCCATCAATATATCTAGAACTGAATATCACCTTCCTTCAAACTGGTATACATGAGCATGATCCAGCAAACTTATCTTCCTGAATTAATTTTTGTAGGGTAGCATGTTTCTTAATTATGGATAAAGGGTGAAGTGATGAAATCAACAACCCATCACAACCCAAATTTGAAAGAAAATCCGCAACATGGTTTCCTTCCCTATAGGTGTGTGAAATACAAACATCCAATCACTCATCTACGAGCCTCCAAATTTGAATAAGAATATATTTTAACTTCCAAGAGAAGATAGTCCCATGAATACAGGCATTAATAATGATAGAGGAGTCCCGTTCAATATGTAGCAACCAAAAATTACCTTGTTTTGCTAAAATAAGACCAGCTAGCAGAGCTTGTGCCTCTGTCATGTTATTTGTATTAATAGGCAAAGGGGATACTATAATTGCCAAAAAATCTCCATCTAAATTTCTGATACATGTACCAAAACCAGAAGGGCCAGGATTACCTCTTGATGCGCCATCAAAATTCAATTACCAATATCCCTCATCTGGTGGCCTTCATCCTGTTTGCTTATGGGATAATGAAGAAGTGGAAGAGTTACCAAATTTCCAACCATTTGGAATGAATAAATGTTTCCATCTTTGAATAATTTGAGAGTCCCAAGAAGTAACAATAGGATTAAATTTTGTCTTTTGCAAACTTGAATTTGTCACCTCTGAGATAGATCTTTAAATTCCCTCCAAAATAATTTCTAAGGAATGGCTCTCTTTTCTAAAAATGTGTTTGTTACGTTCCCACCAAATAGCCCAAACAACCAATGCTAGGATATATTTCCAAAGGTTTGCAAATAATGATTTGGGATAAAGGACTAGCCAAGCTTGAAAAAGATCCCACAAATTATTTTGGAGAGGAGTACTACAGTGCAACTTATTCAAGACAAAACTCCAACATTGATAAGAAAATGAGCATGAGACAAAAAGATGATCCACTGATTCTTCACACTCATCACAAAAAACACAGTTAAAAGAGGAGGCAATGCGCAATCTAGCCAATCTATCACTGGTCAAAATCCTATGTTTTAGTGCAAGCTAAGTGGAACAACCTACCTTTGGAAGTACAATATGATTCCAACAAAATGAAAATTCCCTATAGGTAACTTTATGTGAAACATTTTGTTGCAAAATTTTATAACCCTCTTTTACTGAATAATTTCCATCCTTAGCTAGAGCCCATAAAATCCTATCTTGAGATCCACAAAAGAAGACTTGCCTGGAAGACAAAATATCTTTGAATTGTCTAATTTCCTAAGATGAATTTGGTAAAACCACTAGATCCTTCCAAAACACTTTTCCTGAAAGTTCACAAACATATGCCACATACTGATAAAGTTGAGTACCCTAGTGTAGTTTTGACACTTCAATAATATTCAGAGAAATCAAATTATTGGAAAGTGGAATTTGACCATTCCAAGAATCTCTCCAAAAATTAACTTTAGTACCATCACTAGCTTCCCAAGAAACATAATTAACCACAATATTATGAGAATCTGTCATGAAATCCCATATAACTGAACCTTTAGGAGGATCCAAAATAGAGAGAATTCTAGAAGGATCATTATTATCTAGATACTTTTATTGCATAATTTTGCACCAAGTGGATTGAGGTTTAGTGTACATTTGCCAAACCAATTTCCCACCAAATGCTTGATTTCTTTTAGTAAGGTCATGTACACCTGCCCCTCCTACTGTTGGAATCTGTGACATGTCCTGTAATGAAATAAGTGGGATCTTACGAGAATCATCCATATTACCTGTCTATAAGAAGCCCTTAATCATTTTTTGAATTTGAACTAGAATTTTGGGGGGAGCTTTAAGAATAGCAAAAAAGTAATTTGGAATTGCCGCTAATACTGATTTAATCAGCAAGACTTTCCCAGCCAAGGATAACCATCTAACTTTCCAAGCAGTGATTCTACTTTGAATACGTTGAATGACAGAGTCCTAGTATGAAGAATTATTTGAACCCATAAAGAAAGGGATGCCCAAATAGGTAGAAGGTAATAAATCTTCTGAGAAACCCAAAATTTGTTTAATTTTATCAGAAATCACTTTGTTTGTGTTAAAAAAATAGATTTTTGATTTCTGAGCATTAATGGCTTGACCTGACACTATTGAATATAGATTGAGAACATGAAGAATATGCCTAGCTTCCTAAACATTTGGCAATCCAAATAAAAGTGTATCATCTACAAATAGAGAATGTGTTATAGCAATATTTGTACCCAAAATAAGCACGCCATGCCAATTACTGAGCTTATGTTGATGTGAAATGGTCCTACTAAATGCTTCAACCATAATGATGAAAAGAACTAGGGATAGGGGGTCTCCTTGCCTAATCCTTTGAGTAGAAGAGAAGAAGCCTGCTGGTTTACCATTTATTAATACTGAAAACCAAGCACTTGAAATACATGCCTTAATCCATTTGCACCAATTCTTTGAAAAAACCATTTTGGAAAGCACTTGCAGCAAAAATTTCCAACAAACCCTATCATAAGCTTTCATCATATCAAGTTTTATTACAAAATTTGAGGAATGATTTGAATTTATAGAATGTAGAACCTCATGCGCCACTATAGCCCCTTCCATAATTTCCCTTCTTGGAACAAATCCACCTTGTTCAAGAGAAATAATGCGAGGGATAATATGTTGCATTCGAAGATATATGGCTTTAGTAATAATCTTGTATGATAGATTACATAGTGAAATTGGCCTGAAATCTGCAAATGTTTGAGGATCCTTGATCTTTGGAATAATTGAGATATTTGTGGTATTAAAATATTTAATCATGGTTTTGCACCTTCTTGATTCTTCAACAGCTACCAATAAATCCCATCCAATGATATCCCAACAACTTTGATAAAACATAGCAATGAAACCATCTGGGCCTAGGGCTTTATCTGGAGGAAAAGAAAAAATGACCTTGCGAATTTCTTGAATAGTGAAAGGTGCCATCAACATGTCATTATCTTGAGATGAAATCATATTTGGAATTGAATCAAGAACTTCATTCATTTGTGAGTTAGAAGGAGAAGGCATGCTATTAGGTGCAAGGAGATACTTAAAAAACTTCACCCCTTCCTTCCGAATAAGATTTTCATTAGTAATAAGATCACTTGAAATAGCATCTTTGATCTGAAATATTGAATTGTTAACTCTCTTTTGTTTAGCTGAAACATGATTTTTTTTTGTATTTCTATCTCCATCTTGAAGCCATAGCTCTCTAGACTTTTTTCTCCAATAAGTTTCCTCTCTTGCACATAACTCATCCCAATCTCGCTGAAGATTCTTTTGAGAAACATATGTATCTTCATTCATACCATTTTGAATGATATGATTATATACATCTTCTAGTTGTTGTTTGTCTGCTAATTTTTGAGAAAACACATTTTTAAATACATGCTGATTCCAATTCTGATTTGAGACTTGACATATTTCAACTTCATAGAAAATTGATGCATTTTAAATCCATCCACATGAGGAGCCTCATTCCACCAATGCTGAACATTCTTCAAAAAAGTTGGATGACAAAGCCACATATTTTTAAATTAGAAGGATGAATAGAATTTATTTTGACTGCTTTTGTCTTTGTAATTGAGAGTTAAAGATATAGGGAAATGATCAAATCCTGGTGATGAGAGAATATCTGAAGAAATATTTGAGCAACTCAATTTCCAGTCAAGTGATAAAAGAAATCTATCAAGACGAGCAGCGATATGTGCAAATCTGACCCTTTTATTTGTCCACATAAAAGATCCATTCCTTGGGTGAATATCCATGAAATTGTTATTATCCACAAAACAATTAAAATCTTGTAGAGTTTTTGGAGGAGGAATGATACCTCATTTTTTGTCTACCTGAGATCATAATAAAGCATTAAAATCACCTCCTATAACTACTTGTTGTAGTTCTTGAATCTGAATAGAATGAGTGATAGTTTCCCACAAACATGCTTTATCTTGAGATGAAGAAGGTCCATAGACATTAATCAAAATAAATGATATGTCAAATGCAGATATATGCAGCATCTGCCAATTATTATCTTGTTGGATGAGCTGTGCATTAACTATAAGAGGATTCCAAAGTGTAGCAAGACCCCCAAAAGCTCCTATTCCATGAGCATGAAAAGATTTCCTTTTTTTCCATTTTGCTACTATTTTGTCAAAATTATCTTGAGATAACTTGGTTTCCTGAAGCAAAATAATATTTGCTTGCATAGAATCAACCACTTATTTAATTCTATGCCTTTTGTCAGAGGCATTGATACCCTTGACATTCCATGAGTTGATTTTCATTGTGGACAAGAAGAACATCGTGTTCTCCTTGTTGATCTTTTAGAAACAATAAAACTACTATCCAATGTTGTTTGGATACCAACAACAATCTCAGGCTTAGTCTTAGAACTCTTTGACCTGCCTCTAAACTGCCTCTAGACTTAGGAGTTTTTATATTGGAAACCACTTTGGATGGAGTCTATAAAATTGATAAGGGCCGAAACTTGAAATTTTCTTGACCTTCAATAATAGTAGCATCATCCTGCAAGGGTTGCACTTGCTCATGTTGATAATAGGGATCTTGAGAAATCAAATCAGTAGATTTTTTGACTTGCTAATAGATAATCGTTTCTAGCCCCATAAAGTCTTCTAGAGATACTAATTCAACTGCAACACCATTAAACTGAGATACTTGGACAAACTTGCTTTTTTTATTAGGGATCTGACCCAGAACCACTTTATTCCAAAATTGAAATTCTCTAAGGAATTTATCAATCACAGTTGAGATATATTCCTCATCATGAATACCTTCTTCACTTGCAATACCAAAAATGATTGAATTGGCAATTTCAGTAATAATTTGACCACAAATAAAGCTCAATATTATAGGAGAAGGTTGAATAGATAAGTGCCGAATAGGCCATGTTAATAAGGAGAAACTTTTATTTTGGAAGGTAATCGATTGCAATGAATTTGGAACCAATAAATGATGAAATTCAGACAAAATGGATAACCTTGGGGTCACATCAATAGAAGGATCCAAATCATCAGCTGGAGCATCCAACAAAAATAACTTAGATCTATAAAAAGCCTGCTGGAAGAAAACCATGATCCAAAACATTTGTTGAAAGTTAATCATATTCATATGTTTGACTGCAAATGGGATTTGCATACCTAGCCCATTGTGTGAATAATTGTGTTCACTTGGCATTAATTGATGATCCTTAGGTAGAAATTCTGACATACATTGAATATCCTAATTGTAAACTTTTCAAGAATATTTGTTTGGATCATAGCAATGATCTGAACATACTGCTAAGACATCCACATGCCCTATTTGGCACATATTGTTGAAATGACCAAGATTATCTTGAAATTTATTGACTACACTTGCATCCTAGATCTTAATTGACTGTGACCAATTTCCCCATTTAGATATGAGAGATATAGAAGAGGGAAAAGATTTGTGCATATCAATTAGTAGACAAACTCTAGCTTCCAAATGCGGGCATTCAAAAGGAATAAGGTCATGTTTTAAGAAAAAACCCACCTTATTAGCTATAATTTCAATGATCTCTGAGTCATGATATTCTAGTGGCAAGTGGGAAAAAGAAATCCAATGAGGAGATAATTGAATAGATATATCATGAGGATAAAAATTTGGAACCCAAAACATAGTATATAATCCAACTCCATGACAAAACCAACCTTTTTGCTTATGAAAAACATCTCTCTCTATTTTGGTGGTAAAAATCGCAATAAAACAATTTGGATTCTGGATCAATGTAGAAAATATCCTTGAGACCATACCAAGAATCAAATGCCCATTTCTTAATATCCAAAACACAAGGAAGAAGAAGAAAACTTACCAATGAGAGCTGATTGATGAAGCATATCAATTGAATGCTGTAACATGTGACAAGGGAAACTAACATGCAATTGATTGAGATCATGTTTAGGATTCTGTGGAACTTGATCGACATTAATGTGACATTGATCAACATTACTCGAAACTTTCTTCTGCCAAACCTTTTTTGGAATCAAGGGGAATCGTGTGTTGACATTTAGAAACATCTTAGAGTTTGTACCCATCTTGTTTTGATTCAAACTATCTTGCAAGTGATTTGAAGAATCAAAAGGAGCTCCTTCACAGATATCAAATATGGGCTACTTATTAATAAGCCTGTGATTAGGTTTTCTATGTGCCGTGGATGGATGATATCTTTTGGATTGAAACCTCTTAACTTTCTCAAAAGTGGATGGTTTTGTCCAAAGCTTGGAAGTTACATTACTTGGAGCTTGAGATTTCGACCCCAACTGTTGATCATGAAAATGCAGGTTAAGGAAGAAAGATTTGGCTAGTTGAACAATTGTCTTCCTCCTAAAAATTGATTTATCTCTGACAATCTGCATCCCTCCAGAATTTATATTTCTAAAAGAGTATTTTTGGAATGGAAGAGGAATTTGGGCAGATTTGATTGGCTGAACCACTGGGGTTGAAGAAAAGATCCGGGTAAAATCATGGTTTTGTGCCAGCTGAACTATTGGTGTTCTGGAAAAAATAGAAGAAATTTCATGGAGATCTGAGTCATTTGTAGGCAGCATGCCTTTATTCTACCATTGGGAAGGAACCCTATCCAAGGTTGAAGTCTGACAGCCCTTGCCATTGCCCAAAACATCTTGCCACTTTGTTGGATGGCAAAACCCTAAACCTAGATTTACACCTCTTACCACCATCCCCACTATCTAAGCACCTTCCTCTCTACTCTAGCATTGCTACTCCTTTCATGTTTGCAAGTTGCGAGATCCTTCATCTTTCCCTTTCACAGTCAATTGTGGCTAAGATATCTGCCTTCCTCTTGCTGTGCATGTTGTTCCTTTGCGACTGAGTTATCTACCTTCCTCCTGCTGTGCGTGCCTTGGATCAATTCCACTAATTCTTGTGTGTGCCCTAGATTATTAACTATTATTATTCAATAGTAAATTTGGGTTCATTTTTTGACCTTTATTGGTTGAATTTTTGACCCAATTTTTGACCAAATTTCAACCAAATTTGACCAACCCATTGATCAAAATTTTTCTAGTTGAAATTTAAACCAACTTGCTAGTTGGTTGAAATTTCAACCAATCCATTGGTCGAAAACCTTCCAGAGCAATTGTCCAAGTTCAATCAGGAATTGGTCAAAATTTCAACCAATGAAGGTGGAAAGTTTCGACCAATGAAGGTAGAAATTTTGACCAACAAAGGTAGGAAAAAGTCCAAGCATTGGTGGAAATTTCGACCAATGAATGTAGGAAAAAATCTAGGCGTTGGTGAAAATTTTGACCAATGAAGGTAAAATGTTTCGACCAATGAAGGTGGAAATTTCGACGAACAAAGGTAGAAAAAAAATTAGGCATTGGTAGAAATTTTGACCAATGAAGGTAGAAAGTTTCGACCAATGAAGGTGGAAATTTTGACCAAAAAGGGTATGAAACAATCCAGGTGTTGGTGGAAATTTTGACCAATGAAGGTAGAAAGTTTCGACCAATGAAGGTGGAAATTTTGACCAACAAAGGTAGAAAAAAATTCAGGCATTGGTGGAAATTTTGACCAATGAAGGTAGAAAGTTTTGACCAATGAATGTGGAAATTTTGACCAACAAATGTAGAAAAATAAAATACATTTGTGGAAATTTCAACCAATGAAGGTAGAAAGTTTCGACCAATGAATGTAGAAATTCTGACCAACAAAGGTAGAAAAAACCCAAGCATTGGTGGAAATTTTGACCATGAAGGTAGAAATTTCCACCAACAAAGGTAGAAAAAACCCAGGCATTGGTGGAAATTTTGACCATGAAGGTAGAAATTTCCACCAACAAAGGTAGAAAAAACCCAAGTATTGGTGAAAATTTTGACCAATAGCTAGGTGTAAATTTTTTTTAGGCATTCTATAAAATAGTTCACATACCTTGCATATGATATGACATTTTGCATGCATCCTACACTCTCTCATCTGACTGATGATGGATAACGCAGAGTGATCTGAAACCATAATTCTAAAAAACACACACAATCAAATCCAAAATGAACTTGCACTAAAAATGGATTGTGGAAATCTGATATTGTTAATTTTGCATGCATGTCTACCAAGACAAATATATGTTTAAGTTGTGATTTTCCTTGTAGAAATGCATGCAAAATTTCCAATATCAAATTTCCATAATCCATTTGTAGTGCAAGTTCATTTTGGATTTGATTATGTGTTTTTTAGCATTATGGTTTCAGATCACTCTGCGTAATCCATCATCAGCTGGATGAGAGAGAGTGCAAGATGCATGTAAAATGTCATATCATATGCAAGGCATGTGAATTATTTTATATAATGCCTGAAAAACATCGAAAATAATTAATATGAAGAATATATAATTAGTTATATGATTGAAAAAAATCATGTACATTGTATGAAGGTAATCCATGTCTGACAGGGCCCACCAAAAGATAAAACATATGATAAAAAGACTTATTTTCATGTTTTGAACATATGGGGTACACATAAGATGACTTATTATTGCACAATTCAACTAAGTTCAGTTAATTTTCATAGGGATTGTCCCCATTTAATGGTGAACGTTTTGCCACATTTCAAGTCTTTTGATTATATAAAGAAATGGATAGCATGAAAAGTTTAAGTAATGTCAAGTCATTTATTTACTTGATATATAATGTGAATATAACTATTATGTTGCTCAAAAACAACCACCAAATAAAATTATCATCATGTACCCAAAAAGGGATGGATGGAATGGCTGAACTGACCTCCAACTAACTACTATCACCATCCCTCTATATTATAAGTTATAGCGGTGCTCTAGATTTGCTCTATTCCATCATACACTTACATATCATACACTTTACCATAGTCCATATCAACAAGGTCAAAGAGATTAGTTTCATTTGACTGGTATGTGGAAGACCTTGATGTTGAGAAGTTGTGTGATTCACGTGGAGTGGAAGGTGTTTTGGCCCCTTGGAAGGAAGCTTCATCTCTTTTACCGACTTCTTTATTTTTACTTGGAGAAGCATATTGCTTTGAATTGTCCCCATGGCTCCTTGCAGATGATGCCAAGAGTGTCCTTGTTATTTTCTTCTGCCATAACATAATGTTCACAAAGTGTTAGAATTGTCTCTAGATGAAAAGAAAATGTAGAGGCTCAATTGACATGTGATCTTAGTTAATGTAGAAGATAGATTATGAAATATCATCTGAAATGTTGATACAAAAGTCTTCCTAAAAGAAAAATGTAAACCATATCAATTAGAAAACAAAAATGTAAATCATATCAATCATAAAAATGATTTATATCATTAATCAATGTAAAAGAGAGTAGAAAGAAATCATAACTGATACCTGAAATGTGAACATTGTAGGCATTTGATCCTTTGAAATGAACATGTTCTCTTGATGAAGACTTAAACTAGTCTGGATCCCTGCAGAAACACATGACATGTAATTGAATGGATAAAAATTTATGGTACAAGAACTTGAAACACTTAGACTGAATACTGCAGCTCAAGTGCCAAGGTCTTGAAAAATGCTGAACATGTTTACTTATTGGTGAAGTTTATATGCAACATCAAGCAAAAGTTTTTTATATGGTGCAACACATTCACTCAAAGCCAGTGATCAGAACAACAATCATCTTATAGAAGGATACCTATCAAAGATTAAAATTGCATTAGATTAATGTTAAAATTGGCCCTCTTCTAGCTAAAATCATCTGTTTAGTAAGAAAAACTCTTTGTTATTTTTCCCATTGTTCTTGGCACCATCAAGTTTTATTTTAACTATTCTTTGTGGAAAAAATGTAATTTGGAGAACAATTTCTATTCTACCAACAGGTTCCATATAAATAAATGTCAAGGATTTTATATTATTTCAATCTAAACTGATTAGAAAGTTTACCTCAAAGTTTTGCAGATCTATCTGCGACCAGGTGGGAGCTTGTGTGTCTTCCTCATTACATGCTTGGGTTGAATATGTGACTATAGAATCACATGTCTCACCTATTAAAATAATATAGTACATCAGCATGGAAAGAAGGCTTCCATCTTCCAACAATGCATTTGATGAATTGAACATCTCAATTGCAACCAACATAGTTTTGAGGGCTACATCCCAAATGATCTGGCTAGAACTTGTGTTCTAGGCCTAGATGCTGCAAATAACAACCTATGATGCCTTCATCTATACACAATGTCTTTCTAGTTTCTTTCTACTCGCATGCCCATTTCATTTCATATGATCATCTAAAAATTGTATCACTCTAAGCTCTCAACTATTTCCTCTTGATTGATCATCTGATAATTGCTGAATGAGAGCTTTGGGATAAGCTACCAGCATCCATCAAAGCATAAAGGATTTTGTCATATGGTGTAGATGAAGTAATAGCATTTGCCTTGGGAGACATGCTTGCAAAATAGAAGCATAGATAACTCATGTGAACTGTTTGACATTATGCCTGAATGTAATGTGGTCATCAAAAGTCATGGTTGCTAGATATGCACAAAATAGATATATTGAGAGAATATATTTGTTTAAGTTGCAACTACCCTAGTAGACATGCATGCAAAATGTTGAATCCTAGACAAATAGTTCAAATGAATCCTTCTCCTAGAGGAAGGCTACAAAAAATACATAGTTCAATTGAATGGTCTATAGATACCATCAGGATCCTATTATGTATTGGCCACTATTCCTAGATGATTTGTAGTCATATGTGTCATGTTTATGGAATCACATCTCACCACACTTATCATTGTATAAAGTTTTATGTCTCTACCAGTAGGCATATTCAACTTGCAATAAGTTTGTGCTAGCTAATATTGAAAATCTCTTACTATAGTTTTGAAATAAAAGCTCCAATAAGTAGCCAACAAAATTTCATCCATATTTTATATAATATCGAGCACCACATTTATCATATGTGTTTTCTATCTCAAGGAGCTTAACTAGACTAGTATTGGGTTTATGATGGCCTAATACTACCTTGTTTTGAGACTATTACAACTATTAAATATTGTTGTGATTCGTACTATTAACTACTTTATTATAGGTTTTAAGATGGGTTATGTACAGAATCACATTTGAATTTTTTAGACTCCTTGCTTGAACATATTATAAATAATGATTCCATGTATTAGGAACAAACCTACACACTATATATGGAAGTATACTTGGTTCTAAGGCTAACCAATATTCATATAATTTAATTTTATGTCCATAATTCCTTGTCATATTTTCCTCCAGTAATGGTTTCATTCAATGCACATAATTAATGCTCGCTATGTGAACTAGTTCAAATGGCCATAACTCATATACATTTTTCATTGATAGCAAGCCTCACGTAGTTCAGAAAATTCACACTCTTTAGTAGACTCGCAATCAAATTAAATTTTTTTATCAGCCCCATTTTAGCCCTTGAACTCTGATAATGTTCATAGTATTGGCTGCTAGCATGTACGTTCACAGTTAATGTCTTCATGGTATGATCACATAACACGTACTAAAATAGCTCGGTGCCTAGAAAAACATGAAGAGCTTTCCTGTAGTTGCTTCTCCACTAGCATCACAAATAATCACCACAAGAATAGATCCCATCCTTGAAGTGATGAAACTAATTACTATCCCTCAATACAATTTCTCGCTTAACAATCTTGCACATAAACTTGATAGCAGTATGGAATTCACCACACACACAAAGGTTGAAAAGTTTCTTGGAGCTGTATTGGCTATGAACAAAGCAAAAATAATGTTATTCTACTGATGAAGAAATCAATATGTAAGGAATAAGTTAATAACCCTTGAAGTGTTTCCCAGAAATCGGCTCTTACAAGCTAGTTGAAGCTTGTGAGTGAAAGCAGCTTTAAGTTAATAAGAGTAAATGATATGGGAGAAGACAAGTACATAAAAAAATGTCTCCTAAAATAGTACCGATAATCCTAAGGAAGCATGTGTTTGTGTCCAAATAGGAAACTTTTGATATTGCCAAAAGTGGTCAAATTCTCTCAAAATATAGTTATACTATGTAAGCCATGGTAAAGATTCAGCTACAATTAAAGATTTAGCTACAATAGAAATAGGCAAAGCTGAGGTGTCTAGCAATGAAAGGAGTAAGAAATCTCCAAAAGGATACAAGGGTGCCATATTTAATAGATCATCCCACCCTTTGGAAGAAAGTTATTATTTTGAAATTTTGTACGGTATCTGTCTAGGTTTGGAAGGAATAATATATTTCTATCAATACAAGAAAAAGGCGGGGATCATTTCCAACAGGATAGTTATTTCTGCTTTGAGCCTCCCATTTCAAGACAAAAGAATATAATCTCTCCTTCACCCAACCATTTTTGAATGCAATTTCATTGGTTGCCTAAACTACTAAAATCATTCAGCTTGTACAAATAAAATATATTTCAGGTTAAAGATACTCATAGTGAACTTCAGATTGTTGACTTTAAGGGAGATGATAATTTATTCAGTCACCTCAGAATATTCTAGATTATTTGCTTCAGAAGGATAAGTTAGGTGTATAGATTGGATCTTCTAGCACAACTTTTGTCAAGAGGTTATGTGGTCTATCAACAACCTCAGCTATTAGAAACTTGTCATCCTCGACAAAAAAAAACAAGTGGGATACAAGACGATGATATGAAGATTTAAGAAAGAATGGAAAATATATTAGTTAGAAGAGCTACCCAAAGAATTAGGAGATAATTGGATAAAAATTATGACATGTTATTAGTAACAAAAATTGTGTTACTATTGTAGATGAGGAACAAGTCAATGGTCAAATAGATACATGCTCAAAAAATTGGAATAGACATGCTCAATAAATCTAGCAGTGCACATCAGCATACAGAGACAAACATACGCTTTTTTGACAAAATGGAATCAATAAATTTGGATCACATGAAATAATAAAGCAATCACATTTTAATTTTCATCGTGAAAGGTCATGATCACCTTAGGAAAATATTAAGCTCAAATGCAAACAATCCTTGTGGCTCAAGTTCAATTGGTGGATTTTTGTGCACAAATATACAGGGTTCCCGATTCAAATGCTTCAATAACTCAATTATGGTGCAGTAGCAAGTGTAGTTGGGATTTACTTCCTTTAAGTAGCAATTACAATAGTTCAAGTTCAAATATCATTTATGACTAGGGAACAAACACAAATCCTATTGTGGACCTTTGTAAAATTTGAAGGTGTTTGTGTACAAGGGTTGGGCTCTTCATAATAGAGGAAAATGTTGCTTTGTATTGTACAACCAAGAGAAGAGATTGGGGAAAAAGATCATCACAGAATACTTGGTCCATTCAAAAAGCCTAACCATAAAGACTACTCCTTGGGAATGACCAAGTATACTTGAACATCCAATGTCGCATTGTTCATGGGCAAGGAATTCCAGTGATGGTGGACTTTTAATGTCCCTTTTTCATTAAGAATGGTCAAACGATGTTTACCTTAAAAGTATATACTATGAGGACTAGTTTCATTCATTTTTCCTTGGTATTTTACAATATTTGGACCATTTCCTATATTTTAGGTTTGTTCCCTAAAATTTAAGAGGTTGGTTGGAGGTAGGATCCTCACCACTAGTCTCCTTATGGGATTAGTAATTTCTAAGTGTACATGTCCACTATAAATGGCCAGGGGAAAATGTCTTCCTACTTCCTAGGGGCCTGAAGCAAGCATTATTATTCTACTACAAATAATAATAGTACTTATCATTGGATTTGGCTATGAATCATTCACACATAATGCTTTATATTACGTCTTTCTAGTTGGTGGTTTTCAAGCTATATTTGATTTACTGACGAGTGGTCAAACTTTATTGGCAACTTGAGAAATTTGATGTTATTACACTAGGGCCATGTACTGTCAAACTTCATTAATAAATGAAACTAGTATCATCAAAAGAAATTATGATGACAATAAGGCTAGGCACATAGGATTTGACACTCAATTTTCTAGCATTTCAATAAATAGACAGAGGCCTACTGACATTGAGGAATAATTCTATAATTCATTTCACATATTTTCCCACGTAGAATGAGTGGCTACAAAACATAAAACTTATCTATCAATTCGGGAATATGATCCTTCAATCCAGAATCAAAGGTTGAATCCTTCTAGTTTCTTATGGGTAATCTCATTTGAGGATTGCACAAAACGAAGAACATTTCCCATCCTATTGTCAAACTAATTTGTGGGGCAGAGCGACATTTTACAAAAGCATCAATTCTGATCTGATGAAAGATGCCTAATGAGGTGCTTGATTTCTTATCATTTCCATACTACTATTACTATTTTGTTGATGTATTCAAGAACATATTATTATTCTACTATTTATGTATTCCACTAGATTTTATAAATATAATATAGATGTAGTGCCATGATATTTTTTAATGAAATGCATTTTTCTTCTCTTTCTTGCATCATTGTGATTTTATTTTTTTATTTAGATAGAGGGCATACAACACTCTTGTCAAAGCCTTTAGATTGTACATGACATTGTGAATTATACATAGAGGATAATGTAAGTAAAGTTTCAATAAATAATCCTCTTGAACAATAACATTGTTAAAAATGACTAGCATGAAACATACATTAACTAACCTGATAATCAAGCATCCTTGAAAATTCTTTGAGAATACTACGATGATCCTCTGCTCCTGCTTGAATTCATTATGCATACTGTCTCACCCTTTTCTTCATTAATTTGTAGTTGATGTAATATCTATTACAAAGACCATTTCTTTAAACATTGTGTTGAGTTCACCATCAAAGTTTATAGTTTCTAGAAAAATTACAATGTGGTGTGATTCTAAGTAGCATGTGAGAAGATATTGTAATATTTAAAATTTTACGAGTCTTTTCATATTAACTAACTACAATGAAGGAGAAGATTAATATTCTTAAAGAAATAGAGTATTTAAAATCACTAGGTGACATTTATTCTAAATCATTTGACAACAAAAATAAGTATCTGAAAAACATTAACTACACAAGTTTTCTCTAGTCACAAATTACAAATAAACAAGTATATTCAAGATAAGTTGATAATTCAACATTACTATCCAACACACAAACCTTGAGAAGTTGATGAGCTAAGAAACATTATAAGGTTGAACTGCAAAGTATACATATATTTCTCCTTCCTTTCCTATATACATGCACCCTTGTATGAGACACCGAGTATAATTACAGAGCTCTTGAACACAACATGGGAATCTTAGCCAAACAAATCCACATACGAGCCCATATTTTCCCCATATCTAAATGCATGGATATGGTACCAAACCATCTATGCCATCTCAACTTTAGGGTTATGAAAATATTCAAAATTGTAATATATCACTTAAATATAAATTGTTAAGACAACAATGTGCAAATGGTAATTTACAAATGTGAAAAAACTGAAATAGAATATATGAAAGCCATAGCCCTTGGCTCAATGGTTACCATGATTAAGAAGGTTAGAAAGCTTTGCATGCATTATATTCTTTCTATTTTTAGTGGTTTAACATGCTCGTTTAACATGCTCATTTAACCATCTTCCAATAGAGTATGGAATTTCACAACATACTCCTATGCTTCCTGCCCTTGGTAATCTATCAATAGAAGATGCCTTAAAGATGAGGTATGACCTACTAGAGGTTAGAGTGAAGAATAGAAAGCCACGCTGATGTGTACCCTGAAGAGTATCTATATTAGAATGATCTTTTCTTATCATTTGGTGGATAATAAAAAAAGCTAACAAATATGATAGATGAAAGGTCCTTGATAAAAAGTCAGGGAGTTTGGTGCAAGGGCACCCAATGGACACATGAAGATACAAGGTAGAAAAAGAGCTATGAAGGAGACAATGAAGGTACCAAGGGAAAGCAATGCATAATGAAGATATATCAAGTCATTTGATGATGAATTATGGCTATTGAAGCCATCAAACTTTGAGGAATTTCATAAAGTTGTCAAATTGTAATACTTTGCCAAGAATGGGCAAATTGGAATAAGTGAGGAGTCAAGAGTCAATCAATGTGTTGTAAGGGATATGAAGGGCCATTTGAAGTCCTAGAGTTATAGGAAATGAATGATAGTGGTTTACAAATGTAATAAGGCTATCAAAGCCTCTAGAGGATGTAAAAGGCACTAAAAGTGCAATATTGTGTAAAATTGCCAATATTGGCACCATAAGTCAAATAAGGCTTAATGGGGTTAGTTGAGGTTATAGGTGTGTGAAGGTTGTTTTAAAACATTTTAGAAGTCTTTAGGAATACCATACTAAGTTTCATAAGTCCTTGTCATGAAGGCTAAACAAACAAGTAACATTTGTTATTAAAATGTTATAAAAATTATTTGTTTACTATCACCTGATAGTTAAGGGGTAGTTGGCCAACCCAAGGGGTCTTGGAGGACAATTTTGTAAGTTAGATTAGGGGGAAAAGAGTCTAAAGTAATGTCTTTATAAGACACAACAGAGTGGTAGTCGATGATAGGTGAATGTATAAAGAAAAGAAATAAATAAAAGAATTCTGTAATTCACTGTCATAGTGACAGTTTTTCTATTTTTCAACATTCAGCTTGACAATCAAATAAGGTTCTTTCCATTTAAAAATTATTTTTTTGTTTCCTTGGAATGGTGGTCATGATTTGTTAAGTCTTTCACAACACTGTTCAAAGATATTTGCAAGTTTCTTCTAACAGATCTATTTGAAGTTCTCTGCTATCACAAGAAATGTGACTTGTGCGAGAGGTACTTAAGCCTATAAATATGATGTCTTTACTATGATTTAGATGTAGGTGATAGTGAACAGAGAAAGGAACAGTGGGTGACTGATGAAAAAATAGTGAGGGTGCACTTAGAAAGCACCACATGGTGAAAATAGTGATCTAAGGGTTGGAATGGATAAATGAGTTTTGGAAACAATTGAGGGAGTGTATTGTAAGGTGTCTAACCATTAGAAAGGTTTTGTGAAACTATTAAGGGTCTTTTCTAGAGAGCGCTAGGCTAGAAACCCTTAAAATGAGGGTTTGATGAAAAAATACTTAGATGTGAGTGGAAGTTCAAAAAAATTTAGGAATCCTTCTATTTAATAGATTCCTTAATACTATGTCAATGTTTGGAATGCTGGAAGTAAGAGCAAAAAGGAGTTGCTTTGTAAATGGAGGGCTAATTAGGCCTAGTTGGATGTAGGAGCAGTCATAGAAAGGTTCATCAGTCATAGGTTGAAAGGACTGAGATTCATAGGGTTTGAAGAACTCAATAAAGGGTATTTGAAAAGGTAAAGAGGTTACTAGGTCATTTGAGAAGTTTGGAAGTAAAGTGCAGATTACTTGTAGGACAGGGCTAATAGGGTGGGCCTATTGAAGGCAGTTTTAAGTTTGAGAGAAAACTAATTTTTGGTAGGAGTTGGAACTCCTTAGTTATGTTATTTGAAGGGTATTGAAGCATTGTAAGGATCAGGGGAGTCTTTGAGTATAGAGATCAAGAGTTGGTTATGGGAGGGGTGAATTAGGAGTGTTCCCAAGGAGAGGGAAGTTGAAACAAAGGCAAGGGGAGTTGATAATTTGTTTGAAATGAATCAAGGGAGTGAAAATATTCAAGAGGAGTGTTTTTTTGGTTTCCTAAAGTCAGATACTTCTAATTTTTTAGGGTAACTATCACCTATTAGTCATATTGAACAATAACAAGTTTAGTAGGACTCAAAAGTTAAAATTGCTAGACCACAATGACTTTTCCAAATATACCTTGAGAATGTAAATATATAAAGGGAACAAAATGATCAAAGATAAAACATTGTAGGTATCCACACATAAATCCCATATCACATTTGCATTCTATGTTATGGGCAACAGTAGTTGTGGATCATTTTAGACCTACCACATGCAAAGTATCCATTTTATGTTAGTTTGAGCTTCACTTGGTTTCAAGAATACTATAATATTATTTACTTAACAAGGCCAACCACGTGAAGGTGGAAGCTCATCTAGCCTCATCCCCCTCCCCCTAACATCAATCTAAAGTGCCCATTATCATCTAATTACATACTTTATTCATTCATTCATCCATTTATGAATTATAACATTCAATCAATACAATCACATAACATTCATTAATATGATATAAAATTCATTAATACACAATACTAATCAAGAATTCATTAACACATAACAATATTCATTAACATAAAATAAATATCTGTATTAATACACATCATTCATACATAATTACTTAAAACAAAGTTCTTTCATTATCTAACAAGGTTTATTAGAGAAGATTTTTAAAACATCATTTCTTTTTTTGTTTTTCTGAGCTCTCTTAAGAAAAGTGCTCATAGGAGCATTCATATCTACATCATTCTCCTCCTCTTCTGGCACATGTAATGTCAAATTATGATGGCTCCCTCTCTTTGGAGGAGCAGGAGGCCACTGCACTAAAGGTGGCTCTGTTGCAAGAATAAGTGAATGGGATAAATTGGCATACTCTTTTTTTTTTTTTCTAACTATTACAAGTCTGTAATTAAGTACAAGTACAAAATAATATGCATTTTTCTTACCTAACAATACCACATCATTTACATTAACATTTTGATCTGCCACCACATCAACAGGTTGAACACTTGGAACATGGTCCACTCATTCAACATGATGTTCAACATGCTCTGAAATATTCAAAAAAAGGATACACGTCAAACTACAATTGAAGATGTTAAATTGTATTCATAATTGGATAATTAATTTCCAATAGAAAATTAATACCTCCACCACTATAATGCACATCATGGCCTTCGTCACGAGAAAGTTCTATGGTAGGATATGAAGGCTGCAGTAAAATTTTATGCACATTGTTATGTAATCAATTTACGTTTAAAACTAATACCAAAAAAGAATCTTCTCAACTATTTAGTTTCATTTACTTTTCATCTGACCAATTTACCTATGAGATACCATTTGGTGCACTAGATTCTTGGGCAAGGCTTACTGATTCTTCACATAGGCATGCAACCATAAATTTATAGCCTTCCTTCAAGGAAATTTTTCTATCTTCATCCGTGACCTCCACATTGAATTCTATGCCCTATATTTTTTGCTTAATATCGTTAGTTTTTCATGTATGGTTTCATTAAACAAAACTTTTTGCAAAATTATATTAAAAAAAAAAAAGAAATTTCATTGCTCTACTTACAAGTCAAGATTGGAGATTCATATAGCCACTAGAGCCAAGTTTGTGTTGGCTAACCTTTTCTACTCTCGCTTTTGTAGCCATAGATGTGTCCTACAATCTATGAACAATTTCAAACATGTTAGATTATATATTTACAAATATCAATAATTAGTGCATGATTACAATGTAGTTAATACTATCATGACATACCTCTTTTTGCCCTGTGCTACTTCATTATCTCTATCTTCACATTGCCTTTTCTCCTTTGCATGTTCTATTATTTCATTCCACTCCATTGGTGGAATCATAGAAGGATGGTTGTACTTTGGGTTATCCTTAAGAACCCTTCTATATTGATCCCTCATAGTCTTTATATGCTTTGCTGCTCTTTTCAGAAGTAGGTCAATGTCAAAAATATTTTTTCCAAATTTCTCCTCAAAAGATGCAATCAGCTGATTTTTTAATTCCACAGCTTGCAAATTCCACCTTTTTAAAAACAAATATATTGTTAGATCAATAACTTTAATATATTACAATAAATGGAAGAAAAGAAAAATTATGCAACAATGATATGAAACTATGTACCTTTTACATATGGTGGGTCCAAATAGTCTCAATGTCATATGAAAAAGATGTTCAAAGAAAGCATTATTACCTACAAAAACATAAAGGATTTATCAGTCTAAAATGAGTAATGTAAAAGCAAACTAAATTTACACTTTAAATAATAACAATGTTAAAGCATCTGGAAGCTTTTGTTCTTTTAACAGAAACATAGTTTTCTTATTTAGCAGCAATGTCCCTTCATATGAACTAGTACTAATCACATGAACTAATCTAGGAAATGGATTAGCTTCAGTAGTACTACTCTCCATTGGTCTATCAACTGAAACATCATGAAAATTAAAGTAGGCACCAAATGAATTGAATGACAGAGAGATGCCACTAGTCACACTTTGTTAATATGACCAATTAATTTGCTGCCTAGAAACCAATGTAAATTATATTACCAGAGAAGAAGAAAATACTAGAGACTATGAAAGGTGTAGTCAATAATAAGAGACAACCTAACACCTATTCTTTGGAAGAATCAATGGCAGTTGCACAACACCATGATGCAGTAGCTAGTACTTGAAAACAACATGTGGCCAATGATTATGTTGCACGTCTTTCACATGGTTCCCTAGAGGTTTAAGTTGGACAATATCTCAAGTCCTTATTGCTACTTATGTAATCTTATCACTACATTATCCAAAACATGATGTTTGATATTGGACTAGATAGTGTAGGATCTGTTTCCATGAAGTGGTTGCTATTTCAAAGTAAGAAGTGAACATAGAAGTTCATGCTTTTAGTTTGAATTCTCATAACCATACACAAATAACATTCTTATTTGAATAGTTTTTCTGCTTCTCTGGCAGTAACATGATGCTTCTAAAACTAGGAATCTATAACTTTTATGTCTTGCTTTCATAGTGCCCTCATATGAATATCAACTACTGCCCCAAATCTGAAGCCAAATTGGATGTTGGGAGGAGTCTGGTGTAGTTTTCATTTATATTTTGATTTAACATAGTTTTAATTCATCAGTAGTAGCTTTTCATTCTAATCATATAACATTGACTGGTTGAATTGTACGTTTCTTCATTGTTATATATTCAGGCAATTGTTTTGTATAATCCTTTGGGATGGAAGTGCAATGAAGTGATCAAAATTTTGGTAATTTTTTATTCCTAAGGGATTCTCTTCTTTAAATACTAAATTCTAGATCTATGGCAGTTGAGATCATTACATTCACACATATGTCCTAAAAGTGATATTTGAATAAAATGTGGAAGATTTAGAAGCTTTAGCCTCTAGTGACCATAGATGGATTGGTCACCAAAATGGCTTGTAGCTCAGTGGTAGATCATCTCAGCATCAAATTGGTGGTCCTTAGTTCGACTCTTGGCTGGTTCAGCATCAAATTTGTTGTGCATACTATTACAACACCTGAATAATAATATGCATTCTAGCCCATCTATTTGGGATGAGTAAATATAAGTGTGCTCTTGTACCAACATATTACAAGGAGAAATAGTCAAGGGTCATGAGCCCAAAAATGTCGGAAGTGCAGATGAGAAGTCATGAGGGAAAGTTATACAAGACAAAACTAAAAGTCTACCTCCTTTCCTATCTCCATGTCTCTCTATGTGTGGGTATATATATATGTATGTATGTATGCGTGGTGTGTGTATGCATGTATTTGTGTCTATGCAGGCTTCTTTAAACATCATTTAAGCACTAATATGCTACTTCATTGTTCATCAAATTATAGAAATACATTACAAAATATAGCACATTAAAAAATATAGCAAAACAAGGTTTTACTAGTTCTAGTGGGCATAGATGAGGATGTTTGCATGGTCCTTGTTGTTGACAATGCACCGAGCAATACTGGACTGCTAACCGAAGGAGGAGTCCGCACTTCATCATGAGCTGAAGAATAGAATATTGTTAGCAAAGACATTTGCAATGGATAAAGATCAAATCAGATACTAGCGAGAAATGTCCACAAAAAAAGAGGTAAGTGTTATAAAGTTGATCAAAACAAACAAAGTGTTACTTACACAAAGGTTGTGTGTAACAAGCCTCACCATGTTCACCATGTGATGTTGCAATTGGCACATATGTTTATACAATAACACATAAAATTAGAGATCATGATCCATAAGATACTATAAAATATTAATATCTATTGAGCTTCTATTACTTCTTTAGTCGAATTATTGCTTACCTTCAAAGATTGGATTCTACGGTCCAATTCTATTCTCAATGCCTCTTTCTGCTCACTTTTGTCACCCTCGATGATAATGTTAAGAAGTTCATTAGTGTATCTTTGATTGATTTTCTGGGTGATGAACACAGGGTTAGTACTAAGGGTGATGTCATGTAGATATAAAGCTCATATTTTAGATCGCATTTGATTAGCTATCATTCTGGCTTTTTCCTATCATTTGTGACACCAAATATCAGTATAATTTCATCAAAATAACTCCAAAGCCATAAAGAAAAGAACATAATAATATGACATTTGTTTCTATATTAAAATTAAAATTTGCAATAATTAGTGTTTACCTCTATTGAAGGTGTTTGAGATGGTGCATCCATATTGCCCTATGTAAAAAATTAGTAAGTCTTAGAAATCAGCAATGAAATTAAAGTAATAGACTTACCAAAAAATATATTAATAATAAAGTAGATTGTATATGTAAATCATTTGTCTTAAGTTAAAAATTTAGTGTAACTAATGTTTATATCTAAAAAAATATTTCACATGTTCTACTTAATATTTATATGTGCACATATGGTTTGGAAAGAAAAATTTGGTCATACAAGACCCCATCATAGTTGACATTGATCCTACCTAGATATTTCATTGATCATCATGATCTTCATCCATGTCATCATCGTCATCATCATCATCATCATCATCATCATCAACATCATTGTACTTGTCACTTTGATCATCATCATCACCACCACCATCTTCATCACCATCATTATCATCTTCATCACTATCATCATCATGACCATCATTGCCATGATCATCACCATCTTCATCACCATGATCATGATCATCATCAGCATCATCATCATCATTTTCACCATTATCATTAGCATGACCAAAATCATCACCATTTTCTTCTTCTTCATCACTGGGTAACTGTCATTCTTGATAATCATTTACTTCCTCTTGTGCTTCTTCAATATCTTCTTCTTTGATCACATTATACTTTACCAGCCTTCCTCTTGGGTCATGTCTAACAAAAAATGATCAACTTGGTTTGTGTGGAACACCAAAGTAAAACACTTGCTCGCATTGGCTTGGAAGAACATAGGGCTCATCTCTGACTGGCTCAAATGACTTTGTATTAATCATAGTAAATCCACTATCATGTTCAATAACAATCCTATCAAGATCATTTTGATTCAGTCATAACCTGAATCATTTGATGAAAAATAAAACTATTTTGAATGAATTAAAGTCACACTCAAGTATATCATCCAAAATACCATAGTATCAATTTTTAGATTGTTGAGGATGTATGTTAGTTCTAGATAAAATATTGGTGACTACAAAGACAAAACTTATCCTAAAATCACATGTTTTCTTCATGTCGTCTAACTTTTTTGTGTGGAATTTATAGCCATGGTAGTACATAGCTTTGTGGTGTTTGACCTACAATTATTCAAACATGTCAAGAATCTTCTCATTGATCTATGAGTTGATATTAAACTTATGTCTCATGATTAGTAATATTATGCATACCTTTGTATCTCTTAAGCCATATATTAGATCAAGTACTATTGGCATAACATTGGGATCTCCATTATGATGAGCTTCTTTAACTAACAATGTAACAACATCCCATGTTAATGAGTGACCATTTTCTTGAGACTGTTCAATCCATACTATCATCCAATCAAGATTGTTTGCAATATACAACTGTAGTGCATCCCACTCATGACCAACTATAAAGAAGACAATTACACTAGTTAGAAACAACTTATATATATTGATGATGGATAAGAACGATTAAATTACAAAAAAAAACTTATAATTACCTCTGACCCTCCTGAATCTACCTTTCCCCATTAGGTACTCGCCTTTGAATTTGTCATTATAGTTGGGATCCCAAATGCAATCTACATGGATATCTATTGCAAACTTTAGAATATATTCACTAATGTACACCATGGTCTGGTATATCATTTACCCCTCTATCATAGAACCCTCAGGACATGCTCTTTGTCAAACCAAGCCCTTCATAAATTTCAAGTGCCTCTCAACCATCCACATAGATCTAGCTTGTACAGGTCCACACAATTCAATCTCCTCAACTTGATGTATGAGGTAGTGTTCTTGAGCATTGAAAAACATTGGAGGTAAAAACTTTTGCATTTCACACATAAGCTGTGAAATTTTTCTCTTCCAATAGTTTATATCTTTTTTTATCAATTTCTTTAGATAATAATCACCTAAAAGAGATTCAACACACAAAAAAACAAAAACAAAATTTCAAATAAAATTATACAATAGATTTTAAATAAAAAGCTACAAATCTAAGAAAAAACACTTCTAACCTCATGTATTTTCCAAGATCATATATAACTTGTTTAATACTATTGTCAAACTATTGTGGAAGGGATAGAGGTAGGACAAACTGCAATCATTAAAAAATAGTCATTTCAATATATTATTAAATAATGCAATTGGTACTACATTCAATCTTACAAATATATTGTATATAGAGAACATGACTTACCTTGACAAAGGTATGCCAATCATGTGTTTTCAACCCTAGCCCAAAATCACCTTTCTTTGATAGAAGAGTGCTTATATTTGTAGCAAATCTTGTTGAAATTTTTTCTTTTTTTATGACTTCTTTTAATGCATCACATTGTTTCTTTGTTAATAACCAAGGAAAGGCACTTGTATTTATGCGGTCTCCATTGCTATTTGATTCAGTGAAAGATTTTAGTGCATGATTGAATTCATGAATGTCAGTACAAATTTTGGCAATTTTTTCTTTATCATGCCTTCCATCTAAAATTTTCCATAGTGTCTCTGTTACATTCTTTCCAATATGCATAGCATCAAACAAATGCATGATTGGGAGATCTTTGTTGTATGCTAACCTACTAAATTGAGTAGGATAACTTTTCATTCCTCTAGGAAGTTTGTCATTGATGCCTTGATGACCTTCATGAGCATCAATTACAGCATTAGTAAATATAAGACAATATCAAAATACAAATTTTAAACTTCGGATGAAAAATTGGACATTACCTCGACGATTTAGTTGATCATATTCTAACTTTCATAAATGAGGTGTCATTCTTCATGGCCTTGATGATCTCTCTTCTTTCCCATTGAAAATATATTTTTCAACAATTCAATACCTATGATTATTGTGGAAAAAGTGTCTAAACTCATCAAACACCTACTTTCCTAAACTTCTCGAATGACAAAATTTCATCTTCGGACCATAAATTGGACATGCAAATTTTCCCTTTGTCTGAAGACCTAAAAGATCATGTATAATTGGATCATGTACAATTATCATGCACAACTTAAGCAATTGATAGTAATGTGTAAGCAATATAACACACCAAAAATATGTGATCTTAACAATATAACATACCGCAAAAATAAGTTAGCCCAGGGGCATCATGTATTATCCATACAAGCATTGCATGAAATTGAAATTGTTGATGTCCTATTGGTCTAGAGATGTCATATATAGTGATGCCATTCCATAACTTCAAAAACTCATCAATTAGGGGCTCAATATACACGTTCATATCTTTAACTTGGTATTTACCTAGAAATTGAATGAACATAAACATTACGTAATTATTATGACCATTTTCATGCACTATTTATAAATTAATTTAGATAATTATAAAATGAAAAAATACCTGGCACAATCATTGACAACATTATGTGCTCCCTCTTTATGGACATCCAAGGAGGAATGTTATTGTTAATAAAAAAAATAAGCCAGATTGAGTAAATAGATCTCGTATCTCCATATGGATTGACACTATGTGTCACCAATGAAAGCTTTAGATTATGAGGTTCTTCTTTAAGGTGTGATCATGTTTCTTCTATCTATTTAAATGCAGAACCATCAGCAAGCATTCACATAATGTCATCTTGACTTCTATTGCATGCATGGTAATCCGTAAATTATGCTAAGCTAGCACACCTGAATAACTATTGAAGACGTGGAATAATAGGAATGTACTGAAGAATCTTGTGAGACACTTTTTTTGTTATTTGATCTAATTGATATCTACTAACATGACAATTAGGGCATTTTGTTGCAAATTTATGTTGTTTATGATATAGAATGTGATCATTGGGACATGCATGTATTGTCTAATACTTCATTCCAACCTAATCCATAATGTTAGATAATTCTCAATACAAACAAGGCAAAATGTTTGATGGTGGTAACAAAAATTCACTAATCAACCTACAACAATAAATATGCATTGTTAATATAATGAATAGTAATTGTATGCTAACATTGAAGATGAAAAAAATGACATACCTTAGCATACATGACATTAATACATTGGATATACCATTCATAACCTTTATGTTCACCAATAACACTATAGCCAAGAGTGGAGTTTTTTGGGAGCCTTTGTATAAGGGCTCATGTGCCATTTCAAGTAAAGGTATATCAAGACCATCTTCATCATCATTATCAGATTTTCTAGTACCATCATTGTGAGCCTATTCATCACCTGCCCCAATACCATCTTCTTCAATCATGTCCTCTGGCACATTATCATCTTCTTCCATGGGAGTGTTATCCTCAGCTTGGATATTCACACCTCCATGTTCCTCCAGTAGGAAATCCACATTTAGTAATGGACAAAAATTGTGGCCCCCTTCAACATGACCATGTTGCATACAATGACTCTAGGCTATTGTGATTAGAGTTATTTGATTCTTTAAGACCTTATAATTTTTGCAAGGACAACAATATTTATCAAGTTTTCTTCAAAACTGAGCCCACAATGCAGCCATTGTCTCATTATTTTGTTCTAAGTTCATATTGGTAGGTGTGGTCTTTCTTCACAGGAAAATATACCTGCAAATAAATTGGACATGTTGTAGTTAATGTTTATATCTACACATATAGAAATTGTTGATTAATTTTTTCAAATGTAACTAAAATGATCCTATAATTTCTAGAAGGCCGAGATGTTTGCAAAATGTGGATTTATAGACAATGTATCTTAGTTATTTGCAAAATGCCTCAAAGAGATGTCACAAGGTGAAAGTTACTTAGGTGCTAATAGCAGCATGCCATGACTAATCTTGATAGTGATGACTAATGTGATTAATGCATCAACTAATGAAGATGACTAAAAGATTGAAACATATTAATGCAATCTTCAATCAAGAACATGTGAGCTCAAAAGATGGGTAAATTTCAAAAAATTGTGAGCCTAAGATCATTACAATTTCAACCATGAAATAATTGCAATTGAAATTTGTTGAAAATAGGCCTGAGTGGATTGGCCTAAGGGTTAAAAGAAGAATTCAAATCTCACTTAATTACAAATCAATTAGCTTATGCAAGTTTGGCCTCATGGTGGTTGTACAATTAAAAAAAACTTAATCCTTAGACCATTTGGGCCTAACATCAAGGGACATGAATTTAGAACTCAAACATCTATAAAGGTTGGATGTTGAAATTCTTTGGAACATCCAAAAAAATTCCATAAGCATATAAGAAGAGTAGATTGGCAAGTTTCACCTTGGCTGATGATTTTGGAAAAGAAATTAGAGATCAAGATATCTAAACTCAAATGGATTTAGTGTTAAACTTAGAGTTTATAAAGGAATATTATATTTGGAGGGTTCAAATGCTTGTAGATCCAAGTTTAGAAATGCAACATTTTGTTACAAGCATCAAGGTAAGTGTTGATAAATATTTTGTGGGAATCCATAAATGAGAAAGGAGCTGTTAGATATCTTCTTTAAGGAGAAAATAGACTAGATGAAATTTGTGATTAAGTGTTCTAATTGAAATTCTCATTTTGTCTAGAAACCATAGAATGAAAATTTTATTTAAAGAATATATATTATACTCATAGAAATCATCTAAGTAGGATGTCTTCATTGGATTTTTCTTCTTAGCATTTTGATTTTAGATGAAATATAAAACTCAAATGTTTGACAAGTGGTGTTGTCTTGCAGTTTAAAGATGTCAAGAGCTAAAGGTGGAATGATTTCAAGGCAGGAAAGAAAGCTCTAATAATTCCTCTTTAGAACTACAGCCAGAGTCCTAAGTATTCCAATCCAAATGATTGTGTATCAATAAGATTTAACACAAAATAATCTGAAGAACATTAAGTAAGTTAAGTTGAAACATATAAGAAAATGAATACATGTTCCTACAATCGAATAATGATTACCCAAGATTTACTAGTTTTGGGTCAATCAAGACTAAAATATAGATGAGCATAAACTTTGAACATGAACTATTTTGAAATTTTTCTTAAGGTTGATCCTTCCAATGTTTTATACTATGTCTAGTGAAAGGGGATGTTCTAAGGATAGGGATAGGACATCCTCCTTCCTGCCCCTGGGGAATGTCTCATAGGAATCCTCCTCATTGGGAAATCCCAAGGGGATGCAGGCCCATCCCCAACATCCCTGTGCTATCTCAAAGATGTCCTAAAGTCCCCTATAGAAGCCAAATTTCAACATGGAAAAAAGGAAAACTATAAAATTTTATCAAAAAAACCCATGTTCACATACCCTCTTAATGCTAAGCAGCAAAGGTTCTTGGTATTCAAAGGTTTGAGCTAGGAATCCCCATCAAAGTTTTACTAAACATGCAAGCTTTTAAGGGTAAGCTCATGTTAGTGACCTCAAACCTCAAGTCTCAAGAACAAATAACTCTAGGCATTGACACTCAAATGTTCCAGTTAATGATATACAAATCCTCAGTAAAGCTCACAAGAATAAAAGCTTGAAGTTTCGAAAGTTCAAAATTTTTAATTCTCTTAGAAATTTAATTGTTTGATTCTCTTTGACCATGGATTATTTTATCAAAAGACCTATGTTTTTTGCCATGAAGAATTAGATTTAAAAAATAGGTCAGAACTCAAAGGAAAACATTGTAAAATATGTCAAATTTCCAGCATTTTAGTCCAAATGCATCAGATCCTTATATTGAATCTCAACTTGTATATACATGCCAAAGATAAATTCTAAAAGCATTCAAAAAACTTAAAATATAGCCAAGCATACTCCCAAAAATGTCAAGGAGATGTTATCCATAATCAAAACAAATTCATCAAATCTTGCAGAGTCTTCATAGGTATTAGTTTCCCTCTGCATGGATTGATATAATCCCATCAACAATACAATTATGAGATTTTTGAAAATCAACAATTTACTTGTATTATCACTGAAACAATTATCCTCTTGTCACTCCCAAGATTAAAAGTTCAAACATCAATAGCATTGTTCTGCTTCCTAATGTATCCCATTATGCATTTCAATTTACTGACATGCATAGAAGTATTCATTGAATACCATCTTGCAAATTTTTCTGACCAGGTTGATCAAAATTTACAAAGTAAAATAAAACATAATATTTAAAATTTAAAATCAAAGAATTGCTTATTAGTCTATTAACTTTTAAGATGAAATCCCACAAAAGCATGCAAAACTAGTTTATAAAATTCAAGAACATGTTCTCAAGATGTAATCAAAAAATAAAGATCCTCTGGCCATTACTTTCAATTAATATCTATTATAGTAAAATGATCAACCATAGTCCAATTTCACAATAACCTCATCTCGCCATACAGTGAATCACAACAACATTCCAAGAATAAGAAGAAAGCAAAGCATGTACACTCTCATAGAATAATTTGATAAGGGAAAGGGGTGGAACATGGTTGTCATCAAAGGGGATTACTTCAAATCAACCATGAAAGTACCCTAGATCATAAGTTTCTTCTGCACAAAGATTATAATCTTGCAAACAATACTATAGTCAAAAATCTTAAACAGAATCTGAAAAATCAACTAGCCTACCTTAGATTCTATCAAGTAATCAATCAAAAACATAACAAATTTCCACAAGACTCTGCTATTGGAGTGAAACTAAATAGTTCTAATATAAGGAATCCCTAATCATCCTTTAAAACCTCTTGTTTACCTAGAAATTTTATCCTTTTCATTTTCACATAAGGTATTTTTTATATTTACAAGAACTGTTCCACTCATATCAAATTTACACAAAGAAAAAAAATGTAGGCATAATTGATCTGTTTCCACAATAAAGAAAAATATTCTATGCATACTTCTCTATAATTTCCCTTGGAATTCTATCTCTTTATTTTATATTAATCTGAAAACCTTTAATCACTCATTGAGGACTCTATTCCACTTTAATTTCCATCTATTACGCACCATAGAGGAGGATAATCAACAATCAGGTCACATTGTGTTGTGGGCAACCTACTATGAAATTCCATGTAGATTAACATTCCTTTAGAAGAAATCAAGTGAGATTCATTAGTACCCTTGATCAAAAGAGTCAACAATTATGAATATAACATCAAGGTTCACACAAAAGTTGATATCTAAGCTCCAGGTTTCAAAATTTTATGCATTCTCAATTAATCCTACTGTTCATATTTAGTTTCAACTTCTTAGGTTTAAAATTAGGCATTTGAATTCATCGCAATCCCTTGGACTATGTGGATGCTACAAATATTCCTCTTGAACAAAAGTATCTCCATATTTAAATTAAAAGTTAGAAATAATTTTCTCAATCATAGTTTAAAAAATAAGAAATAATAAAGTGCTTGAAAGGATAAAGCAATAATCACCTATTATTGATCCCATTCTAGCTCAGCTGATTTACTGTCCAGATTAGTGTCTTTTCTAATTATTTGCAAAGGTGCATCAAGTTGAGGGGGTTCCTAAGTCATAACACATCAAATGCATTACATCTTAGTCACAGCTTATTACAAAATTTAAATTGCACTAAGGGCATCTAGTTTAACAAAAATTTCATGTTGTAGGCATCTAGATGGTGTTTAGTTCAAATGCTTTTCAATAATTCAAAACTAATAAAAAAAATTGCCACATATTTTATCCTAAAATTATAAATAAAGTTTGAAATTTCAATCATTGTTTATGATGTCATTGGTCATAAGGCTCATAATTAGTTTATGGCAAATGATTACAATCAAATGCACCTTAAGTAGCATTCAATTCATTTACCCTTTCTAGTTCATCAAATTTACAAACCTAATAGGATAGGAGCATGTTCAATAATTTGAATTATTTTGTGAAGGAAACCTTAGTGAATTGGTTGTTTAACATCTAAAATGAAGAATGGTGGTACACTATATCAAAAAATTCTAGAACAAATAATGATAAACAATTTCTAGAGTTACTATCATTTTACTGATTTGTTATACTTATACATACGTGTCAACTATACACATTGATATCATTCCATGGTTATACAGTTTGGTTAGTCCTAGACCTAATAATATGTACATAGTTAGAACATGCACATCGATATTTCTTTTCAAATATTAATAGAAGGTATGATATGTTGAAATGTGGTGGAAGAACTACATCATTTGGCAATTTCTCAATGGATATAAATAAGAACAAATCTCAAGAAATAATATTTTTGACAAGCATATAATTTCTCTATAAAAATTCAACAGGTAGGTATCTCGTTAATCATAGACCACCGCTGTTTTGTGAAGAGCGGACTTAGCTATAAGATATAGAACAGTCTTGAAATTGTAGACTCTAAGCCTTAATTGTGTAATAACTTTATTTGTTCAATCTTGTTTGAATATGAATAGCCTTTATTTTTTTCCCTTTTAGTTGTTTCATGGTTCAGAGTCATATCAATTTGGTTGTCAACATATTAATGATAATAAAGCAATTTCTATGTGACCTATTAACTCCCTATGAATGATTGCTGCAACTTCAATGGGCCTTGATTTCCTTTCTACAATACAATAAGTGTTTAGTTTATTCTAATCTATTAGATAAGAAGTGCATGACATTGAACCTAAACTGTGAATATTGGGAACTTATAGTGGAAAGGGAGATTCCAACTGCATGCTTTCAAAATAATCTTAGGACTTCTGGACACCAGAGAGTTTTCACATATTCTTCCATTTACTCCCTACAAAGAGTCCAGAGGAAAAATTTCGTTAACATTTTTTTAATATATAGAAAATATTTGTATTAACTTAAAAGATTGCTAAAAGATCGAGTGGAGAAAACCCTTAGAGATGAGAGAGGGCCGATTACAAGCCCTGGAGGCCAAATTTATGTCAAATAGTCAAACTACTAGACACCATTCTGTAGAATATGCCCCCAAAAAATGAAAAAGATAGCACTACACATAATTTATAAAGAAGAGATTATATCATAGTCATATTTCTCTATTCACACCCACACTACAGATATCAATTTAAAGAATAGAACAGGTTCCATAAGAACAGGGCAGGTTGTAGGTTCAAAGATAATCAATGTGGTGAGAAAACAACACTTGATTGCTTTGGTTTTCATCCACATTGTAGGATATGAGGAAGATCTAGATTTATGTGTGGAAGTGAGAGTTTCTCAATTGTTTCATTTATACCTCACCACATTGTCAGGCAATCTAAATTCATAAATAGGGGTTGTCACATGCATGACAATGTAGCTGCTTTGTATGTGGATGTAACTCTCAATTGTTTCATTTATACCTCACCACATTGTCAAGCAATTTGAATTCATAAATAGGGGTTGTCACATGCATGACAATGCAGCCACCCTTAAACATCACACACTAGGGGAAGATTTAAGCTTGGGGAAAAAAGAAGAAGTCAACTTTGACTATTTAACACTTTTTGGTGTAAGAATTAAGCTTAGTGTGTGATGTTTAACCCATTCTTGACAATGTAGCTACTTTGTATGTGGACATGATAGATCAAACATCTCTACTACATAGATGTTTTTTGGAAGTTTTTGGAGTACTACATGTTATTAGGTGGCAGATAATCTCTTTAGTCACTCTGTGGTCAAGCCTATCTACAAGGTTCCAAGGTTATATTCTCTCCATTATTTTTTCTTGGAAGAGCTGATTACCGAGAGATTGCAAATTAAAGAAATCATTGGACAATGAAAATGATTTGATGCAGTTATAGGACCCTCAGATCACCTCTATAGATATATATCAAAATGCTTCCTAACCTTAATAATCCTCCTGATGGCTTTGACCTTGATATTACAATGATGGAAGCTGTAATTCAGGCTGACTCTTCATATTGACTATGGTGTTGAGAAAACAATCAACAGTTTTGTTAAACATGAATTAGACCAAGAGAAATAGTATGACACAAATCATATTGATCATATGGATTGTGGGGGATGAAAGTGCAAGTGTTTGGTTCAAATAGATGAACAAACTCAAACATTACATGAACAAGGAAGACCTGTGAATGCTTTCTACTCAACTCCAATCATTTACACTAAAGAAGGATATACATCCAGTGAAATTTTTCCTCCAAAGGCAATTTTTTTTCCCTTATGCAAGCTACTCAAATGCTTACTAGAGAGGATATTTGACCAATCACCTTGGTTTAAAAGGTTATCAATTACAAAAGAAGCCTCTTTGGCTTTCTTTATGCAGAAAAATAGTTAAAAGTTTCTCATGGGTAGAAACAAGAGAAAGTATAACAACCATTCTTTGAAAAAAGCAACTGCAACTGTGCAGTACCATGATGTAGTAGCTAGTACTTCAAAACAACATATAACCAATGAGTGGAAAATCAAGGACATCAGTGGAGATAATATTTTTGGTGTGCAAGGAGCTTAGAATAAGGTATAAAACAAAACTTGAACAGAGCCCTGTTGAGGCAATTGTTTTCTTCAGTCCTTCAGATAGAAACATAAGTAAGTTATCAAGAGGGTTAAACATTATCCTATTCAAAATTTTCACTTTCTGTCTCTAATTTTAGAATCCCTGTATACTTCAATGGGTACCTACTACCAATCAACAACCCCAACTTCTCATCATGTCAAAGCAATTTCAATGATAATATTACTCAGAAGGTTCAGAGTTTTAATATTTTGCTTAAACTTTTAAGCATTTAGCTACATGGACTCCAACTCCTCTTAGAAAAGAAATAGTTATTAACTTATTTGCATTTTGAAAAAGCATTAGTTATTAACTTATTTGCAATTTTGAAAGACCACCTTAGCACATTTCTATTTTTGCACTCTTCTTTGAAAGCTCTCAGGTCTCATTTGTAACAACCGAAAAGGCTTGACAACCAAATTCTGCAATTTGCCTTTAATTTGACTAACATTTTTTTGTATCTAGCAAAGCATTAACAATAACTGCAATGATTTCTAAATATATAGGCTTCCTTGAGAAAGGACAAATTCCTTCCAAGGTTTTCAGTGTTTTTAAACTAAGTACGACCAAATTGAACAAATTGGAAATTTATCTTGCAGCTTTACCTTGAGCTTTGATTATTATATAAGTCCTTTATTTACATCTATTTGACTTGTAGATTATCTCTTTGGTAAATTCCTTAGTTCCTCCTAGCATCTAAAGAACCAAAAATATGGTATATATTGATAATTGTATATGTTATTTTTGCTAACTAGTTTTCAAATTCTAAGGCATGAAGGACTACTGATGTAGGCACATCATTCATTATCTCCTTTGCTTTGCGTTTGTGCCACATTACATTATATGGTAGAATACAAAATTTTGAATGTTAAAACAATTTTTTCCTTGAATTTATTTACTAATTTAATTATTTTTGTGTAAAACATGTTGGGCATTGAAAATGAAAACTCCATACTTGAATGCATCAAGGGCCCAATCTAGAACAAAAATATGATCTAATAGAAAAATCATATGATTTTTTAATCAATAAACTTGTTTTTTTTTACCAAACGGAAAATAAATTTCTTTTCTCAAGTTTCATCACTAAAAAGGATCATAGGTTAGGCATTTTACTCATCAGGGTTCAATTATCTAGTTCCCATGTAGCATGATGCTTAGAAAATAAACTAATGTGATTTTATGAAGATAAATCTAGTGACTTTGAATTTGTGACATTTTTATTACTATTAAATCATACAAATGATAGAAATGTGGTTAAAGAATAGACTTTAACACTAACCCAAGCTTACCCTAAACGACGTAGCTTATGTTAGTGTGGTTTAGCTCTTCAACATTGCCATGTGTAAATTAATCCTATCACACCGCCTTCTTTTAGCTTCACTATGACTCTTTGATGCTGCAAGACCCTTCGCTTCTGAAATCTCTTTCAATGTCAACTAATTTGAAGCATTCATGAGCTCTCCTCTGCTATAATCAAGCACCAAAGAACCCAAGCTGTCAAACCCTATTGGCATTGAAGCTATAAAACCCTTTTGGCACGTACTCCTGGCCACAAAATGCGAGTAAGGTAGGAGGATCTATGGAACCCATAATGATGGATATGATGGTTGTAGATCTCCTCTATAATCTACGTCCTGTTGTGATCCCCGCTATACTGGCAAGGTTGTAGGCTCCGGTTGCACAGTGAGGTAGTATCATGACCCAGCGTAGTAAGGCATTATCCCAACATTGTAAGGATACTCGTGTAACAATGAAATTAGGGTGCAAAAAATAGAGTTTTTATTTATTTTGACATAGTGTACAATGAAATTAGGGCAGCAAATAGAGTTTTTATTTTTTTTTGACATAGTGTAAGCTCTTGTTGGTCAAAATTTCGATCAACACCGACTTGTATTTAAAAAAAAAATGTTGCCTTGCATATTTTGACCAATTTGACCCCATTTTATTAGATGGTCAAAATGTTTGGTCTAAAAATGGGGTCAAATCTACTAGTGATTATATATGATCATGATAATGATTATTATATATAGTAATACTATAATATTATTATATATAGAGTAATATATATGATTATTATTATTAGATAATCTAGTAATATATTATTATTATATTAAAATATACAGTATTATATTATTATTAAATATAATATTGTCATGAAATGCATTGAAAGGGGTGATAAGTTAACCTATGTCCCCTTTTGATGCATTCAAACAAACCAAATAGGTACTTAGGGGTCCTAGGGCCCCTAGAGACATATGTTGTCATGAAATGTATTGAAAGGGGTCATAGGTTAACCTATGAGCCTTTTCGACACATTCAAAACAACCAAATAGGTCCCTAGGGGTCCTAGGACCCCTACAGACATATGTTGTCATGAAATGTGTCAAAAGAGATTATAGGTTATCGTATGACCCCTTTTGACACATTCAAAACAACCAAATAGGTCCCTAGGTGTCCTAGGGCCCCTAGGCATATTTATTGTCATGAAATGCATTGAAAGGGGTCATAAGTTAACCTATGACCCCTTTCAGCACATTTCATGACAATACAAATAGGTCCTTAGGGGTCCTAGAGGGACATATGTTGTCATGAAATGCATCAAAAGGGGTCATATGTTATTGTATGACCCCTTTCGATGCATTTGAAATAACCAAATAGGTTTTTAAGGGTCCTAGGGACCCTAGGGACATATGTTGTCATGACATGCATTGAAAGGGGTAATAAGTTAACCTATGACCCCTTTTGATGTCCCTAGGGGTCCTAGGGCCCTTAGGGACATATGTTGTCATGAAATGCATTGAAAGGGGTCATAAGTTATCGTATGACCCCTTTTGACACATTCAAACCAACCAAATAGGTCCCTAGGGATCTTAGGGCCCCTAGGGACATATGTTGCCATGAAATGCATCAAAAGGGATCATAGGTTATCATATGACCCCTTTTGATGCATTTGGAATAACCAAATAGGTCCCTAGGGGTTATAGGGCCCCTAGGGACATATGTTGTCATGAAATGTATCGAAAGGGACCATAGGTTAACCTATGACCTCTTTTAACATATTTAGACCAACCAAATAGCTCCTTAGGGGTCCTAGGGCCCTTTTGGACATATGTTGTCATGAAATGTGTTGAAAGGAGTCATAGGTTAACCTATGACCCCTTTCAATGCATTCAAACCAACCAAATAGGTCCCTAGGGGTCCTAGGGCCCCTAGGGGCATACGTTGTTATGAAATGCATCGAAAGGGGTCATAGGTTATCATATTACCCCTTTTGATGCATTCAAAACAACCAAATAGGTCACTATGGGTCCTACTGCCCCTAGGGACATATGTTATCATGAAATGTGTCGAAACCTTTGACCCCTTTCAACACATTCAAACCAACCAAATAGGTCCCTAGGGGTCCTAAGGCCCCTAGGGACATATGTTGTCATGAAATGCATCGAAAGGGGTCATAGGTTATCGTATGACCCCTTTGGACACATTTGAAACAAACAAATAAGTTCTTAGGGGTCCTAGGGTCCCTAGGGACATATGTTGTCATGAAATGCATTGAAAACCTATGACCCCTTTCAACGCATTTCATCCTAGGGGTTCTATGGCCCCTATGAACATATGTTGTCATGAAATGCATTGAAAGGGGTCATAGGTTAACCTATGACCCTTTTTGACGCATTTGAAACAACCAAATAGGTCCCTAGGGGTCCTAGGGACCCTACAAACATATGTTGTCATGAAATGCATCAAAAGAGGTCATAAGTTATTGTGTGATCTATTTCAATGCATTTGAACCAACCAAATAGGTCCTTAGGGATCGTAGGGCCCCTAAGGACATATGTTGTCATTAAATGCATCAAAGGAGTAATAGATTATTGTATGATCCCTTTTGATGCATTTGAAACAACCAAATAGGTCCCTAGGTGTCCCAAGGCCCCTAGGGATGTACATTTTGTCATGAAATGCATCACAACCTATGACCCCTTTCAATGCATTCAAACTAACCAAATAGGTCCCTAGGGGTCCTAGGGCCCCTAGGGACATATGCTATCATGAAATGCGTCAAAAGGGGTCATAGGTTATCGTATGACCCCTTTCGACACATTTGAAATAACCAAATAGGTCCCTAGGGGTCCTAAGGGCCCTAGTGACATATGTTATCATGAAATACATCGAAAGGGGTCATAGGTTATCATATGACCCCTTTTGACACATTCAAAACAACCAAATAGGTCTCTAGGCATCGTAGGGCCCCTAGGGAAATATGTTGTCATGAAATACATCACAAGGGGTCATAAGATAACCTATGACCCCTTTTGACAGATTTGAACCAACGAAATAGGTCCCTAGGGGTCCTAGGGCCCCTAGGGACCTATGTTGTCATGAAATGTGTCGAAAGGGGTCATAGGTTCAATGCATTCAAACTAACAAAATTTTATAAGAGGACATAAAATTGTAATTTATAGATGTTTTGAGAACCTAATTAATGGGTTTTTATTTATATGCAAGGAAACCATGGAGGAATTTCAGCAAGAAATCTACAAACTTGTAGAGAGATTGTTGGAGATAATAAGTTTGAACTTGGGGTTAGAGAATAGTTACATAAAGGAGGTATTTATAGGAGGAGAGAAGCCTTTCTTTGGGACCAAGGCAAGTCACTATCCACCATGTTCAAGACCAGGTATGATAGATGGTCTTAGAGCTAACATAAATGTAGGTGGCCTCATTCTTCTCTTCCAAGATGAAGATGCCCCTAGGCTTGAAAAATTAAACATCCTCTCATGACATCCACTCACTATACATTTCTAATCAACAAAAACATTTAAATCTTCCACAACTCTAATGAAAATGGATACTGGATCCACCATTAAACCTCATTTGAAATCAATTTCTAATCCACTATTTTAGTCAGCCCAAATCAATCACCAATTACAAATAACATCCTCAAACAATTAATACAAACATGAGATTTCCAGTGCCCAATCTCATCTAGAACAATTTACATTGAAATTCTTATTTGTTAGACTTATCATCAATGCCCATATATAACTATTAAAAAATGGAGCATCTACAATAGTAACCTCTTCTAAAATTCGATGGTACAATTTTTAAAATTCAAAATGCTTTTTCTAAATATAAAATCCTATTTTAAAATTCAATTGTATAATTTTTTAAATTTGGAATGCTTTTCCTAAATATCAATTCTCTCTTGTCTACTAAATAATAATAGTAAAAATCATAATAATAATATTAATAATATTAATATTCATAATAATAATTATATACAAATATTATATTTAATAAAATATTAATATATAATAAAATTTGTACAAATTTATTCACATTGCCCACACTTTCCAAATTTTGACTTCCCTTCAAAATTTGGGCATCCATTTTGGGTACTCGATATCATATCGGGTATCTGATTTGGGATCAAATACCCGATATGGGATCGGGTACCCAAAATACTAGCATGACTTTTCCAAAATATTCTTTGTCACTTTAGACTCAACAATCACATTTTTTGGGGGCCATTTTCACAAATTTGGAGAAAAATAATTTCTTAGGGCCCATACAATCAAAAAAGGTTCTACAATGTACAATAAGGTGTTTGATATTGTTTTCTGAATGGGGAGAAATATTTTTCAAAAGGCTAAACACAAAAGGAAGGTATCGAATGAAGACATTGCAACCTATAGGGAAATGGACAAGGTAAATCACCGAAGGAAGAGACAAGGTATGGTAAATCTGAGTCAAGTTGATGATGTATTGATCAAAGGTTAAATCATAGAGTCAAATAATTAATATATACAGTTGGGGAATGAAAATGTACCAATTGATAATGATAATGTTGGGATTGAAAATATAAAGAATGAAATTTTACCAATTCATAATGTAAATTGCATGATTGACCATGCCAAAAATGACAATGCACAGGAACATTACATATCTCCTAATTATAATCGACATGAAGGTTCTAGAACACCAAAATGGATAATTAAAATTGATGAAATGATTATTACCAATTTAGAAGGGAAAAAATCAGAAAGAACCATTCGGTTATGGACTTCAAGACTATATAAGATATTTTTTGACAACAAGATAGAGGTGGAGCAATGTCAACTTTTTATGCACTTATTAAATATGCAAAAGATGAGACCTATGCTTTCTAAATTGAAGATTCATGTCAATAAAAAATTGGAAAGAAATGCCATTATTGTGAAGAATCAATTCAGTGCTCTCAATAACATTGGGAAAAATAGCAAGGAGAAGGATAAGAGAATTGCTTGAAGGGTTAATATAACCTCTTTGGTAAGTCATCATTTAAGAAAGGGTAGATATATGAGAGAAACTTGTATTGACTTGAACCTAAATTGTACTACTTTGAGAAGAACACTTAGTAGACGAGAGAGAATTGATGATCCTCTTCAAAATGAAACATGGGCTTTTGGTGGGAGACTTCCACATTTTGATAAGAAGCTATCCAATGATGTGAAGGAAGAAATTACATAGTTTTGGCACTCTAGCTCAAGAGTATCACCCAATGCTAAAGACGTGTAAAAGTTAAGAATTGGAATTAGAGACCGCACACCACATCCTAAACATATTTGGAGGTAAGTCAAATCATGTTGTTCAAAGAATTTAGAGAGAGTCATCCAAGATTGCATATATCACAAAGGGCTTTTGAATCTTTGAAGACATTTTCTTGTGTGCCACTTAAAATTTTAAATACATCTTGTAAATATCATGTCGAGTTTTCTATGCACCATGATCTATTATGCTCCATCTGTTCTACTTTGCATAGTAAATAAATGTTGGAGAATTGTGGTGCTAGTGGACTTCCAAAATCATCAAGAGACTTTCGACACCAATTTTTATGTCATAGAGTTCATGGTTGTTTCTTTTATAGAAATGATTTCTTAAATGAGAAGTGTTCAAAATGTGGTGGCTTATCCAAGCTTGACACATGTTTCCATGAGGGGTGTGAACAAGATCTTGAGAAGACACTAGTTTAAAAAATGATATATGAGATGGTGAAATACACATTGAAGAGTGTAGGTGAGGGCTCTAGATGTGAATTGGTTGCAAAGAAAATCAATGTGGCAAGTTTTATTTCAAATTTCAAGACAAATATTTTCTACAAGTATGCAAGACATAGTCACAGGTCTCAGTGGTTGGATCAACAACTTAGAATGTGTAAGGAGACTTTTTCCATTGACGCTATTATATCAGTTGTTGAATTTTCTCAGAACTACACATTGCAACCTCAAAATGAGACACAATCTCAGTATTACAACTCCATTTAGATTGCTAATTTTGTCCACATAACATATAGACATGCCTCTAATAGTGTGGTAGATAATCAAAAGATTATTGGAGAGTACCATTTTTATATGAGTGATGATAGATCTCACTCTCACAAGTTTGTGCAACATTGTTTTGAGAATTATTTTGATTTCCTATAAGAGAATGACATTGCTATGGATATACATATATCATTTGGTCATATAATTGCATAGGTCAATTCAAGAATGCTTGCATATTTTATTGGTTGTGTAAGATGCACATAGAGGGGGGGAACCTCATATTTGGAGTTTATTTGAGTTTGACCATGGGAAAGGGGAACATGATGGAGCAAGGGCATGTGTGAAGAGAGCTATAGTTAAGGAGCAAATGAATATTTCAGGAGTAGAGCTTCTTGATTCCCATAGCATTGTTTATTGGTGTAGTTCATCATTATCACAAGAGGGGACTCTTGATTCAATAGTATGTAGGTTCTTTTGGTTGGTTGAAGAAGGGCCCATAGGTGATAGATTAGATTATGCTATAGTGAGAGACTCATAAAAAATTTTAGAGCTTTGATTCTAGTACATGGACCATTTGGATACGACAGCTAGCTTTCTTTTGTCCTAGTTTTTTTCAGTGGGATTGGGATCATTGTGAGTCAAGTGAGTGGGTGGACACATGGGCTCCACATTATCTTACTCCATTTTTTGTCATGCCCTCTATCAAAAATGATGACATGGAAAGTTCACTTGAGCATAACCATCTATCATATCTTCTTTAGCTAAGACATGTCTTTGCATTGGGTGCACCATAGGGGAATGATGAAAAATCAAATTATTGGTTAGAAAATTGTGTAAGAGGTAAACAAAAGCTTGCACAAACAATCATAGATGATGGTGGATTCACATATCCTACTAGTTTAGTGGTTGTTCCTAGAACATGGTTGCGGATATACATGCTTAGAAGGAATGAAATTCCTACATTTGAAGACTATCAAAAGCACAAAACAATTCTCATATATTTGCATCTTATTATAGCAAGAAATGTGAAGTTGTTGAAGCATCAAGGAAGACCAAAATTTAAAGAACTTTTTACTAATACTAATGTTGATCATGAAGTCCTCCTAGAGACCCTAATATAGAGAGAGGACCCTACTGGAACACTTGACTAGGTATATTTACTTCTTATGTTATTTTGTTTACAATGATTTGTTGAATTCATGATGATCTTGTTTAATACAATAAGTTACTAATATTTTTATGATATTGGAATGTAGGTACATCATGAAGATTAGCCATGCATGAATATAAAAAACTAAATAAGGAGTAGAATGAAGAAAAATCTATTCTATTTTTGACACAATGATTTTTGACACTACCATTTTTGGCACTACTATTTTTGACACTATGATTGTTTGTAGTTGTGTATTGATGTAATAATGATGAAACACTTGAGATATTGTAAATGTAAACTTGTTGATTTAATGTAAGAAACAAAGATAATTTTACTTAATGCAATTTATGTGGAGGGACCTAAAGAATGATGAGTTTAATACATACTAACACCCACCTTTCATTGTGCCCAATGTCAAAAACTTGAGAGAGGTAAAAATTAATCTTTTTACTTAATACTAACCCTCGTGACACCCTTTTTCTAGCTATAGAGAGCCTCCATCATTTTTGGGCACCCCGTATCAAAGAGTCTCCAAGGTGCTCTAAGTGCATTTCAAAGTTGATCTTCTGAGGGTCATAACTTAGAGTTCATGATAGATATTGATGAAATGTTGAATGCTACAAGATGCTCATGTCAAGGCCTAAAATAATGTATCTCATTTCTAAGAGATCACATTCTATTTAGATTCGGCACAACTATCTCGCTCGATGCTAAAACTCGTTGTGTGCCTAAGTTCATAGGTGCATCACAGTGTAACTTTGAAACTGTTGATCTTGGCATCAAATCATCAATGTCATTAGCTCTAGATGGGTGAGTGAACCTTAGTGACACCCTTGTTCCAACTGTAAAGAGCTTCCATCATTTGTGACCAGCCCATACCAAAGAGTCTCCAAGGTGCTTTAAGTGCATTTTGAGGTTGATCTTCCAAGGGTCGTAACTCGAAGCTTGTAATGTTGAATAATATAGGATGGTCATGTTGAGGCTTAAAATAACCTATCTCATTTTTGAGAGATCACATTCTATTTGGATTCGGTACAGTGATCTCGCTTGATGCATAAACTTGCAGTGTCTCTCAGTTCATAAGTGCATCATAGCGTAACTTTCAAACCACTGACTTGGCATTGAGTCATCAACACCATTAGCTCTAGATGGGTGGGTGAACCTTAGTGGCACCCTTGTTCTAGCTTCAGAGATCTTCCATCATTCGTGGCCACCCCATACCAAAGAGTCTCCAAGGTGCTCTTAGTGCATTTTGAGGCCGATCTTCTGAGGGTCGTAACTTGGAGCTTGTGAGGTCTATCAATGAAACATTGAATGCTAAAGGATGGTCATGACGAGACCTTAAATAAATTATCTCATTTTTGAGAGATCACATTTTGTTTGGATTTGGCACATCGATATCACTCGATGCCAAAAATTGCAATGTGCCTCAATTCATAGGTGCATCACAATGTAGCTTTGAAACTGCTAATCTTGGCATCAAATCATTAATGTCATTAGCTTCAAATGGGTGGGTGAACCATAATGACATCCTTGTTCTAGTAGTGGAGAGCCTCCATCATTCGTTGCCACCTTGTATTGAAGAGTCTCTAAGGTGCTCTAAGTGCATTTCGAGCTTGATCTTTTGAGGGTTGTAACTTAGAGCTCGTGGGGGCTATCAATGAAATGTCAAATGCTATAGGATGGTCATGCTAAGGCCTAAAATAAACTATCTCATTTTAGAGAGATCATACTCTATTTGGATTCAGCATAACGATCTTGCTCAATGCCAAAACTCATAGTGTGCCTCAGTTCATAGGTGCATCACATTGTAACTTTGAAACCACTAATCTTGGAATCAAATTGTTAGTGCCAATAGCTTTGGATGGGTAGGTGAACCCTAGTGACACCCTTTTTCCAGCCACAAAGAGCCTCCATAATTGACAACCACCCCATATCAAAGAGTCTCCAAGGTTCTCTAAGTGCATTTCGAGGTCAATCTTCCAAGGGTCGTAGCTTGAAGCTCATGGGGGCTATCGATGAAACATTGAATGCTACCAGATGGTCATGTTGAGGCCTACAATAACCTATCTCATTTCCAAGGTGCACTAAGTGTGTTTGGGTGGGTCGACAATAGTGACATCTTAAGGGATTGCAAAGATTATTTCAAATTAAACATATATGATAGCATTTCAAATTAAAAATTGCATCAAAATTTGATAATAAAGGTTGTTACAAATTATTGCATTTGAATTGAATATAAAAAACATAATCAAAATGAATGATATTCCATAAACATGAACAATACACATGATCCACAATAAATTGAACAATTCTATACTAAATTAATATGTATATAATTGTGTATATAAATGATAGAAATATATATCAAAATACATATATCCATAGAAAAATTACACAAATATATATCAAAGTTCATGTATCCATAGACAAATTATGCAAATATATATCAAAATACATAGATCCATATACAAAATGTGGCTAATCATGCCATCGAAATGTGTATAATATCAATATTTTTGTATACAATGTGGCATATGCCATCTCAAAATGTCTCATGATGCATCCTATGACAACTATAATATCCTATGCTACTGGTGGATGACCAAAATGCAACCTCTTTGCTACACCAGGTGGATTATATGCCTCATACATAAACAAAAAAGGAAAACCAAAAGTTAGACTACCAAATTTATATGATTCTATGTGTCTAACATTGAATTACTCAAATGTATAATGATCTTTTTTTAATGAATATTTATATTATTAAACTTTTATCATAAATACCTCTCTTGTTGACATCCTATGCCAGTTAGGAGTCCTCTCATATGTCCTCAACAATGCTTGAACCCCATTGATTGTGGCTTGTGTATGTTCAAGTATGTTTGTCAGATGAATCTACAACTTAAACTATAAAATTATAATTCATAGCATGCTGAATTTATAACCTATAATCAAGAATTCAAACTACAACTTACTTGTGTCGACTCCTCTTTTGGATATAATGGTTGCATTAACAAAGATACAAAAATTTGGCATCCAACTTCCTATCTACGAGTAGGTGTTTCCTATGAGATACAAAATACTAGTTGTTAATATCACAGAAATCAATTTTGAATTTATTTATGAAAATAAAAAATGAATGATACTTATACATATGATGGGGCTCTCATTATGAATGGAAATGCCAGAGGGTCTACGACATGGAATCTGCCTAGACTCATCACCAGTAGCCACACCCTATACAATAAGGAAGGTAATTAAATTTCATTACCACAAAAATTTTACAAGAATGCATCAATATTTAATCACTTTAAAAGCACTTAATTACCTTTCCCTTGTCAATGGGTTGTACCTCATCCCCCACACTCTGCCCCCCATTGATAGGTGATACCTGCAAGAGAAAAGAAAGATTAGAAACCATATATGCTCCAATATCAAATAGAAAAAATAATGAGAACACAATATAATATACCATAGATGTCTCAAGGCCAAATGAAATAGCTAAGAGCATGACATTATCAACCTATCTGAGCTCCTCCTTAGTCATCAACTAAACATGAATGAAGATCACATACATGTATAAGTTAGTATGGGTTAAAAATTAAAATTACTCTATTATAAAGATTAACTTTAAGTCACATATGTCATAACAAAAAAATGTATACATGAACTGACACAGAAGGATTCCATTCCTCTGCATGCCCCTCCTCTCTCATGTCAAGGTGTGTAGCCTCTATATGTACATCCTCCTTAAATACAAATTGATACTTAGAAAGATCACCTATGGGAACTAGAAAAATATTCTTGCATGTTATGTAAGTATGAGGCACACAAACATGTGATGAGCTCATAAATGATGAACTCATGCTAGCATCATCAACATGGGGAGGCAACACTGACCTAGCCTAGGATATCACTAAGCTACTCAATCTATGGATCACTCTAATAGTCTAAGAGTTAGCCTCTGCAATGGTATCAAGATACTACATTGGAGGAGGGGTAAGATATCAGTAGGGGAGAAAAAAGTGCCAACTTTCTTCCCTAGGCAAAGGGTCTATCTTAAGGAGCTCTTCCTCCTACACCCATGTTGGGCCTCACACTCCAATAGTTCACCTTGAGGCCCAACAAAAAATTGGCATACAATTTTCTAATGAAATAAAATGGGACCTCTAAATTTCTGTGTGGAGGGATGTCAAAAACCATCCACCAATGATCCCAAAATTTTGCACGCATAGCCTCATTTGAGCACCATTTAATTGATAGTTTGAGATTTGTGCATTCTACTTGTTTACCAGTTTTTGGGTCTGCAAATAGGCTAAATATATCATCTTTAGTTATATTTATGGCCACAACCTCATCATAGTGCAACCCATCATCAAACATGGCATGCATTTGGTCACACTAGCAAAGAGCAGTATTTTATCCATTGGGAAGTGTTTCAATATTATCCACTATGGTATTTAACATGGATAACATGGGAGCCAATGCGAGTGTAGTGTTATATGTGGTTCACAAAACCCTTAGTTTGGTGAGATTTTCAAATATCAAGTCTTCAATTCGAGGAGGGTTTTGAGGGGTTAGGGGATCATTTGGTGGATGGTTTTGATGGGGTACTGGAACATTTAGTGGAGGGTTACGAGGAACATTGTTTCCTACTTCAGTATCATCATTTGGGTCAGCCATACCTATTAATTTGCAAAACATAATTTCTATTAAAAACAATCTAAATTTCAACAAATTTAATTAAAACTAACTAATTTATAATAATATTCATTCAAAACATAGAAAAAAACAAAAAAAAACTTACCCATTCCAGAATTAGATACTTGAATGGAGGTCAACACTCAAGCCAAAAAAAATGCAATGTAAAAAGAGCTCTCAAGTTTTTTTTAGATCTAATATCAGGTATGCGATATGAAATTGGATGCCTGATTATTGATCAGATACCTGAAAAGACTTGGTCCTGACTTTTTAGCTTTGGTATCAAGATGGGTGGAAAAAAGTCAGAGTGGATATTGAAATGCTTTTAGACATAACTTTCAATCTCCATTTTTTTCACATCTTCACTTTTTGGCACACCATGATCCTGCACATATCCTACCTACCTATATATATATATGTGATAAACCATTAATTTAAAATTTCTTATAAGAAGATCTACAAAAAAATCACTATGATCCATTGAATGTGCTAGATTAAATAGAATAATATTATTAATGTCATCATTTATTCATGTTTTGCAACACATGCACTATTTTTCTTCTTTTCTAAATTTTTAAAATCAAATTAGTTCAATTATAAATTACTTAAAAAATTAAATAAACTATTAATTTATATTTTAGATTGTGTTATCTCATTTTAAAATTTCAATTCAAATAGTTTGTCTTTCAAATATTTTATTTAATTTCTGCATCAAGTTTCAATTGAATTTTTTATATATCAAAATGGTTCCTTATAAGATTATTATAAATGTTTAACCCTTGTACTCATTAAAAATAAAGATTAAAAAGAATCTTCATTAATTATAACATAAGATTGACAAAGACAATTATGAGCCCACACAAAATAAATAAATAAAATATGCTAAAAATTTAAACCTTACATATACTTTTCAAGTTTAAACTTTTATGTCTATTTTTTTAATATTTAATCAATTATTTCAATATATATTTATTAATTTATATACTTGCAAATTACTTTATTCTTTCCATGCACATGATTATAGACCACTCTTTATAGAAGCAAAACAAAAGCATCAATAATTCAATGTTTCCCCATCAAATTAGGAACCCTTTGTCTTTATGACCCCATTCTAAATAGAGCTTAAATCAAATAATAAGATAGAGCTTATGAATTTTAAAATTTTATAATTACATAATTGAATTTGTTTAGGTGAAATGTCAAAAATGGAAAATGTTTATATAACAAGTGCCACATAGTAGCATGTACTTGCCTTTATAGTTAAGAAGCTAATTATAATATAATTTTTTAGTTTTTGAAATAATTAAAATAATTATGTTATATTTTAAACTTGTATTCTATTATTTAATTATTGTATATTAAATTTAGTAGAATAAATGAGTAATATATATATATATATATATATATATATAAATCAAAATAAATTTTACTCTTCAATATGTTAAATTATATTATGTACTATTATTTCCTATATTTGTTTCTTTTATCCCACAAGAGAAATAATTAAAATATCAATTAATCAATAACATTTGAATTAATAAAAGGCAAGAGTTTACAACACAATGGTAAATTGCGAGCTTCTTATCTAGGAGGTCTTGGGTTTGAATCTTCTTGAGGATAATAAATAATAATGATATAATTCTAATGAATCTTGGCTTCGGTTTCTTGTCGATCTTATGTGCTATAATAGAATGAATTATATGAAATATCTATAATATAATTTGATTTATGAAAATTAATTTACTAATTGATATAAGTGAGTTGAAATATATTTATTTTACTTATGCATATTAATAATAACAATAATACAAATTATATCATTATTAGACCTATAATCAATTATCTCATATACAATGGATTTTCTCATATGTCTTCATGTACAATTGATTTTTTATTTCATATGATTTTTAAATTAAAGTGAAAATATAAGTATACTTAATTTTCAAATTATAATTGCTAGTTCAATATTTTACCATGTTTAAATACTTTGATTTAACATTTGAAATCATTATTTGAACAATTATTACTAGAATGATACAATTTTTTACTACTTAAGAATTACAATGGAATTAAAGATTATTAATATAAAACTTGTCTTTTCAAAAGTATATATTAAAATCAATGATAAGATGCATTTCTACTAAGGAAAAAGATGGTGTTCTCATTTTACTCACCTACCAATCAATTATCTACATGAAATTAATGATAATTAAAAAGGCATTAGATGATTTTAAAATTTTAATTATTAATAATGTTAAAATATATAAAATTAAAAAAATACAATTATGTATGATTTAATTCTACATCAAATAATTCAAATTTTTAGTTATTAATTTATGTGTGTCAAATTTTACATATGGTAATTCTGGTTACCTAAATGAAATTGTTTTTTTTTAATAGTATTTAATGATTTTAATTACAATTTATTTTGGTTATTCCCCTCACACTATCATCTATAATATTGTTTTTCTTATTAGAGTCATTCAAATTTTAATAAATTTTATTTTTTGAGATATATTTTTTCATTTGAAATTATATCTATATATTATTATATTTGTATGAAAATTTTGAAAACAATACAAGGGTATCATAAAAATTAATGTTTCCACATTTTAATATGGATGAAAATCTTGCTGAAAATCATGCAAAGTCTAAGAAAAGCATCTTATAACTCATGGTTTGAACCAATCAAATTGTAAATAAATAGTTTTATTATTATTATAAAAGATATATTAATTTAAATTTAAACTTTGTCAAAACTATAGTTATTTATACAGAAAAAAAAAGTGGCGTGATTCGCTAAAGTTAATTGAACGTTTAGACAAAGTGAATGCAATAGTATTGCCTACGACAAGTACAATAAGATGTATATTTTTAGTTTGTATTTTATATATTATGGAATTTTTTATTCTCTTTACTATTTTGGTCACAAACATTTCAAATATTTTGGTTTTATTTGATTTAGTGTAAGTTATTATGGTGATATGTTATTTGGTTTATTTTTATATAGGATTATTTAATGTATATAATAATGATATCTAATAATGTACTTTATTAGTCCCTGTCATATAAGACTAGGACTCTATAGTATTTGAGTTGTTAGTTTCTATTAGTTGATGCCTTGGTACTCAGTGTAATGTCCCTTCCTCTAATTTTATATAATATTTCAAGCCTCTAATCAAATTTTTAAAATCAAACAACCAATATTTCAAAGATCCACCAATTTCTCAATAAACCCCAAATCGGGTATGCCCAAAATAGTGCCAAAAACTTCACAGCTTCACATATTATTAATAGATCTGAAAGTAGAATTTTTTACAAAAATTTTAGTAGAATAACAGCCTAAAAAATGAAATTTCTAGATCTGTATAACATCTACACAATAGCTCCCAAATGGAGGGCAAAAACAATGCTCATCGGGCTCCCAAAAATAACACAAAATAGCCCGGAAACACCACAAAACACTAATAATCTATCACAGAAGTTTGACCATGACCCAATACATATATTTAGCTCTATTTTAACATCTAAAATTCTAAAATATAATAGCAAACCAAACTAATATGAAATACTCAACCGGAAACACCAAACTCTTACAAAAAACACACCCGAAAACCCACAAATTTGCACTGTTCAGCACAAGGGCAAACTCTGCATGATCTTGCACATGGAATGGCTTCAAAATCCCATCTTTAGCCTTCCTAGAAACCTGAAAACTCCCATCCTTGGGTCTCCTTCTCCATAGGTTTGGCAGCCTCTGAAGAACAACAAAGCAATAAGCGAAAATCAAGTTATGGAATAAGCCCAAAATGCCTTCAAATGCCTTAAAAGAGGGCATAACCTTAACTCATGTCCAAGAGGGGTTAATAAAACATATTTTAATAATAATTTTTATTTATTAGTCCATTGGTTTCTAAAGGTTAGCCCCTTTTTCCAAAACTTCACCCTTTTGAGCCTGCTTGCCTTAGCAAAGATTATTATTTTTAATTATTTGAAAAGGGGACATGACAAGTCCTCCACTCCCAAATATTGTTTTTCCTCAAGAAATGAAGGTTGGAATTCTCAAGAATATGTGCTCCTTCCCAAGTTGCATCCTCCAGTGGTAATCCTTTCCATTTGACCAAATTCTCTATGATGCTCCTATTTCTCAATCTTTTCTCTCTTGTATCCAAAATCTCTTCTGGTATCAAAACTAATTTCCCTTCATCATCAAGAGGTGGTAATTCTATAGATACTATGGTTTTCTGGCCTAGAACCTTCTTCAGGCAAGATACATGGAAAATATTATGTATTTTTCTGTTTGGTGGGAGCTCCAATTCATAAGCTACCTCTCCTACCTTCTTAATGATCTTATAAGGCCCATAGAACCTTGGCTTGAGTTTCTCTGCCCCACTCTTCTTCAAGGTTCTTTGCTTATATGGCTGCAACCTAAAAAATACCAAATCTCCCACTTCAAAAGATCTTTCAGTCCTTTTCCTATCAGCATACAACTTCTGTTGGTTCTGTGCATGTTGTAGATTATCCTTGAGGGACCTTATTATGTCTTGGCTTTGCTTGACGAAATCACTTGCTGTAGGTACTCTACTATCTGAAAGTACTAGATCAACATAGGAAAGGGCATCATAACCATAAAGAACATGAAAAGGAGGCATACCAATAGACATGTGATGAGTTGTATTGTAACAATACTCCCCTAGGTGCAACCATTTCACCCAAGCATGTTGTTGATTTGAAACATAGTTCCTCAAATATCCCTCTATCCATTTATTAACTATCTCTATTTGTCCATCTATTTGAGGTTGATAGCTAGTACTGGAAGTGAGTTTAGTTCCCACCAAATGAAAGAGATCCTTCCAAAAAGAGCTGAGAAATCTACTGTCCCAGTCACTGACAATGTTTCTAGGCAAGCCATGTAATCTAAAAATTTTCTTGAAGAACAATTCGGCCACTTGTGATGCCTTGAAATCAAATGTGATAGGAAAGAAATGTGCATACTTAGTTAGTCTATCTACCACCACATATATACAATCCTTACCTGGAACCTTGGGCAACCTAGTGATGAAGTCCATGGAAATACTTTCCCATTTTTGTTCGGGAATAGGAAGTGGCTGCAACAACCCTGCAGGAAAATTTTGCTCACTCTTGCTTTGTTGGCATACCATACATTCCTTAATGTGTTTAAGAACATCCTCCTTCATACCCTTCCATGAAAACCACTCTTAAATTTTTCTGTATGTCTTGAAGTATCCTTGATGACTAGCCAAAGGTGTGTCATGAAAGGCCCTCAATATCCTCTCCTTAGTTTTTGATCCTGGCACTAAGAAGATCTTGTTCTTGTAATAAATCAATTCATCAACAACCTTGTACTTGTTATCATCCACTAACTTATCCACAATCTTAGTGGCAAAGGAATCTTTAACATGCTCTAAAAATATAGAGACTTTCCAATCAGTAGAGATAGATGTTAAGGAACACAAAGTGGGCTTTCTTGAGAGAGCATCAACAACCACATTATTCTTTCCTTTCATGTATTCAATATCAAAATCATAAGCTTGCAATTTGGTTACCCATTTTTGTTGATGATCATTCAAATCCCTTTGGTTCAAGGAGAACCTGAGGCTATTATGGTCTGTCTTTACAATGAATCTCCCACATAACAAATATTGTCTAAACTTATGAAGTGCATGCATGATTTCCAACATTTCCTTATCATAGATGGAGTAAACTTTCTCTGATTGATTTAATTTTGTACTCTCAAATGCTATTGGATGTCCCCTTTGAGTTAGGACAGCCCCTATACCTTCTCCAAAAGAATCACATTCAACAACAAAAGATAAAGAGAAATCTGAAATTGCAAGCACAGGGCATGAACTCATTACCTCCTTAAGCTTATCAAATGTTTTTTGTGCCTCTTCTATCCAAAAAAAAGTTCCTTTCTTTGTCAAATCAGTCAAGGGGGCAGCAAGATGAGAAAATCCCTTGGCAAATCTCCTATAGTAGCTACACAACCTGAAGAAACCTCTCAACTGTGTAAGATTAGTGGGTGGAGGCCAATCCAAAATTGCCTAAATTTTTTTTTGATCAACTTGTACTCCTTTAGAACTTATAATATGTCCCAAATATAGGATCTCTGTCAAACCAAACTCACATTTAGATAGCTTAGCATAAAAAGATTGCTACTCCAAGATTCCCAAAATAGTGTCTATGTGCTTTAGATGCTCTTCCCATGTTTTACTGTAAATCAATATATCATCAAAAAATACCAAAACAAATTGTCAAATATGCTAGCTGAATACCTTATTCATAGAAGATTGGAATGTTGCAAGTGCATTAGTGAGGCCAAATGACATAACAAGAAATTCAAAGTGCCCATAGTGACATTTGAATGCAATCTTTTCCACATCTTCACTCCTCATTTAGATTAGATGGTACCCTGATCTTAAGTCAATTTTTGAGAAGTATACAACACCATGTAACTCATCAATGAGTTCATCTATGTGTGGTATGGGATACCTATTTTTTATGGTCTTCTTGTTTAGAGCCCTGTAATCTATACACATTCTCATTGTACCATCCTTTTTCTTGACAAGTACCACAGATGATGCAAATGGACTAGAGCTAGGCCTTATGAATCCCATGTCTAGGAGTTCTTTAATAGTTTTTTCAATTTCTTCTTTATAACCTCGTGAATGGTAGTATGGGGTTGTTATAACTGATTTGGCACCCTGTTCTAACTCTATAACATGCTCAAAACCTCTATCTAGTGGTAATCCTAGAAGCAAGTTATTGAAAACTATACTATGCTTATCAAGAATATTTTGAATTTCAAAATGTAAATTACCTTGATTCTTTGGAGAGCTTGTTGGATGGATTATAACTCCTGCTGCCCATGCTACTTGTCCTCTTTGAAAAGTCCTCTCCATCCTCTTTGCAGAGACTGCCTTAGGTGCTCCATTTGGTAAGCCTCTCAATAAGACTTCTTTCCCATTGGAATGAAATTTAAACTCCATAGTTTGATGGTTCATGTAATAGCCTCCAATAGAGTGCAACCATTGAACACCCAATACAAGATCTATCTCCCCAATGCCAACCACATAGAAGTCATCACATAAATCATAATCTCCTAAGGTCATCTTGAATTGTTTCACCACCCATGTGCAAGGCATAATGAATCCATCAGCTACAGTAACATTGAATCCCTCAAAATCTTCTGCTTTAAGCTCTCTTTTCATTAAAAATCCTTCATCAATGAAATTGTGAGTTGCCCCACTATCAAGAAGAACTGTCAACCTTTGCCTTCCTAGTACCCCTAGAATTCGAAAGGGATGGTATCTTGGGACTCTTGATAATGCTGCTAAAGTGCCATCCTTGCTGATTTCTTTTTCTTTCTCTTCTTCTTCCTCCTCTTTAGTGTCATGAAATTCCTCATGCTCATCTAAATCAAATTCTAAAGCAACTTCAATATAATGCACTTGACCTTTCCCCAAACATCTGTGTCTCGAAACCCATGGTTCTCTACAAGAGAAACAAAGCTTTTTCCTTTGTAATTCACTCCTAGTCTCTTCATCTACCTTTTTTTTTGCCACATTTATCACATCTTTTGGTTGTAGTGTTGGAAAAGTCTTTTTCTAAAAATTCCCCTTATGTTGCCCAAGATTTGAGGGTTTTTGATTAGTGAATGGTTTCATAGGCACACAAGTTTCAAGTTGCAAGCTTCTTTTGATAGCTTCCTGTAAGATTGAGGGTGAGAAAGCCTTAACCAAACCCTTAACAAAATCTTCCAAACCATCAAGAAAAAGATAAAAAATCCTCTTTTCACTCATATTAGGTACCATAATAGACACTCTTTGAAATTCTTCTATATACTCATTAATTGATTTGGTTTGCTTCAACTTTGACAATTCTTTAAAGTACTCTTCATCATCCTTGAGGTCAAATCTATCTATCACTCCTTGACTGAAATCATCAAATATAGTTACCTAATCATGACCTTGAGTAGTCATTCCATGATACCACCAATCATAGGCTGCATTTTCCAAGTGTAGACTTGCAAATTGAACAACATCACTCTCCTTCATGGGGTTAAGTGTGAAGAAGGTCTGTAATTTTTGTAGCCATGCTCTAGCTGAAATTTTATTTGTTCTATCAAAAGTAGGCACTGTAAACTTGCTTATTTTATTTTTGAGCTCTCTTCCATTTATGTCATGCTCCCTCCTGTACTCTTTCTTGGGCACCAAAGTGTTCATCATATCCACATATTCTCTAAAAGGAACTAAACTGCAAAAGTCATCATCTAAGCCATTGTAAGTAGCTCTTAATGCAATCAAGTTACCCATAACCTCTTCCATGGGATTAAGGGCTAGATTTGGTACTGGTGGCTCATCTGTAGGTAGGAAAATAGTTTTTTTTGATTTAGAGGGTGTGGGTTTCATATTTCTTGGCTTCTTTGAAGTGCTCCCTTTCTCATTAATAGATGCAACTCCTTGCAGTTTTTTTGTCAATATCCGCAAAGCCTCTCTAGTTTCTGCCAAACTATCCACTGTTTGCTTTTGAGTATTTCGGATGTCTTGAAAAAATTTCTTTGCCATCTCATCTTTATCAGCCATACTTTTTCCTTCGTTTGATTTTGTAATTTTACTTTTAACTGAAGGTTTGATCAAAATTTCTTTATTCTTTTCTCCCTACAAATATCTCTTTTCTATTTCACTTGGTTGCATGCAAACTTCTACGAACCCTTAGGCTGGCAAGATCATAGCTCTGATACCACTCTAATGTCTCTTCCTCTAATTTTATATGATATTTTAAGCCTCTAATTAGATTTTTAAAATCAAGCAACTAATATTTCAAAGATCCACCAATTTCTCAATAAACCCCAAATCGGGTATGCCCAAAATAGTGCCAAAAACTTCACAGCTTCACATATTATTAATAGATCTGAAAGTGGAAATTTTTACAAAAATTTCAGTAGCATAACAGACTACAAAATGAAATTTCTAGATTTGTATAACATCTACACAACAACTCCCAAGTGGAGGGCAAAAACAATGCTCATCGGGCTCTTGAAAATAACACAAAATAGCCTAGAAACACCACAAAACACTAATAATCTATCATAAAAGTTTAACCATGACCCAATACATATATTCAAGTCTATTTTAACATATAAAAGTTTTAAATATTATAGAAACTCAAACTGATATGAAATACTCAATTGAAAATACCAAACTCTTACAAAAAAACACACCCGAAAACCCACAAATTTGCACTATTTAGCACAAGGGCAAACTCTGCATGAGCTTGCACATGGAATGGATTCAAAATCCCATCCTTAGCCTTCCTAAAAACCTTCAAACTCCTATCCTTGGGTCTCCTTCTCCATAGGTTTGGCAGCCTCTAAAGAACAACAAAGCAATAAGCGAAAATCAAGTTCTGGAATAAGCCCAAAATGCCTCCAAATCCCTTAAAAGAGGGTATAACCCTAACTCACATCCAAGAGGGGTTAATAAAACATATTTTAATAATAATTTTTATTTATTAGTCCATTGGTTTCCAAAGGTTAGCCCATTTTTCCAAAACTTCACCCTTTTGAGCCTGCCTGCCTTAGCAAAGATTATTATTTTTAATTATTTGAAAAGGGGACATGACATCATGCCAACTAGAAATAATATCATTTATTATATAGAAAGGGAAATATTCTTTATTAAAAATATCTCATTAGTATTAATTTTGATTTTCTCATTGGCTTTCTCACTTTTTATGATGGTCATTTTATTTTTTGGCACATAAAATTTGGTGGAAAATAAGGCTTGGTAACATGTAGACATTTGTCTATTGTTGGAGTTTCTTGTAGTATTGTCCAAATTATTAAGTGTCATTTTAATTTAGGACTTTCATAGCTTTTGGGTATGTAATAGGGCAAGAAATATGCCTATCTAGAAGTTCAATACATGTGCATGAAACAATTCTATAGAAAACAAATTCTACCCCTTTCTTTTCATCTACATGACACTAATATAGTTTTGTGTAAAAAATTGATTTAAGTAATTAGAGTTTTTGATTTTATCATTTTTATTTTAATATTCATTTAGTGCATTTTTTTGTTCTATAATGCTGAATTCAACTTTGAGGTAAGTAGTGTTGTTCAATTTATCATATTTCCATTTTTGACTAGATTTGTGTACGAATCCCTCATTAAAGATGATACAATGGGAAACACTACCCTCTATGTGAATCCCCCACCTTGGCCTCTCCTATTCAACTCATAAACCCAATATTGTTTCCACTACTCTGCACTTATTCTAGTTTTGGTATTTACTATTTAATAGTGCAATGGTCTCTTAGCATTCATCAGAAAGCACTCAAACTTGACTAGGGTTTTCAATTTTCTCACCACAATAAAAACAAGGACTTACATATAAGTTATGAAAATTTTTAAACAAATTATTCAAACAAATGTTCAAATTGGTTTTTTCTTCTTTGCTACTATGTTGTATTCAATTGTATTTCTCTAGGTATTTTTCTTCTTATTGTTAGAAAATAAGTGAGTAATTGTAGAGGTGCTAGAAACATCAAAAGAGTGTTGAAACCATGATATGCTTATTATTGCATATAGTTTTCATTGAAAAATATTTCACAACACAAATGTAAGGGTGATTATCTCTTCATATTGGATATTTTCCTTTATCTCTCATGGTGAAAATTAGTGAAGATTTTCCTATGGCTTACTATAAGGAACAAATTAATTTGAAATTGGAGGATCAATGGATTACCTTTTTAATTTCATGATGTACAACTAAAATACTTTTTGAGCTGTTTATGCTCATGAGAAATACATAAGGAATATATTATTATTTTATATTTAAAAAATATATTCCAATACAAATGGAAATGAAAGCATTTGATTGTCCATAATTTTAGGTAATACAGACTGAATGTGCACATATCTATAGTAGGTCCAAAATTTGATGAACGCCCCCATTCGTCATATTGTTTTTTACTGATGGCTAAATTTTTTACATGCCTTTCATTTTACATTTTAAGAAAAAAAAATTGTCAAATTATTTATTTAAAATAATTTAACTAGTCATTTTAAATTTAATTTTTTATAAATTAGAAAATACTAAATATTAATTAGTTAGTCATATATACACAAAGATCAAATAAAAATAAAAGTTTCTAAATTCATTGTTACTTTAAGAGACTTTTAAATTAATATAATTATATAACAAATAATAGAAAATGGTGAAAAAGTAGGCACAATACTTTGCAAAAGCAAAATATGCTTGATCCTTCTTTGTTCCAACCACAAAAAAATTTGATCTCCTTAAGCATTTCACCGAAGAACCAAGGAAGGGTACTAAAATTCCATCAACATTAGTTAGATGTGCAATAGAGAAAAAGCCTCATCTAAAGAAGCCTACCCCTCAATGACCCCACACCAAAATTAGCAATCAACTATAGGATATCAAGCAAGGTAAAACTTCATCTTCCAGTTCAAGCTATAGAGTGAAAAACCAAGATCTCATTGAAAATCTAATCCTTCCCACACTTCACTCTAAACCTCTGGACTAGGGTTGGACTCAGGTATGCAATCACAAAAAACAAGGAAAGCAGAACTGAAAATACTCTTTCCCTAAACTGATTTTGCACCAAGTGTTGAATGGCTTCCAACCACCCATGTGCCTCAACCCCACTTCCTACCCTAGTCATTCCTTCAAACTTTCTTCATTCCAAAAGGATCGTACATCTCTTTCCAAAACAATATTGATTTTTAAACCAAATAGTATCCCCTTAGGAACCAAGAAACCATCCATTATTCCAAATAATTCATCCATTACAACCTTGCTGATCAAGCTATCCAAAAGCTCTCATCCATACGTTTACCCCCACAAGAAACCTAGTTATGAAAAACTAGATAGAGATGAGTATAGAACTAACCATTGGGAAAAATTCTTTAGGATATCCACCTAAACCAACATAAATTGATACCAAAGATACCTTGATTATCAGTAATAAGTATTCTAAAGATAGATGGAGGGACTACAAAAAAAACTAGGCATCTTTGCAATTTGGAATGAATGTAAAGATAGACTTTAAGATCTAATAATATGGTTGAAGGATCATTGGCATAAATAGGTAAGTATTTCTATCTACTCAAATTTCATTTTTGTACTTACACTATCAAAGTTCTAAAATTAGAAATAAAATTATAGCAATACCATACTTATTGTTTGAAGGACATTCTGTTAAATTCCCAACTTGAATACCTAATTTTAGCAAGAAAAATTTAGACAAACTCATAATACCATTATGGTTTGAATACAAAAATATCCCCCCAGAACTTTTTCATAGCCAAATATTACACAAAATTAGAATAGCATTGGGTGATCTCATAGATGTAGAATTCAAACCTACTTTATCTAACTAAATAGGCTTTCTCATCAACTTAGAATTAGGAACCAAGAATATATAACCAAAAAATCATTACTAATAGATCAATATATACTCTTTCTTTTATTATACACAAACATAAAATTAGGAAGATTAACAATTTTCATTGTAAGATGACCTTGGGACACATAAAAAGGACAACATATATAAAGACTACATTTGAGAGTTCTCCTAGGTCATTTAAAGAAAGTACAATACAAAATAGGACCATAAAAGAAAAGGTAACATAACGCATTAGTAGTTGGAAAATGATAGTAGGAAATTTGGCTAGCTCATTTACACAAGGAGAAATGGAATTGGGGATAGAGAGTAAGTTAGATAAACTATATAAAGATTTTTCCAATTCAACAAACACTCTTAAACAATGTGTGCTCTGTCACACTAACAAGAATTTTATATCAAAGCTAGATTTTAGCTTAACAATCTATCATAGAACATCACATGAGCTTCTTATCCTTTAAAATGGCATACAAGATCAACTTACTCTTGCATTTAAAGAATATTCGATATATGGTACGCATTGGTCCAATAAGATGATGGAAGAAGCCCCTAAACAAAAAGCCTAGGAACTCATCCAACTATCATAAATTCAACAAATTGGTGATCGCTTTGTACCAGAAAGTGCATCATACGACCACTTAGATACATCATCACCAACACTAAAGAGTGTAGTCCTCCAAAAGTAGAGTCTTCAATGGATAGCAAGAGAATAAATCTTGAAACTAGGATGAGTGACACTAAAGTTCTAAATCAGATTAGTGAGAACAAGAAGTTAGCTGAATAAACCTAGACACCCAACTTCTTTCCAGATCATCAAAAATAATATCCTAAATTAAATATTCCACCAACAATAGTAGAGAAATGGAGCAACACTACCATAAGGTAAAAATCCAAGAAAAGATCACCAAAATATTGACAAACTCCAAAGAATGACATAAATCCCTTTGAAGACATAGATATGGGCAGGTCACAGGGAAAGACCCATAAAGGGAATAAAGACAATATTAAAATTACAACATAAGTAGAATCTCTATTGAACAAAATCAACTCAATCAAGTTAAAAAACCAAGGAAGTAAAGCAACAATGTCATTAGAAGAAAATAAACTAGATAATGAATTCAGCTAGGAAGAATTTGGACTTCTAAATGATACCAAGCAAGAACCAAATGATGAAGATGATATAAAAACTAACATACAATTAAGTTTGAATAGAGGACTTTGAAATGAAATTGGAAAACCATATCCTTCAAGAACTATCAAAAGAAGTAGAAGAACTATCTCATTCAATAAATGAAAACATTAATGATAATATAAATTCCAGGTCTATTGATGGATCAACAGGGACATAGAATGCCAATATATGGTAGAAAGATGTTGAAGAGAGGTAGAAAGTCACTAATAGAACTAAGAAATGTAATAGGGCAAGATAAAAACCAAAAAAAGATAAACAAAATCTTGGACAAGGGGAAGGGGAGGTGCTTTCCCATAGAGAAATGAGAATTACATCATGGAATGCTAGGGGCCTCAACACCCCTAGCAAGAAGCACCTAATAAAATGAAACCTACCCCTATTTGAATCAAAATTAATCCTTATATAGGAAATGAAACTTAATAAAGAAGAAGGCAAAAACTAGAAAAAAAGATGAGAAATTGGAAAGTAGAGTTTTTAGAATTAGCTGGAGCATTAGGAGGTCTGGGGATTCCATAGAATCTAGGTAGGAAAATTGAATTCAATAAAATTATCTCAAATAGAAACTGTATGGGAGGAAAAATCAAAAGCTTCAGACACAATATCCAAGTAGTAATGATCAATGTCTATGGTCCAACAAACACAATTGACAAAAAAGAAGTATGGACATATATCAACAAATTCATGGATGATTTCTAGGAAGGAAACTTCATTTTAGGAGGAGATTTTAATGATATCATTAGCCTAGAAGAAAAATTTGGAGGCTCCAAATTTATCTCTTGCGGAACTTTAAAGTTTAGAAAATGGATGGAGAATAATAATTTAATAGATATCCAAACTAACAATGGAATATTTACATGGAATAATAGAAGAGAAGACTTTTGCAACATAGCTAAAAGACTAGACAAGTTCTTATTTAAAGGAAACCTCGGTATATTAGACTTGACCTTCCAAGCATGAATGTTTCCTTTTGCTAGATTAAATCACTATCCAATTAGGCTTGAATTTACATCCCCTGAAAAGCCTTCTAGAAACCCCTTTAAATGTAAAACATATGGTATTTAGATAATAATTTAATGGAAAACATAAAAACTTAGTGGAATGAATCTACATTCAAAGGATTCAAAATGTTCTGCTTAGTATCAAAATTAAAAAGATTAAAAGAAAATATATTGAAATGGAACAATGAACATTTCCATAACATATCCAAAGAGAAAATAGATAATGAAAAAGAACTAAAAAATATCAATGAGAAAGTTATTAGGAATGGAATGGATAATGAAAAATATTTAAAAGAAAAGGAACTCTTCGAAATACAAGAGAATATACTAGCTAAGGAAGAGATTTATTGGAAACAAAAATATCGCAAACCTTGGTTATCAGAGTGAGATCGTAATACCAATTTTTTCACAATAGTACATTAAACAATCATGATATTAACAAAATCTCTAAAATAAGAAATCCCCAAGGAAGCATTGAAGAGGACCCAAGAAAAGTTGTAGAAATCCTAGTACACTTCTATAAAAACATCCTAAATAATTATGAAAGCTCCAAATGGACATCACAAAATAATATGCCTAGCAACATACCCAAACTTATCACAATAGAAGATAACAAAATGTCAAACAAACCACTAACTAAAGAAGAAGTAAAACTAGCTCTATTTAAAATGAACCCAAACAAATCTCTAGGCCTAAATGGATTCCAAGCATTATTCTTTCAAAAATGTTGGGACATAATAGGTGAATACTTGTGGAAAGCATTAGAAGCCACAAGAAATATGGGTACTTTATTAATCAAAATCAATCACACTTTTCTTACTCTTATTCCCAAAAAAGTGCATATTGAGGAGGGCCAATTTAGACCCATAACACTTTCCAATACTATTTATAAAATCTTATGCAAAGCCCAAGCCCTAAGGGTGAAACAAGTACTACCTAAATGTATACCAAAAGAGAAAATAGGCTATATTCCTGGTAGGTCAATTGTAGATAGTATTATTACCCTTAAAGAAACCATACACTTGACTATTAATAATACAAAAGCTTGGATGCTCATGAAACTAGAAATACAAAAAGAATACGATATGATAGATTGGAGATTCTTATGTGAAACCTTAGAAGCATTTGGATTTTCACATAAATGGGTTAACATCATTTTTAACTATATTTTGACTCCTAATATTTCCATTCTAATTAATATAACTCTAGAATGTTTTTTTACCATATCTAGAGGTATAAGACAAGGAGATCCCATTTCCTCCTTTTTATTATCATCATGGAAAAAGCTTCCTCAAGAACCCTTAAAAATTCCTAAGAATAGGGTAGCATTATAGGCATAAAGGTAATGGAATGTTGATCTCAGATTGGCTTTGACAATTGTGTCAACACACTTAAGTATAACATAGTATGTAAATATAGACTATGCTGAGTTGCACTAAGTGCCAAGTCACTCATGTGCCGAGTCACTTATGTGTCGAGCAAACAATACATGCTGAGTGATTCAAGTGCTGAGGAAACAATACATATCGAATGATTCAAGTGTCAAGCAAACAATAGATGTTGAGTAGTTTAGGTGCTAAGTCAAAGACATAATTTTAGTATGTGCTGAGCATTAGTAACCTTAAGTGCCAAGTAACATAGATTTTACATAGTTGTTTGAGATTGTACAAACAACTATGTAAACCATTTTTTAGCTGACCTAAAGACATCATATGATCTTTTGAAGATAAGGACAAATCTGTGTGTGGATTCCCTATGTAATTACATGTAGCCAATGAGAAAAGGGAAGAATTAAGTGGAAAAATTGATGAATCTTAGTTGTATATTCATACCTAACCCTAAGTCTTCTAGTCTTCTTAAGGAGGATGAAACCCTAAACTTCATTATGAGTGTGTGTGTGAGAAAAGAAATTGAAGAGAGAGAACAATGAAGTTTGCATGGAGACTTAGAAGTTGTAAGAGAGTGAATTGTAGAATCAATTAGTGAAGAACAAAGGATAGATGATACAACATTGACATATCAAATTAGAGAGGATCAAGAAGGAGACAGTGCAGATTTGATAAAAAATAGGCTATTAGAGCTAATCACAAGATCTATGCTGAAACATTCTAATAGGTGATTTTGGTTAAATTTCCTAGGCTGAGTAGTCCTAACAGATTGTTGTAAATCCTTTAACTGGGTGACATTCCAAGTGGATGTTCTGAAGTATTTTAGCTAGGCACACTACTAACAAAGTGTTGAAATCCTTTAACAAGGTGGGACTTAACAGTCCTTGTAAGCCTTTAATAGGGCATGCCTTTTATAGGGTAGATCATGTCTCATGGTCAACTTATTGTAACCTTAATTGATGACACTTTGTTGCTGCAATAGTGAAAAATTGTGGGTGTCATCCCCACCCCAATTTTACCTTCTCATTTAGAGGGTTTATGGGTAATCATATCAAGTGTCAAATGTGTGATTTCTTATGTGTTTGAATGTTTTAGATGTTTATGTTTTGCATGTCATTTCAAGTTTATCTATTTGAATGCATGATATGGATGAGTGGTGACAAGTTTTGTGGGTTCATGTTTTAACTGCTGATTCACCCCCCTTCTTGGTAGTTTAACTTTTCTACTTGTAATTCCATCAATTGGTATTAGAGCATGGTTCTCAGAAGAAGAAGCTTTGTAGCTTAGAGGAAAGATCTTGAGATGGAAGTCTACAAGTTGGGAAAATACCATTGAAAACCAGGAGATTGAGATACATCTCGTATTACATCAACTAAATGAAGCTAGAGATGCTCTGAAGAGTTCCCTAAAGAGAAGGAAAGAGATTTCTTTAGCAAAAAATGACACACTATATAAAGAGATTGACACCACAAAGCTATTTGTAGATGCTAATTCTAGTGAATTTGATGCAGCAATTGTAGATCCAATGGAAAAGAACAAAGCACGAGCTAAAGAGATCATAAATCTCAAGTTGGAGCAAGAATCACAAGCTATACTACTGTGTGAGGTGACTAAAAAAAAGAAGAAAGCTATAGAAGACAAGGCCATGATTGAAGAAGACAAAATAATTTTGTCAAAAAAATTGGAGGAAAAGTCAACAGATCTATCCAGGATCTCAAACATGCAATTCGATACCTTAAGCCAAATGATGAATGCTCATTATGAGTTGAATGACAAGGACATTGAAATAACCACTTTGAAGCTATAGAATGAACAACTACAGAATGACCTAAAGAGAGAAAAGGAATTTGATGAAATTTTCAACAAGCCAAATGAAGCCATTAAATACTTTGAGCAACTACTAAAATCCCCTAGATCTAGTAGAGATACATCAAGATTGGGATATACAAGCACTAAAGAAGGATAATCATCCAAAGCTACTAAGGAAATGAACAATAAAAGTAAGAACTCTAAACCTACTTGTCATCATTGTGGTAAGAAAGGACATATAACTAATGATTTCAGGAGTAAGAATGCAAATCAAAATGGTAAGCCTAAGAACATGATTCATTGTTACAAGTGCAACAAACAAGGTCATCAGGCATATGAATATAGAACTAGAACCATGCATCCACCAAAATTTGAAGGACACTACTAAAATTGTTAGAAGTATGGAAATAGAGCCTTCAAATGTAGATCCAAGTCCACATGGTCATCAAGGAAGCCAAAAAAGGAAAGAATCTATGAAAATCCTATAACTAGGATTACAATACAAGATATAGCTATCACTACTGTCAAGAATATGGTCATACACCTAAAAACTACATTAGAACTCACTTCAGTGGTAACTACAAGAGATGGTTGAGTCAAACCACATGTTTTAGCTATCATAAGATTGGTCACATCAACAAGCATTGTCCAACTAGGTCCAAGGCACCAAGTTGTGAATTTGATAGAGGTAAAGGCAAGACATACTTTGGGCACATCAGGAATGAAATGAGCAAGACATGGAAGAAGAAAGATGCTGGTAGTACATCAAATGGAGAAGGGATCACTTCACCTAATGGGTCAAGTGGTCACACTTCATCAATCTAAACAAATAAGAGGTATGTAGGACTGATACTTAAAGTGTTTCATTATACATCAAATCCAAAAGAAATTAGCACTAAAATGATTACATCAACATGAATTAAGATGCAAGAACTCATGAAAAGCTCATGGTTAAAATCTTCAAGTTTCATGATGTTTCTAAACATGAAAAGTCTTGAATAGATGCCGAGTAAATATTAGTGTGTGTTGAGCTACTAATCAAAGATAGTAGAGCCAAGTTAGTAGTGGCCGTCAAGTGAAGGAAGTCATTATTAACACCGAATGAAAAACAAATTGTATTGATGCCAAGTTTTATAGCTTTACATGGCTAAGCACTAATTGCAAAGTTCTAAAGGGTATAAGGTTGATTTTCACCTCATTTTTGTGACTACAAATTCAAATCAAGAATGAGAAGAGTGAAGAAGCAATCTAAAAACTAGTTCGAAGCACTTGCAAGGATCCTAGCAATGATTGATCAACAATTCATCGAATCTCAAAGGTATTCTTCATAAGCTAAGTTGCACAATTTTAAATTTGATAAACCCTAGTTTATCAGAATGGATTCTAGTTAAAAAAACTATTAAAGAGAAAGAGGCATTTGATGTTCAATTAGTTAGCAATGAAGTTAAACAACCAAATTTCAAAGCTATACTAGAAGTTGCTTATAAAAATGACCTAGCAGGAGCATTATCTATTATCTTGCATAAAGTAATAATGGTTCAAGATGTGAGAAAATGATACAAATGAAAAGTAGAAGCCATAGATGATGTAGAAATAAGATAGACATATGAAAATTTCTATGAAAATGGAGTTCTAAAGGAGAATTCAAGATTGTAAAGAGAAAGGGTTTGACCTATGCCCTAGATTTCCCTATAGTGTTAAAAACTAAATGGATCAAAATAGTTTTGAGAAAAATTCATGATGGATTTCTATGATTAGAGGGTGGATTGATCATGATCTCAAAAAGGATTATCCATAGGGTGACATGTTTTCCAACCCTAGATTAGCTAAAGACCCTACACAACGACTCCAAAGAGGTAATAGAGAAAAAAAAAGGTGCAAAATAGAATAAGCATGGTATGACCATTGACACCATTATAGATACATTACTTGACTTTGTTGTTAGAGTTATTTCCCACAAATTCTATCAATTAGGTAGGTTAAACAATGTGCCCTACATAGTAGTTGATGTTGGATACAAAATTGTTAAGAAAGATCACACCTATGATATTTTAGAACTTCAATTGCAACAAATAAATGAAAATCTAGGTGCCATAAGAAAGACAAAAAGTGCTCAATGTAAGTTTGGATCAACCCTTGTGGGTATGTTCTTTTATGTGTAAAATTAATTCCCATCTTTTGGAAAAATTGGATGGAAGGCCAACATATCTATGGCTATCCAAATCATTAAGTATATTGAGAAAATGGGAGAGAACTTTGCATCAATTATGACAAGCTATTTTGAAGACTTTAAGAAGTCTATGAAGCAAAGATTGAGGATACAATTTTTCTTAGTAGAAAAACACTACAATGACATATGTTTCCTTTTTGACATTGATTACACATACATTTAGGCTATAGTACCTAGGGTTAGATGGCTGAGACCACTAGGCTATGAAATCAACATTGATGAAGTCTCAGCTACTATTACTACACTCCTAGTAGAGGATATTGATAAAGGTACTAAAATATTTGGAAATTATGATGTAATGAAGTCTAAAGTGGAAATGGAGTTAAAAACAACTTCTACATTGAAAAAGAAGGACAAACTGGTGAGAAAACTTAAAGCCCAATTTGGTGATGAGGAAGAAGAAGATGATAAAGAGAATGAAGAAGAAGAAGAGGTACAAATGCAAGAACCTCTAGTTTTAACCCAAGCCATGGGTGAGGATCAAGAAGAAGAAGATGCCGAGGAGTAAGAGGAAATCAAAGAGGCACCAACCCAATGAAGACCAAAGAGGACAAAGGCCGAGGCTCAACCAGTGACTAAACCAAAGGCAAAAAAAACTATCAAGCCTAGGCTAGAAAAGCCTATAGCTCCTACTACTAGATCCAACACAAGATCAACCACACAAAATGCTAAGGAGAAAACTAAGAAGGCTGAGCAAGAGGGACTAGTGCAAAAGAAATAAAGGAGAAAGTATATTGCACAACTTGATTTAGATGAAGAAAAAATAGAATCAGATGACATTAGTTAATTTAAAGGGGTAAGTCATACACCACTTTCTGATCTTGAAAAATTGTGTGATAATGTTAAGAATAATACAGATTTATCTGGATTTAAAAATTTATATTTTGATAAATTGAATAGAGATGAAAAGAATCTAGTAGAAGAGGCATTGTATAGTATGATGTTCAAATTTAAGAACACTCCACTTGAGTTTTCCAACAATATATGCAAAAGTCTATATGATATTATTGAAGATAAATGGCATTACTATTTAAATCTTGAGAAACAAATTAGAGAGTCAACATTAGCTCAAGTGATGCTAGAGCTAACAAAAGGACAAATTGCTAAGGCAGTGAAGAGGTATGAAGCTAGATTTACACCTAAATATAGAGCCTTCAAAATTTTACAAATAAATATTGATGGTGTGGTTAAGAAATCAACCCAAATTTGGAAATTAATCTATGGGTTAACTTCTATGAAGCAAGGAGAGGGTGATCCCTTTGAGGAAAAATAGGATGATAAGAGCGAGGATAAGAAAGATAGCAAGGATGATGACAAAGATGATGATATGCAAGAAGATAAGAGCACAAATAATACTATTGGGGAAGAACCTAAAAGAAAAGATTGACATGGCAACAATTGATGGGCAGAAAAAGGAATAGAGTGTGCAGGACACACAAGTGTCAAGTGTCAGCTTTCCACATGATACAAACAAGTCAACAAAAACAATTATTGTTAGGGATGTTTGTGATGCTTCACCTCAGAACATTAATCCTTTAATAGTAGATGATTTGAAGAGGATATTGGATCAGTCTACACTCCATGCAAAGTTATGTGAAAATCTAGTATTGGTGAGTGTAGATGAGCTCCAAAAGGCAATAACTAATATCACAAGGGATAAGGTGAATACACAAGAACCACCTTCTACCATCCCTTTAGTTGCTCATGTGCAACCTTTGATGCAAACACCAGTAGATACATCTACTAAGGTTGAAACACTTGTAAAATTTGAAACTATTGAGAAGAAGCAGACTAAAATAGGAGAGAAAGATAAAATAGGACATATAGATACATTTGTACCTACATCATAGACACAAGGTGCTAGTCAAACAATAGTCATTCATCAAGGGAGATTAGAAGAAAAGGATATACCAAAGGAGAAGGAGCAGGAAGCCGTACAAGCATTGGTCACATTACCAACATCTGGCTCTCTTACAAAAGTCCCTTAGGAGCTAAGCACTAAAGCTATTCCATTGCAGATTTCAGCTCCAAGCTCCAGTTTGTCCAAAGTTGCAAAGGTAATTCACTATGGAGATGTAACTTTAGATGAAGAAATAGTGATACCTAAATATGACTATGCAACCATTACCTTGGAATAAATAGGCTTAATGCAACAAGCCTTACAAAAGAAGAAAAATCAAGAAATACTCAAAAAGGAGTATAAGCAGAGGCAAGCATTGTAGGAAATAAAAGATATCTTTCTAGAAGCTTTCAATTTTCCTACACCTAAAGAAACCAAGCCAATATTAGAAAAACTATCGGATATAGTGGACTAGGTGAATGATGAAGACCAAGATACTAATGTAAAACTTATGGAATGGTTAGAAAGAAAATTTCAAGGAAAAGTCAATGAGAAAATATTTGGTGATATAACATTAGCATAGGTACAGTTGGCTACAAAAAATGAGATAGTGAAGAAGGTACTTGATAATATATTCTCATTGTGCACAAAATTATGTGATCCTACACTCTTCACACAAGAAACTAGCCATAGATTGTGAGTCTAGAGAGAAATCTCAAAGTATCAAGTATGCAACTACCTCAGAGCCTAGCTTAGAGTGAGAAGCATTTCCTTTCATTTCTTCAATCACAGAGTCACTTAGCTATATTGATAGCAAAAGAGGATTCCATAAGAACCAAGTTGCTTACCATTCAAGCCTTCCTAAACCCTCATAGGGAAATACTCCACAAGGAACTAGGATATGTAGAGATTCTAATGAAGAAAGATCCTAATCTTTCCACTTCAGATGGACTAGTTCACCTTGCAACAGAGATAGCCATCCAAATCAAGTCATTTGATGTTGTATGTGATAATTGGGATGTTGCACTCAAAATCATAATGGAAGTCCACAAGTCCTTTTTGGACAAATACATAATTAGTGTATAAACCCTTTGACATAAGTGTCAAAAAAGGGGGAGATTATAAAGGGGGAGATAATTAAGTAGATAATTAACCAAGGGGGAGATAGAAAGAAAGAAAGAAAGGGAAAGAGGGAGATAGAAAGAAAGGGGGAGACAAAGCCACTAGGGGAGAAATCACAAAAAGAGCCAATAGAAGAGTATAAACATAGTATATTAGATAAAGAGTATCAACATATTTGAAGTCAAAGAGTATCAACAAGAGATAAACATAGAATAGAGAACACATTTTTGGAAAATATAGACACATTAACTTAGGGGAGTTATAAAATTTGAGGTATATAGTCTATTACAGAATTCTAAATTTTTTGAAGTTTTCTATATGCCAAGTTGTGAATATATTATACTTGAGAAGAATAGATTTGTTATGTACAGTTAAGTGTTTTTGACACTCATGTCACAAGGGGAGATTGTTGATCTCAGATTGGTTTTGATAATTGAGTGTCAACACACTTAAGTCATTTATTAAGTTCATGCCAAACTTGTAATATATGTCAAGTATAGTATGTAAATATAGACTATGCCAAGTTTCACTAAATGTTGAGTCACTGATGTGTTGAGTCACTTGAGTGTTGAGCAAACAATACATGCTGAGTGATTCAAGTGCCAAGAAAATAATACATGTTTAGTGATTCAAGAGCTAAGAAAACAATAGATGCCAAGTAGTTCAAGTGCTAAGTCAAAGACAAAATTTTAATAACCCTGAGCATTAGTAATCTTAAGTGCCGAGTAACATAGATTTGACATAGTTGTTTGAGATTGCATAAAAAACTATGTAAACCATTTTTCAACTGACCTAAAGGCAGAATAAAATCTTTTGAAGATAAGGAAAAATCTGTATACAAATTCCCTATTTAATTACATGCAACTAGTAAGAAAAAGGGAAGAATTAAGTGGAAAAATGGATGAATCTCAGTCATAGATTCATACCTAGCCCTAAGTCTTCTAGTCTTCTTAAGGAGGATGAAACCCTAAACTTCATTATGAGTGTGTGTGTGTGTGTGCAAAAAGAAATTGAAGAGAGAGAACAAAAAAGTTTGCATGGAGACTTAGAAGTTGTAAGAGAGTGAATTGCAAAATTAGCTAGAGAAGAACAAAGGATAGAGGATACAACAATGACATATCAAATTAGAGAGTGTCAAGGACATAGTGTGGATTTGATTTTTAATCAAGATATTAGAGCTAATCACAAGATCTATGTTGAAACATCCTAATAGGTGATTTTTGTTAAATCTCCTAGGTGGAGTAGTCCTAATAGACTATTGTAAATCCTTTAATAGGATGACATTCAAAGTAGATTTTATGAAGTCCTTTAGTCAAGCACACTTCTAATAGAGTGTTGAAACCCTCTAACAAGGTGGGACTTAATAGTCCTTGTAAGCCTTTAACATGGTAGGCCTTTCATAGGGCAGATCATGTTTGATGTCAACTTATTGTAACCTTAATTGGTGACACTTTATTGTTGTAGTAGTGAAGAATTGTGGGTGTCATCCCCACCCTAGTTTTACTTCTCATTTGGAGGGTTTCTAGGTAATCATATCAGGTGTCAAATGTGTGATTTCTTATGCATTTATATGTTATAGATGTTTATGTTTTGCATGTCATTTCAAGTTTATCTATTGAATGCATGAGATGGATGAGTGGTGAAAAGTTTTATGGGTTCATGTTTTAACTGCCGATTCACCACCCCCTCTCAATAGTTCACCTTTCCTACTTGTAATTCCATCATAGAAAATATCCCTAACATCACCCATACAAAATTCACATATGATACTATCTTTTCGGGTACCAACTCTATGATAGAAGCACAAAATTTTAAACTTATCATTTTAGAATATACCAAAGCCTCAGGCCAAAGAGTTAACATTGATAAACTAGAAATATTCTTTCTCAATACTTTACCAATGATAGAAATCCATATTTGCGATATCATGGGATACAAGAAAGGTGACTTCCCATGTAAATACCTAGGTATTCATCTAGGTAAGAATACTAGGCACCTCATAGCATGGGATTAGTTACTAGACAAATTAGATCACCAAATCACCAACTAGAAAGGAAAATGGCTTACTAAAGTAGGTAGAACTATGAAGTTTAAGATTGTTCTCTCAGCTATACCATCATACCAAATCTCTTATCTACCCCTACCCATAGTAGTTAATAAAAGACTCAAGAGTAAACACAAAAAATTCTTTTGGAGTGGCACAAATGAACAAAACAAATCCCTAATTAAATGGGATAACCTTTGTAGACCTAAAAACTAGGGAGGAATTGGATTCAAAAATATTTATTGGAAAAATAAAGCATTTTGGGGAAAATTAGTTTGGCACATGTATCAAGAAAAAGATAGAAAATGTGATATAATCTTGGATCAAAAATATTTAGGAGAATTAGATCCATACTTACTTTTTCAAGTCAAAGATCCCCCTTGTGGATCCAACATATAAAACTTCATGCTAAGTTGCCAACCACTAATCAACAAGAAATTAACTTTGGATATTGGTAAAGAAGAAGGGGCTCTATTCTATGAAGAATCATGGGATGACCTTCCCTCCCTAGATAGTTATCATCTATAACCTAACATAAAAAATACTCTATCTCAACTTTAATGGATAAAAGTAGCAAATTATAAAACTATTACAATTTCTAATAGAGAATTAATCTCAGAATGGAGATCCTTAGCAAAGTAGTTTACCTCCTTTTGAAATAGAAGAGTTCTCAAACCTTATAAATCATAGCTCAACATGTTGTAAGGATAGACATGATAAATTAATTTGGGGTCCTTCCAAGGATGGGTGCTACAGAGTTAAGCTAGGTTACGAGACTTTAAGTCTTTCCTGAATTGACACTGATACCTATATTCACCTCAATCTATGTTGGGACCTAGCCTATCTTCCAAAAAAAGGGATTTTTTTATGGGAAGCCATACAAAAAAGATCTCCACTATTGATAAATTTACTAGATTAGGTTTTGAAGGGCCATCCAAATGTTACCTCTGTAAATCCAATGTAGAAGATGCCCCACATTTACTCTATCAATTTCCATATTATCTAAAATGTTGGGACTGGTTGAAACACAAAGTTAATTGATCTACTCCACTTCACAACAACCTTGATCTCCATCTAAGAAGTTGGCCCGTCTTTAATAAATGTAGTGTTTATAGTAAATTGAGGAATATTAATACCACAAACACACAATAGAAAATAAAGAAACAAACCAATTTTACAAGAATTGGGAATGTACTTCTTATTATGCCCAAAGCTATGGAATTAGAGAATTTAGAAATACAATATATGAAGCCATATGTGAAATATGGAGGGAAAGGAATAAAAGAATGTTCAACAACTTAGAATTAGATATACCCTCCTTCCTCAACAAAGTGGAAGCAAGTATACAATAATTAATGAATAATTATCTGTGCAAAGTAGCACAAGAAGAAGGATCTTTTTTGGATTGGGACGCGAAAATGAAGAAAACATGGACCAACTTGATCAAACCCCAACTAATATATTCTAAAAAAAATAACCAAGAACACAAGGATTGTAAATGGAAACCCCCACCAATAGGATAGACACAACCAAACTTTGACAGAGCATTAAAAGGAAATTCGAGAATAGCAGGAATGGGATGCATCTTACATATAGATAATGGAAATTGAATAGTAATAAAATAAAAAATCATTAGTAAAGAAACTAATAATATAATAGAGCTAGAAGCTCTTAAAGAAGGATTGAAGATTAGCAAAGACCAAAAAATTAGAAAGCCGATTGTAAAAGGAGACTCACAAATCATTATCAATGCATTAAGGAAAAAATCTACCCCAAACTGGTAGATTAATTCTAAAGTAGAAATGATACTCCCCTTATTGGACTCATTTAATGAAATTAGATTCCAACACATCTTTTGAGAAGGATGAAGTAGATTTATTAGCTAATAATTGAGTGATGGGTTTAGACTCCACTATTATTCCCTAATAACTTCCCCTTCTTATTCAAATTATATAATTTTCAGCCCTCCACATTCCTCTATATTCTTCATTTATAATATTTATTAAAACTTAGGCATTAGTTTTCTCCTCTCTTGCCTTTCCCTCTTAATTCTCCTATAGTTATTTATCTTTCTAGAGCATTCCAGATGCAAGTAAAAAATGTAAGCTCCACCCTCCCCCTTAGCTTCAAATAAATACTATCAAAATGGAAACTACATTTGTTTTGTTTCATACATGTAAAGTGCAAACTATGGCATTTAGAGGCTCTGTGAAACCAGAATGATGGAATCAGAAACTCAACCTTGTCCATGAAATGACTAGGATTTCCATCATCAGGGCCCTTAGTGAGAGATTTTTGAACTTCAATTTTACTTGGTGTACAAATAGTGACATTATAGGCTCTTTTGTCTCATGCCTAGCTCATGCCCATATTAACCAGTGGGATATTATCCACCTTTTCCATAATATTTTTTATCCAAGTTGTCTGAATGGTTTAGATAAAGCTATTATGGACATTTGCTAGAACCTTGATTCCCTTCCTAGAAGAGTATTTTTCATATCCCTTTGGTAGTATGGCTTTTTCCATTTTTCCCATGTGCCCTATTTTCCACATTAGAGACCTAGGTCTTTTTAACAAGGTTTGGCCTAAGATGAAAGCCAATATAGATTTCCTCCTCAAATGGAGAAGCATTATCAAGGAGTGCAATTTATCTTGGCTACTAAGCTATCTCTCCCTATTCAATGAATGCATTGAGCCTATTGTGAATTTTTTGACTTAGCAAGCTGGACTTTTCAGCACCAAATTTTAATAGGTCCAACCAAGAGAAAGGGCCCTTGTTATCTCTCCTAGTAGTCAGGATTTGGAAGATGATGAACTTGAGAACTATATCATGGTGTTTCAAAAAATAGAGGAGTTTTCTTCTTGTGGAAAGATCAAAACATCTATAGAGTAGAAGCAAGGAGTTGGGTCTCAATTTCATAAAAGTCTGCGGATTGAGATCATGCTCTTTTAGAAATAGGTACCCATTTTAAAAAAATGACTTCGATTTTAGGCTCAAGTGCCTGATCCGAAATTTAAAAAATGGGCACCTATTTTTAAAAAAATCGTGTGTTCATTTTTAATTTTCAAAAAACGGGTACCCATTTTTGAAAACATAAAAAAATTGTATTTTAAAAAATGGGTATCCATTTTTTACATTTAAAAAATGGGTACCCATTTCTAAAAATTTAAAATTTTATTTTTTTGGGAGATATTTTGAATGCCGATTTGAATTTTTCAAAACAGGTACCCATTTTTTGAATTTAAATAACGAGTACCCATTTCTTACAACATTGGGTGAGATTTTTTTCTCCTACCTTAGGTTTTGGTTTGGGATAGGCTTGGTGAGACCATGCCTATGCCTTGACCTCTCAAGATTTGGCTAAGGCATTGAACAAACAATTTTATGCCTTGCCATAATTTTTAGAGGGTCTTCCCGTTCAATTTTTTTTATGAAACAAAAACCCATTAGAGCTCTCACTATCTTTATTTCAGAAATATAAATTTTACAGTGCTATAATTTTATTTACTATTTTTGCATTATTTTTTAATGAAAGGTGGTACCTAAATGTAAAATAGTGAAGCTCACTAAAACTTTAATAACTTTTTTATTTTATAATTTAAAAAAAATTAATTTAGATGTCATCAATCTACATAGAATTCTTTTGAGGTTAAAAAAAGAAATTTTGAAAAAAGTGAGATTTTGATCAAATTATGTGGTCCGTACATGAGAGGTTTAAAAATTTACCTTTATAGCCAATTAATAATTAATAAAAAAAATTATTCAATAAAAAATTAAGGAAAAATATTGTCATCAATCTTAGTTGTATGAGGTAACTCCCTTTCAAAGGATTTATGAAAATTCATTTATTTGTGTCAAATTATGGTGTCCATACATGAGCATGGTATGGTCTTGAAACAAGCATTTTGAAAAAGTGGTTTTTTAAGATCCATACCACAAAAATAGTCTATCATATGGGTACACAAATAAATTACACATTCAAAAACTAGATTCCAAACACTAAATTTTTTATTTTTGAAGTTTTTTTATATTTAATCTCTAAATGCCTCAAATTTTGACTTCAATTGACAAAAAATTTCAAAAACAGGAAAAACACTTCCACTTTTTGGCCAAAAGTGAGACCCAACTTCTTGCACTGACCCTATACTATGCTATTTTGTCCTTGTGGTCTATGATACACATGGAATTACAAATGGTTATTAAAGCCTCATTCTTTTATTCTTGTTCTATTATGCTATGGTTCTAGTATATTTTAGGGATCTAGGTTCTATCCTATGTAGGTTATAGTCCTATATGGCCTTTTATCCTTTATCCATTATAATATGTAGGGTTCAACCCATTTTGGCATGATCTAGCCTTCTCATCAATTTTTTCCCTCTTAATGAAGTTAGTACTTTGATTCTCCAATCCATAGATATTGTACATTACCAAAATATTACATGAAATAGAAATATCTTTGGTTCAAATGATATTTACTATTTTCCATTATCTTTTCTTTAAACACTAGTAATATTTAGTATCATAAATATGCCCATTCTGAATTTGCATTGAAAGGTTAATATTTTGGATTTAAATTATAATTGTGCATCACTATCTATTAAGAGTTTACTCTAATTGATTTAATTCTGTTGGTCAAGATCATTCACTTAATAAAGTTTAGATCAATCTTGTCCTTCAATTCATTCCCTTAAAAGAGGACCATAACTACATTGACACATCTCGGATCCTTGAAAACTGACTTATCAACAATATTACTTCTCTCTATTAGTATCATTCCAACCTTTCTTTCATGTCTCATACTTGGTCATTGTGTTGAACCCTTATCATTAATCAGACTTTGCCTAAGTTTCATTAGATTATATCCACACAACTTCTTACCACCTACGAATCAACATTAACCTTAAAATTATATTTAAAACATCCCCTATTTTGAAAATTCTTGTATTACTCATAGTTCCACTTATATAAGAAACCTACAAAAAGACTAGAGTTCTCAATAGAATCATATTATAATGAACAATAACTGGTTAGGATAACAATCTATAACATACCATTAACTCAAATAAACCTTGACATAAATATATTCATGTGGAAAAAAACCAACTATTTGAGAAAAGGAAACACACTACATAAACACAACAATGTTGCAAAGAAAGATAAGATTTTTTAGATTTTAAACCTTGCTAACAATTTCAATGATTTTGAAGCTTATGATAGAAAATAGAAGGAGGATAGGAAATATCCAACTCTATCAAATGATGGTGTATTACTTTTGAACATTATCACTAAAGTAGCATGTTGAAACATATAACTTTTTTGTCATCTTACCTCTATGTAAAATGGGTAATGCCCCTTTTAATATGTAAGTTTGTATAGGATGAAATTTTTGAGCAATACTGAAGGTATTCTTCTCCATTCTTTCCTACCACTGCCCATTTGAACAAAGTAAAATACAATGCATTACCCTATTTTTTTTAATATAATCAAATGGCTTTGGCCTTTTACCAATCAAAATAAAATAAAGTAATATAACAAATAATATAAATTCACACACAATCTTACTCAGAAGTAGGAATATAATATCATGGATTGTGGAAATTTGTTATTGTTAAATAATACAAAAATCATACCTAATATTGTAAATTACTAAAAGTAAGTTTTTAAAATTCATTATATGCCATTTCAATAAGATTTTAAATTAATATAATAAATTCACAATTATCAAAATAGAAATGTGTCTAAATAGAAGAAAAAATAAAAACATATGTAATATAAAATAATATATATTTATCATATGGTATCTGTTGGCTCCTTATTTAATAGTGTTTGAACAACCAAGTATGCAAGGCAAGAATGTGTCTATGGGCAGCTATCTCCAATAATGGACACACTTCATCAAGAACTTGGGCCAACTATAAGGCTATACTCCTTCTGCACTTCAGGCTTTGCAAAACCTAGGCAGGTGGACCTATAGATTCTTCATATGGTACCAGTTATCAAAGCATACATTGAATCTAATGTGAAGCAGATAAAAAATCCTAAATCTTCTATACTTAACCAAGAATCAAAAGCATGAAATAGCTAAGAACACAACTCATGAAACTGGCAAGCTAAGTGCAAGTTAACATTGAATAGCTTTCAACATAAAAGGAAAAATTGATTTAATATGTTGATAACAACAAGACCCAAGTATGAGCAACAGAACTTAATAATCCTATCTCCGACCAGTGCCTTATCTATTGGGAAATTACATGAATTATAACCATACATCTTCTAGAAATTTGTGACATAATTCCTACATCAAGATTCCTAATCTATCTTTCACTTTGTGAACAAACATCTGCTACAGAATGAATCTCATACTCAGAACATCCTATCATGAAATTTGCAAACCCTGTGACAAACATCAAGCAATTACATGGTTCTTTGCCCCACCAGCAAGACATTTTAATCACATACATTCCTAAATGAAATGCAACCTAATCTATGCTCTTTGATCACAAATTAGAAGAAATAACAGATCCATAATCAGTAGACAAGATTCAGACTGAACTTAAAACCTTTACTATGCTTTATTTTCTTTCCTTGAAACCAAATACATGAAAGATATACAAAAATGACTCATGAAATCACCTAACCAGTAAGGACTATCTGCATCAAAACTCAAAATGATGTTCAATACAAGAGAAAAATGCTGGGTGTGTGGCTTTCATAGCCTAAGCAAAGCTCCAAGAATTGGAAAATAGAAAACCAACCAACAACCTTTTTTTAGAGAAGAAGACAAAATATGTATGGAGAAGGAAATTCCCAGATTCAATTTGCAATTGAAACTTGTCACTTTGGAAATCCTTCCCTAGAAGAACAAAAGCTTCTTTCTAACTTCTCTCTATAACTGCATATCAAATCCTCTTCATTCCACCTCTCAAAGGCATCAAAATATCTCAAAATATGATAATGAGAAAAGTAACTAATTTTGGTGTAGAAATGAACTCAGGGAAAAGTAACAAATTAGTTAAAATGGTCTTGAGAAGACAAGAAAACAATCCCAAGTTGATTTTATTTACTTTCAAATTGTAACAGACCTTTAAAACTATCCTCTAACCAATTCAGGTGCTCAATGGTGAAAACTGCTTGTTCTGCTGCCAATTCCCTAAGTTTTACAAATTGGTCTATAACTTGAACTAGGAAGCACCTGTGCAAAAAAAAACTCCAGATTTGGAAAGTTCAGGTTCTCCCAGTGCCAATGATATATTGGAGTGCACATTTCGGTGAAAGAATGCCCTAGAAATGGTTGTTTGAAGTTCAAACTTTTGCTCTGTGGTTTGAACAATATTTTGCAAAAATTTAAACTTTTATATAGTTCAAACTATATAAAGTTTCAAACCTTATTTAAATGAACCTGACGTGATATTTGAGGAAAAAGAATAATAAAATATTAAAATTTGAAAAGTTTGAAATTTCTCCTCATTTTCTACCTGGGTCAAACTTGGTTTGACCATTTGCCACATGTCACTCTTTTACTGGCTCTGAACTCCAGCGAGACCCACATCTCATCCTGACTTTCCTTTCACGTCATCACCAAGTCACCCATGCCACATCATTGTTGCTATCTTGCTATAGCTAACTGGTGATCATCTTCGCTTAGCGAGTTAGCAATGACCCTCTGATCTGGACATGTGTCGCGATCTTGCTCCATCTGAACTCAGATGTTTTTGCCAGATTTGTGGGTTTTCCAATGACTCGCTATGTCACTAGCTGAAAAACCTTGCATTTTTTGACTGGAGAAGTAGCAAGGCACTAGACTTTTCAACTTTTCGGTCGCTTGTTGTTGCTGACATCACCATTTTTACCTGCGTATTGGTTTAAAATTATGCTTTGACTGTGTCTATCTGTCATGACTAGGATCCATGTACACAGACTTAGGTTTTCAAAAGCTTCCGCCTTGTTCACACTAAGGGTGAGTGTGCAAATGTATTTAAATATCAAAACATCCATCTACACATGTGATGTGGGATAATGATGTTGCTCAAACCTACTCTCTTCTGCGTGGATTATCTTTGCCCAAAACATGGGTGCTCCTTTTAATTTGTGTGAGGCTTGGTTTTTAATGTGTCTGTGTCTTTGTCTTTTGAATGCATGCTCTATTCTTCCTTTTTCAATGTGTGTTTATCTTTACTTTGATTGTAGATTCCATTTATTGCTTTGGTGCCTTCCTTTTTAAACATATCTGCTCAATATGTGTCTGCTACTATTTTGCAGATGGTTTTCACCTTTTGCTAGGGCTTCATGGCATTAAAACGTGAGCTCTTCTTTGCTTTTAACATTGCAATTTCTACTTCAAATCAGCGCCATATGTCTTTTGATGCCTTGGCATGACTGTTCCTTTCTCATTTTAGTTATGCTGTCTTCCCTTTTTTCATTTGTTGAAACAACTTTCTTTGCCTGATTGTGGACTGATGCCCTGCGTGGTCTCTTCCATGCTTTGACTGGTGGATTTCTTCATTGCTACGGTTCCATGAGGCTGCCTTGCTCATCTATCCATAGGTTCTTCCCCCTCTTTTTTAAAAACAAATTTCAGCAGCTTCTCTATTAGCAACAATTCCTATCCTCAGATTCCTTTAAAAGTGTGAATAAGCCTTCTTAGAAAGCTATGGCTCTGCCTCTATTATGGGGCTCCTCCCATTTGCGTTGGCTTGTCTATGGGCAATTGCTTTATATTAAAAAAAATCATCCAATAGAAAGGTCTTTTAATTGTATACATTGAATGTTTATTTATCATAAACATTAGCACGTTTTTAAAGAAAATCATTTATCCAAATGATTTATTATTCTTAAAACATATAACGTGCTGTTTAAATAATAAGTTCTTAAAACTTTCTAGCATTATAAAATGTCTTCAAAATCCCATCAACATATATTGTGCCTTAAAATGAAAATTCCATTTCTTCAAATCATTTCATAACATACCATATGAGAGCTTAATCACCACCTATTTCTCTCTGTTGTAGATGTAGCAAAATAGGAAGAGGATTGTAGTTCATTCTCATAATATATTTTTTAATCCACAAACAGGAGACTTGTGACTGGCAAGAAAACACTTTTTCTGAATAAGACATTCGCCATGACCAATTTTAGTCAATTTTGCAGATTGTGAATTTGCATCTTGAGACTCGCCAAGTGGCCTTAAAAATTGATTCAATCACGTAACCAGGCCACGAAAATTGGCATGAGTGTCCAATCCTACACACTCTATCATATTTCATATTTTCAGCCCATGATGAACTCTCAGTCAGGAGATTTTAATTTCCGAACATCCATACTTCAAATATCTTGCAGGAAAATAGTGTTAAGAAACATAAATTGGGCTCAGGTTTGGAATTATAAAACTGGGTTATTGATCACTTGGGGTTTTGAAAACCAGGGTATAAGTTCTTTGCCATGAGGAGAAAATAATTCTATGTTTTGGGCTCATGACAAATCACAGGGTGCATTTGGAACATTTTTGAAAATAGGTACTTGGAAAGTTTAACTAGGAAATGTATCAAAAAGTGATTTTTGGTAAACGGTCGAACATAAAGAAGTATGCAGATGGATTTTTCATGACTTGAGAACTGGCATACTTCAAGGATTTTTAGGACACAACAAGATGGTACAATCCATTTAGGCTAATCAATTATAGGTCAAAGTTATAATGTGCCGAATAGGGGTATGGATCAATCTGGATACCTTAGCCATAACAAAATAATATAAACTAGGTTTTTAACCATGTTAGCAGACTGACCAAATGGATTTGTTATGATCTCAAAATTAGAACATATGAAGTATCTAACCCCTAGAACACAATGAAAAAATAATTTATTCATTTGGATCAATTGGGTCAAAGATATCATTGGTCGAACAGGGCTTCCCAGAATTGTGAACAACTACACAAATGTACAAAATAGTAAATGACCAACTTTGAGGGGTTCAAAACCTAGTCAAATTGATTCAAAAAGACTTGAAACTTGGAATATAGGTTCTCTGGTATGCATAATAAACATCCCCAAAGTGTCAGGTCATGACACATTCTTGGGTAAAAGATATTCAAATGCAAATTGGGCTTCTGATCGCTATTTGACACAGGCAAAATTGCAAATTTTGACACTAGCTCAAAATGGGACTTCACAGAATGATTCGGGATGGCAAAATAACATTTTGGATCACATGTATATGTCAAATGAAAGGTGTTAAGCCACTCAAACACCATCTAGGCCTCAAATAGACAATCAACTACCTATGCATAAAAAGGCACTTTAGGGCATGATTCTTCAAGATTAACAATGTGACTCAAAATTGACGATGCAATTTTTAGTCCCAACAGTATCCATATTATAAAATCACATTTATTTATTTTATTAAATTTAATACAAATTTAACTAAGAGCCTATAACACAATGGTAACTTGTGAGTCTCTCATGACAGAGGTCTTGGGTTCGAATCTACTTGACATTAACACATTAATAATTAACAATAATAGTATTAAATGAAAAATAAATAATCTAGGCTTTGGCCAATTACCTATCATGAAAAAAAATACAAAGTTTCCTATAAAAAATATTGACAATTTAGTAATAAGTTTACTTGTCATATGGATAGTTTTGTAAACATTTAGCTTATCAATTCATATGATCTTACAATTTTTAACATCTAGTATATTAATTTTTAATTATTTAATGAAAAAACTATAATTGATATAAGAAATTTGGGAAGTGAATAATGGGGAAAGTGTCAACTTTTGGTTCAATTCTTGAAATAGATTCATCCCCCACCCCTGCCTTTCATCTCTTGACTCTTTAAAGGAATTTTCAAATATACTGATATGAGCTTGGGGAGCATTTTTCTCTAATTATGTCTCAGCTATACATAGATTTAGAGGATTGGTTATTTGGAAAGATCCATAAACTCTCCCTATATCTCATAATTAGGTTGGTTCTTTGAAACAAATATTAGTTAAAAGGAAAGTAATCATGTCTAATCATCTAGATTGCCTCTTTTGGGCTCCAATCAAAGATGGTAAATACTATGTGAAGAAAGGACACTTATCGCTTCAACAAAATTAGCATAAGCAAACCACATATCATGCTTTTAAATTATATTGTCCAAACAATTTAGTTTTTCCAAAAGAAGGATGTTTTGGATGACTTGGACTAAAGCATTGGATCTTAACAAGTGATTGTATTCATAGAATGAATATCTCTAATCCCTTTAATTGTGTACTTTGTCACCAAGGTATAGAAATAATAGATCACATCTTCTTAAATATCCCTTTTGCCCAAGAATGTTGGCATTTTGTTCTTAGTAAGCTTAATTTTCCTATGTCACTACCTAATTCCTTGTGAGATCTTACTACTACATTTGGGCCCAAATTGTGATGGTAGTCCTTCACAATTGTGATGGCCATCCATTGCCCAAGTGATAGTACCATGAATTGATTTTGGGTCAAATAGGTGTCAAACTTTTGTTGTCACAAATTGTGATGGTAAGGGCATCCACCATAATTGCGATGAACAAAATTACCATAACTTGAAATAGGCAAGGGCAAGAAGATAATAGACCATCCCAATTGCAATAGTAGGCTGTCAAAATTATGATGGTCTAAGCTTTTAGTATGCAACACCCATGCTGTGGGAGTGGCAACTATTCGTCATAATAGTTTGTTGCAATTATGACGGGCATGTGACAACAATGTTGTAAGTGTGACTATTGTCCATTGGAACAAGCCATCACAATTGTGATGGCTTGCTAAATTATAAAAAAAAACATTTGGCAAAAAACATTGAACTATGACATCCTTTTGCATTGCTTGACACTAATATATTCACATAGTTAGTTGTCATGCAATCATAGGTTAATATTGAAATTCACTTGGTTTCAAGAATAATTTAATATTCTTTATTAATCAAGGCCAACCACATGAAGGTGGAAGCTCATTTTCCCCCATAACATCTAAATTCCCTATTAACATCTAAAATCTTTAAGAAAGGATAAATCTTTAAAGTAAAAAAAAAGGTTCTAGACTTGTAAAAGTGAAATCATTTTTCCATCTTCTAGTGCATGTAATTTTTTTGTAACATCTAAAATAAGCTTTTGCCACTCTAAATCGAGAGTGTACATGTAGCTGCATTCTAGATGCATGAACAATAAGTGGAGCTAAAAAAACCCACCATGTTTACATTTATTTAATAGGTCTATGCAAACCTCCAACAAAAATACAAACCTACTAGGTTTTTTTAGCTCCACCCAATGTAGTATGCATATGAATTGAGATTGCATATTGAACAATGGCATCCTACTACATTTACTAAAACAAATAGATTCACACAGTTAGTTTTCATGCAATCATAGGTTAATTTTGAGCTTCATTTGGTTTTGGGAATAGTTTAGTATTCTTTACTAATCAGGGCCAACCATGTGAAGGTGCAAGCTCATTTGGCCCCAACCCCCCTAACATCTAAATTCCTCATTAACATCTAAAACCTTTAAGAAAGGATCAATTTTTAATGTACAAAAAAAAAGGTTCCAGACCTAAAAAAGTGACATCAATTTCCCATCTTCTGGTACATGTCATTTTTTCATCACATGCAAAACAAGAATTTGCCACTCTAAATTGATAATGAATGTGCAATTGCGTTCTATATGCATGGACAATAGGTGCAGCTGAAAAAATACAACACAATTAGATTTATTTAATAGGTCTATTAAGTTTTTAAAATTATATATATACACATATATACATATACATATGTATATATATGTATATACATACATACATACATATATAGAGACCACAAGGGCACGAAAACAAAATGCAGTGATCACAAGGGCATAACAACAAAATCCTAGGTCTTCACTAATCTCCAAAATCCATACGATCTCTCTGTATACTACATACATATATACTACATACGTACATCCTTTGCATGGTTTAGGGGAAATGTCATTGTGGTAGAGGATTCTACAAGAGAATGGGCCTCATGATTATGACATTTACATAGAAGCATAACTTGCTTCTTCAAGTCGTTATACTCAACTCGTCATTGAAGTTACTCTTCTAACAATGAGAATAGCTACTACAAATTCTTGGGAGCCAAGGGACCCTAAACCTATACTACATTTTCTAGAGACATGGGAGAAGTTACCACCAGCTTTAGTACTTAATAACATTCTGGATCATATAGTGATGCCCAAATTAATGACAATGGTAGATACTTGGGATCCTTGCAAGGAGAGTGTGCCAATACATGTATGGTTACATCTTTGGCTTCCATTGTTGAGACAACATATGCAGCCTTTATGCCCAACCATTTGTTATAAATTGGGGAATGCACTTCATGCTTGACATTCAAGTGATGCATTTGCATATGCAATTTTATAACCTTAGAAAATTGTATTTGATCCTGCTAGCTGGGAACAATTGATTGTTTATTTTATTGTAGCTAATCTGATGATATTTCTACAAGAATTTGTAATTAACCTAGCTAATCAAAAACTAGAACAATTTAACTGAGCTATGGATTGTTTCTTTCTAAAAATATCTGCTATGATATGTTTTTGTAAAATTTTTTGCAAAATCTAGGCATTTTTCCTGGTATGCATTTTTTTGTGCAAGATCTTGAGGTAAGTCACTTAGCATGGATTGAGTGAGTTTTATTGTTTTATTATTTGGATTCTGGAATATATGTAGCTGGATCAATTTTTCTATTGTACCAAGGTCTCTTTGTATATATACATACACAGGCACACACATATGTGTGTATTTGTATGTACACACACACACACACACACACACACACACACACACACACACACACACACATGTATATATTACATATATACATACATACATACATACACACATATACATAAATAATAGTAATATATGTATTGCATTTGTATTTGCTTTGCCATTGCTTATAAGAGTGTTTCAAGGTTGGGAACCACTTCAACATCCTTTGCATGGTTTAGAGGTAATGTCATTGTTGATAAGGCTTCTCCAAGGGAATGATCCTTGTGAGTTAACATATAATGTCTAAAAATAATTAAGTGCTACCTAACTATGTCCAAGGCATCTACACACTAGAGGCATACTCTACCTACCAGATTGCCTACATACTTGTATCCACATGATCTAGACCCTTGAACTACTCACTCTAATGAATATGTAGTTATGGTTTCTAATTTTTTTGATGTAGTTGTATTTCCTATAACCATGAGTGAACTTTACTCACCTAATACAACTCTTCACCATCATGCACCTGCTCAAGTGACTCAAGTTGTTTTCTATAATTATAATACTGTAATACCTTGTTACAACCTTTGTGTTGTATTTTATAGTTAATGTAAGGTTAACCTATATACATCCTAACCCACCTCTTATATAGTTATATTTGAAAGATTGTGAAAATAATCAATGGGTCTAAATAGACTAGTCAAGTTAATGTTAAAACTCAGAGTTTAGCCTTCTATTCTCAAAAGCTAGGTAGACTAGGTTGCATCTACTAAAATTTCTTAAGATAAACCAAAAGTAAAGATTATTCATTCTATAAGGGGACCCTTTATTCAAATGCAAAACTAGTTATGCATGAATGATTCTTTTGTTTAATGTAAAGCTAGTTTTGAAGCACATATTCCTTTTATTAAATGTAAGGTTAATTACCTAAACATTCATACATGTATAAGCATGGCAAGTTACTTGAAATTTCCTCACCACCTCCTACTACACTTAGGGGAAATCCATCTTCATTTCTCATGAGAAATTCATCATAAATCTTTAGTTATTCCCATACATCTAATATGACTACACCTAGGAATGTCATCATCACATCTTGCATAAAATGAATCCAATATTACAAAATGCCCCCTAAGAAATAATAGTTCATGTGAAATAAACATGTGAAAAATGAGAGAGAAAAGAAGAAATCTACTTACCAATAGGTGTTTCCATTGCATCTGTGGCCATGCTATGTGTTGAGTGATTTTTATTATTTTTCTATTATGCCAAGGTCTCTTTGTTTATATGCATACATACATACATAGACACACACATATGTGTGTGTATGTATGTATATATACATATATAGATATACATTTGTATAAATATACAGAGATCACAAGGGCACGACAATGAGATGCAAAGATCACAAGGGCATGACAACAAAGTACAATGATCACAAGGAAAAATGCATACATACATATATACATACATACATACATATATAGATACATACATATATATACACACACAAAAACATATATATATATATATATATATATATATATATATATATATACATACATACATATACATATATACATGTATGTATGTATGTATGTATGTATATATACAAAGAGATATTTTCTAAGGTGCTAAGTGACTTATCTAGAGATCCTACACACAAATAATGCAGACCAAGAAAAATGGGCAGAGTTCTCAAGAAATTTTACAAAAACATATCACACCATATATTATTAGAAAGAAAGAAGCCATAACCTAGTTAAATGAGTCTAGTTGCTGATTAACTAGGTTGATTAAAAATTCCTATAGAACTATCATTACACTAGGTACAATAAAATGAATGAGATGTAGAGATTACAAGGGCATGACAATGAGATGCAAAGATTTGAAGGGCATGGCAACAAAATGTAGTGATCACAAGGGCACAACAACACTAGTAAATTTAAGTTTAATTTGTGACACAAAAAGGTCTCAATTTCGACAAGAGTACATCGCTAAAGTGACCAAAGTTGTCGTCGCACAAATTTGGTCAGTTTTTTGCCACATTCATTTCGCATCAAAATTTTGACTACATAAACGTGGATTTATCGACACAAATTTCGTCGAGTACTCTAGTCAACGTAAACTGTTATTTTCTCAATTCTGACGTAAACTTGCCCAATTTTTTGTCAAAATTTTGACCAAAGATGCTTAGCTTTTGATGCCAGTGCTATACTCGCGACCTAAAATGTTGCCAGTTTGGTGTCTCAATTGTGACGAATATTGGTCGCAATTGAGACCAAAATGTGTCGCAATTGAGATGCACTGTCCCATTTTTTTTGAAAGCTTTGCTCTCATAGGAGCGTTCAAAACTACACAAAACTTGATTATAAAGTGTAATTGCTTGATGCATGAGAGTCAAGGTATCATGCACATTTCTTCCTCCACACCATTGTTTCGTTCGTCAAATGATTTATTTTATACAAAACAATGGGAAGGAGGAAGAAATGTGCACGATATCCTGTTTCCACCGAGCAATTATGCTTTACAACTCAAATTTTGTGGAGTTTAGAAGGCTCCTATGAGAGCAAAGGCTTTGCAATAATTGGCACAACGCATCTAAATTTTGGTTCGTGCAGGGAAGAATAAAATTAGGAAATAATTATTTATCAGGAATGAAAGCCAATAATTTCATCTATTTTTCAAACAGATAAACGTGACAAAAAAACTTACAGTCCCAATCACATCATCATAAGAGCGCATATATAACTATAACTATAACTATCTAAAACCAACATAATTTACAAATATCCACAATTCAAATATCATCCCTTGATGTTTTCTTTAATAATGCTCCAATGCCTTAGGGCATTCAGTTAGAAACTTCAAAATTAATGCTATCAAGTTAGATGTCATTTCATAGCCACCAAGGATAAAGTCCATAATAAGATTCAATATCTCTTCATCCATAATGTATATTAATGCTATCAAGTTAGTTGTTATATTAATAAGATTCAATATCTCTTCATCAATATACCTCTAGTTCTCAATGGAGACGTGCTCCAATCAATAGGAAACGTCATCATGAAGCAGGAGGTGAGGTTGAAGGATTTTATGGAGGCATTCGAAAGTTAATTACAGAGGAAGAGATTTTAGCCTGGAAGAAGTTGTGGCCAAAAGAATCGCTAGAATGATTGATTGTTACATTAGAATTATCTTCATTTGACATTAAAGCTGCATGCATATTGGAATGGATGACATCATCGTTAAGTGCATTTGATGATAATACATTTGTTTAGGATATACATAGAGAATGTCAAGAGTGTTGTTGACAACTTTTGTATTTCTTTTGGCTTTTTCATGTTGGTTAGTCTACTAACCCTAACTCATCTCATCTAGGTCATATCAAATCTTGATAAAGGCTAGTTTGCAACAATTTAACTTCTAATAGCTCGTTTGTAAAAGTAGTTAAAATAACTTGTTAGTAATACAATTATCTTCATAAGGAGGTCTAATTTGCATTCTCAGTACAACACTCACCCAAATATGCTTTCAAAAGGTTTTTAAACAACAATTAGATCTTGACAAAATTAGATATGAAAGTGGAAATGATAATCAGGTCATGTACCTCTTCTTCATCTCGTTTGCGCTTGTTTTCCTTAACCTTTTTGTGAAGATTTGCAATGTACTTATCAGATATCTCCCGAGAGAAGCTTTCATCACTAATTTCCCTAAATATTCATATCCAATATATTTATAGCTACTACTAGTGTAAGGTACATGATAACTACCTTTAATTACTCACAATAAGATTAATTCCTAATAGTGGCTCTTTTACCTGTATGCTTTCGCATCTTTGAGAAAAGGTATGCAATCCTCCCATTCTGAGGAAGCAACAATTTCCTGAAATGGAAAAACAATATATAACTAATTTATCATTACATAGATAGAAATTCGTTTATGATAAGAATAGAAATTCATTCATATTCAGGATTTTTAATGTTCAAAACTCTGTGAAATTTTACTCCAGGTGTAAAAGTAGTAGAGGAAAAAGAGACTGCATTAGAAGGATTTTTTCCAAAATGAATAATGTAAACCTTCAGAGAATAAAGCAAAGCTGTGAAATCATCTGCCAACCTTTCCCTCCTTTTTGCTTCTTTCTCTTCCTTTTCCTTTACTTGTTCAATCACTTCTTCAAACAAAAGCTGCAAGCAATACACAGGATGTCAGTAAGACCTAAAAAAATCATATATCCCAAAACAACTTGCATTACTTTCAACATTTGCAATTGTTTCAATTTAACCTAATAAAAATCCATTATCCACTAATGAGAATAGACTAATGCATTTGTGATAGTGATTCACTTCCAGCAACTACTTACCAGTGCAAATGAGTCAAAACATAATATAGCTAATGCAAAGATCGAATTAGTTAGGAACCAGAGTCATATGGAACATAAGGATAAGATCCTTGTTTGTATAAATAGTAGTTACTAGGAACATAACAATATGTGACAACATTGGTCAAAGGCAAATACCAAATACTGTTATTGTGAAGTCTTCTGTAGTTGAGACAAAAAATCTAGAAATGTAACCAGAACAAACCTTAAGATTTGTTTCAGATGCAACAGCCAAATCATATAGTTCCCCAATGGAGACTTTGAACTTGTCAAGAGTCCATGCTGATGTTACTACGAACTACAATCATTACATCAAAAAGATTACAATATATTTTACATCCAATGGAAAATCTTAAAGCACAAAAGGCACACCTTTCCTGACTCCATAGCATCTTTTATGTTTGATTTGTCCTCTTGGTACTGCCAAAGATACATATTCAAAAAATGGTTACATCAAAGGAATCAAACATACATTTCCTTGAGTAATAATGATTGCAAACCTGATTGTGAAAGTGAAATTAAATCCTGCAATCAAATCATTAAAATATATGCAACTTTCTTACCTGCTTTTTCATCCCTTTTGCAACATCTTAAAACAAATCCTTGGGTGGTGAACCAGATGTATTTGAAGCAGGCTCTTTGCTTTATGATCCTCCAGTTCTTTGCTTTATCAAAGAACTGGAGGATCATAAAGCAAAGAGCCTGCTTCAAATGAAGTGTGTCTTTGCTGTAAGTAGGCCAGTTGCTTTATGATCCTCCAGCAATCTTCAAAATTCATCCTAGTTTTTACGTTCTTTCTGGCGCAGTTCTTCCTGCATTTAAAATTATTCAAGTCATTCCGATATACAAAAATAAGACAGATGAAAACTATGGAAGCACACTACTCTCTCATTCTAAACAACCTTTTGAATCGTTTTTACTTCTTCCTCCTCCAAATTAGATATAACACGTCAAAATTTTAGGATGTTCTCAGGTCATTAGGTATGACAGCTTTTGGAAAGATAAGATGCCCGTAATCGAAGCCATTATCCACATAATGACAACAAACTATTCATCAATCAAGATAACAACCAAATAGCTTTCCAAACACAGGCATTTCACAGCTATGCCATCTCCAGCGCGCCTTCCAAATTCGAGTACAACAATATGGGTTCTACGATTACACCAAAAGTAGGTCCAAAGAGAAAGTCAGATAAATTCGCAGGTTAACATGTGTATTCAACACAAGATCACAATTTCCTATAGGCAAGACTTTAAGATAGAAAAAAAAGAATGTGAATTTGAGATTTGTTGGGATACCTTGCAAATTCATTACAATTTCAGAGATTCCTAACTTTAGAATTCATAAAAGAAATGGAATAATTTTTTAAGGAATATCATTTGGGGTTATAAAACCCAAGCATGAAATTGAGCAATAGGAAAAAGAATGAAATTTCATTAGTTTATGAATCTAATTTCGTGTTCATGTTTTCTGCTCACCATAACCTTCCTACCCATCTCAAATATTATAATGTGAGAAAATGCCAAAAAATCACCTTGGTTGAGCGACTTGTCCACCCTTTTGATTCCCTCCACTGTTGAAAGAACTAAAATATATCAACAAATTAAGTGTTAGTGAAACTACTTGAACAAATGAAAGGGAAAAGTTAACAAATTTTGTACAATCTAAGGGATTTATTGTGAATTAAGTAGACTTCGAGATCGTTTGATTTCTAACATATGATAATAGATCACACTATTGAAACATTGATATAACAAGCATACAATATATTGAAAAATAACAACAAAAAGCATTACATATTGTAAAAACAATAATATGTACCAGAGATGCAAGGGGTGAGGACGCCATCTCCTATAACCATACAAGTCCCCACAAGGGCTAGTATTAACAAAAATCTCTTGGCAAAGTTACTTTGTTCAAGAGCTTCCATTATCCTAATGGCTCTATTGGGTTGTCTACCTGCAACTTCAAGTGTATATGAGGAGAGTTTCCTATCTTCTTCCTGGTGATTGGGTATCATGTTGACATTTGCATGGTGGCAAATCAAAGAATAAAGAGAAAAAATTTTGCCTGTAAAAGAAACCATCCCTTTAAACTTAGAACACATGTTTTCACATCAAAAAGATCAAACTTTGACCTAAAAACAAAGTGAAACTAGAGCTGTTATAATCTTACCATCTCCATTATCATTGGCCCACAATACAATGAAGACGTATTTGATGAGGGGAAAAAGAGTGAGAGAATATATGATCAAAGAGAAAGCCCATAAAGTGGTGATGTTCCTATGTCCCCATAAACCACACTAATACTCTAAAACACCAATTGCACAACTGCAGCCATGCTCAACATCTGAGAAACAAGATTTGTCATAAAGTGATGTTAGAATAGTTACTAAAATGGTCATAAATTATGTTTTTATAGTAAAAGAATACTTTAACTTAAGAGAAAAAAACTATACAATATTAAAACACGATATCATGCTTTAAAAACTAAAAAGGTACTTGTAACGAAGAACTTCATTTCGACTTGCTAATTGGTTGTCACTATTAACTATAAGCTTATCTTTAAAGTTTGAGCTTCACTTGGTTTCGAGAATAGTTAAATATTCTTTACTTAATAGGGCCAACCAAGTGAAGGTGGAAGCTCATTTGGCCCCTTCCCCCCCCCACCTAACATCACTCTAAATTCCCCATTAACATTTAATAACATTCAATTCATCCATTTTTGAAATAGAACATTCAATCATTATAATCACATGATAACATTCATTAACACATTAAATTCATAAACACACAACATTCATGAATAATTCATTAACATGCAACATTCAAGAGTAAGTCATTCATGAATAATTCATTAACACAATATTCATTAACAATATTCAAGAGTAAGTCATTCATGAATAATCATCTCTTTTTTTCTTTCTTGCCGTTTCTTTTTTTCATAAAATTTCTAAGAGGAATATCAATGTCCTCATTAGGATCCCCCTCCTCTACTGGTTCTAACACATGTCTCCTCCTCATCCGTTCAGGAACACCATGAGGCCGCTGCACCAAAGGGGGGTCCGCTGCAATAACAAGTACTTCATGAGGTTAAATTCCCACCATTTTATATTAGTGAATTATGAGTTTTTATTTAAGTAAAAGAACTATAAATCAAAAAATTAATTTAAAAGAACAAAACAAAGATTTTCTTTACCTAAATGTGCCACATGATCTACCTGTTGATCAGTCTGAACATCCTCTGGCACTCGTTCAGCATGACATGATTCTATATCCTCAACACAAAAAGGTTATACCAAGTTCAATTAAAGATGTTAAATTGTATTAATAATTACATAATTAGTTTTAAATAAAAAATGAGCACCTCCATCGACGGTACGATGCACATCAGGGGCTTCATGATGCTGCGTATGATCTGTGTCAGGATTAACAGGCTGCATTGCAATGTCATGCACATTATTATCAAATAAATTGTTGCTCAAGTATTCAATTTCTAATATATTTTTTGGCATATTTACCTGTGCACATGATGCAAGAGATTGTTTGGTTGGGGCGATGGAAGCTTGCCATAGGCGTTCAACCACTGCTACATAGCCTTGCTTTAAGGCAATTTTTTTGTGTTCTTCTGTGGCCTCCAGATTAAAATCAATGCCCTGCATTTTTTTATTAATTAAAAAAATTATTTGCATTTTATAAATAATTTTTCTTTGCAATTCATTTATTGCTACTTACAACGTGTGCTTTGATTTTCAAATATCCCCCAGAGCCAAGTTTGTGCTGCCCAACCTTTTCCAGCCTCGCCTTTGTTGCCTTTGATGTGTCCTGCAACCTATGAAAAGTTTGAAATATGTTAGATGATATAAAGAGAATACTAGAATCATTGTGGAAACATTTACTTCACTTGGGTTTGATGTCTTTGGAGGAAAAAATGCGCCATATGTATGGGTTCGATTTCTTGCTCAAAATTTATGGGATATTTTTACTGAGATCCTTGAGAAAGCACATATAGTTACAACTCTAGGAAGTGGGTTTGGACCTGCAGGTGAAGATTTTATAAGGGTGAGTGCCTTTGGTCATAGAGAGAACATATTAGAAGCTTCATTTGTCAATATATCTTATGTAGGATTTATGCCCAGATTGAGATTGAGATTTATAAGCAATTGTGTCAGCATATGAATTACATACCTTTCATATTTACAATAACAAAATTTAAATACCAAAGTTGAGGATTATGCGTGGTAGTATGTTGGAGAAATAACTCCTATTTTAGGGATTTTGACAAAACAACATAGTGAGAAATATTGAATTGAAAAGGATGAGAATGTGAAGGAACAAGAGGTGCAGGTGAAGGTTCAAATCACATGAAACGTAATTTGTACACACTATGAATTTTGTTGTACATTATGTTCTATTTTAAGAGTGCTCCCCCAAGGTAGATGTGTTAGGCTTGGTACTTTGTCTCTTTACTTCACTGATATATGTGTTTGAATTAGTCTACACACAAATAATTAACATGTTACCAAAGCTGATACGCCTTTTGTGAGCTTGCAAAGAGCTAAGGAATGGAAGAGAAAGATTGGAAGCCGGGTGATATCAAGAAAAATCTCTTAACGATTTTCCATCTTTACAGTTTCCACAGGAGAAAAAGCAAGGATTCCCTAAAAAGGATAATCTATTGGTTGGGTACAGACACATAATCCATGTGATCAAAGCTTTAGCAGCAATGAAAAATACTAAAAAGGAAGAATGGATTTTAGATGTGGTGGAAATGCTCAGCTTTAAATTCTTTAGGATTCTCAGATTACATTGTTATCTGAAGATAGAGATTAGATTTTGTGATGCTTCACACTTAAATCTGATGTATAGTGTATATGCACTTCTTTTTTGATATGCAACAAAGCACAAAATGGAATTGATGAAAGTATAAAATAACAATCACTAATGAAAACATTATATACTATTATCATAGTTAATAGAATACTATAGAATATGGGATTTGATATCTTTAATGATGGATTTCATCAGGATTTACATGCATATTAAGTGCAGATTTGATGCACACATGACCCAAAAGAAAACAGGGGATAGGAAACTCAAGATAGTGAGCAATTATTGTAAAAGAAAGGGAAAGTCAACAAGTATAGTGGTCAAGGCGTTGCCTATTTTTATGACTCAAAATCTAACATGGTACATCATATCACAAGATTCGATTGTAACAACTTTGAGTAGGAATTTCTTAGTTGAATTAGAGTTTGAGTTCAACGAAGATAAAATTTGAGAAAAGAACCCATAGGAGACATAGGCTCTAAAATTTGTCACTAAATATGAATAAAGGGCTTCATTTTGTCAATATATCTTATGTAGGATTTATGCCCAGATTGAGATTGAGATTTATAAGCAATTGTGTCGGCATATGACTTACATACCTTTCATCAATAGATAGATTAAATTGAGCTAGTTGAAATTGTTGATACTGAAGTTGAACCCTAAATTTTCTCATTAATGTACTAGCAGTTAATACTATTGCATACCTTTTTGGATTTGCTGGTGCACTTTCTTCTGGCAGACGTTGCCCTTTCTCCTTTGCATCCAAAATGAGCTCATTCCAGTCCCTCACTGAAACAAAGGGAGGATGCTCGTACTTCAGGTTGTGGACGAGGATCTTTCTATATGTGTCCCTCACAACCTTGAGATATCTGGCAGCTTTTTGTAACAATTTCTTACGATAAAAAATATTACTACCAAACTCATGCTCTATATCTTTGATGAGCCCATCTTTTAATTTTTGAGATTGGTAGTTCCACCTTTTAAGAAAAAACACAAAATTGTTAGATATAGCTAGTATAAGAAAAGACTCAAATGAAAGGAAAAATGTTGCACCAATTAATGATATGGAAAAAAATAGTGGGATAAAATTAGTTCAGTTATGATGTACAACAACCTAGTACGTATGGTGGGCCCGAATCTTCGTAGCGTGAGGTCATAAAGCCTCCTATAAAATGTATCATTTCCTGCAAAAAATGTCATGGGATAATTAATAGTAAAAACCATTAAAATGAATCATATGAAAGAAGACTCCCACTTTTGGTTCTTTGTAGAAAAATTAGTTAGTATCTTCTACTCAAAGCATGAAATTACAATGTAGCAAATTCCTAAACTAGAGAATTACTGGTATAGACAAAAGGTCATTGATAATTCAGATGATCCTACCAAACCCCTAATAAAAAGGAATTCTAGAATAATTAAACAACTTGCACAATACGACACACTAAAGGTCATGTGGCATCACTCCACATCAAAAGCCCTTGCATTCACCACTTCCTATCATGTTTACATCTTGCAAGAAAATTGTTATTACAATATAAAAAATAATTATTTAAAGTACCTGGAAGCTTAGGACATTTCAAAGGCATTAATTCATTATCATCAATCAACAACGATGTCTCCATAGATCCCGTGCTAGAAACACGGGTAGCTCCAGGAAATGACAGTGAATTATCACCAATAGATGTACTATGATCTACATTTGGCAGTGTACCAGACGGTGCATCTCCTACCACAAAAAAAACAATACACTATGTGATGCATCCCAAGATTAAAGTACATATTATCAACTCATAATTATCACAAAACCAAATATAGCAAAACAAGGATTTACTAGTTGGATGTCCCCTTGTTGTCGACATTGCAGTCAGCAATCTCGTACGGGCATCCGTCAACGTCGTAGGAGTCTCCTGCACTAGATGACTTGAACAATACATTGTTAGCAAAGACATTCTGAAATAATAAAAGTAAGAGTTAAGAAGTTTTGAATGTTCAAAATAAAAAATTCCTTCTAACTTGTCAACTAAAAGATTATTTTACCAGTGGCAGCCGGAACTCTGCTACTACCACCCTCACCGCATTGTCCTTGACCACATTCTGGATCAATTCCCAAAAATTCCTGTATAACAAGAATTTAGTAGTTAAAGTTTCATACAACTCTTTAAAAAAATTGCATCAATAAAGTATTTTTGCACATATTACATATTTTACTTCACAACATAAAAGATTATAAAATATAAATCTTTATTGAACTTTTGTTATAACTAAATATTCATTGGAGCTTACTTCATAACATTGAGCTTGCACATTCAATTCTGATAGCCTCTTCCTCATCTCCTTGGGTTCCATATTTGCCTCATCCAAAATTTTCATTTCTTCTAAATTAATTTGCCTAATTTTTTTTTTCAACATTTTTATAAAATTGGGAGTATCAGCAATATCGGCCTCATCAGAATGCATAGCTAGTGGCTTGGTGGTCACTGCTATTGCTTTACCCTTATCTTGAACATCAAATTGTGAGAGGAATATAAGTAAAACTATCATAAAAACTCAAAAACTGTAAATAAAATAACGTAATAATATAACATTTTTCAACTATCTAATTTGTACAATTTCAAAAAGGTTTACCCTCGCTGAAGAAGGGGTGGGAGTAGCATCCTGCTGATCTCTATCATCTGTCGGATCCATATCATCCTTTCACAAAGATTAAACATAAAAAATTCAGCTAACTGAAAGCAATAGACAACAAAAAAAAACTCATTAACAAAATGGTAAACAGTACTTACAGCCCTCATGATAGTAACATTGTTTGTATCTATGCGATTTAAATGGTAATCAATTAGCAGTTCTTCCCCTGCACTTATTGATTTTATTGCACAAACAAAAACTTCATTCCCCTCACGCGCCTCAAATATGCAATTGGGTTGCTTACTAGTTGAAGCAGGTCGCGTACTATTTGTAAAACCTGCAATATTACCTATTGCTTTTGGTCTCCCATCAATGTACATAGAAAATCTTTTACTTTGATCATTTTCTTTCCATTGTATATAATTAGCTGATACCCCATAGCTACGCATACTTTTTTTATATTGAACAATCCGCATCCAATCATTGTAATTATAACATGGACCGACATACTTGAACAATTCGACAACTTTGTTGTAACATACCTTTATCCCATCTGTGGAAAATAGGCCCAAACCATGTAATGAGGATGGAGCAATGCGATATATCCTCTCATTAACAGAAAAATCTATGTTAATTGGAGGTAGCTCATTGGGTATCCATTCTTTCTCAATGTGTGAGTACCGAAAGGGCACTTTGATGTCGCCTTTGGTCTCATCATCATAAGAACATGACCCCCCATTAGCAAGGAAAAATTGCATGCATTTATCAAATTTTTGTCTATTCTTTTGACCTCTAGTTGATCTCCCTCTTTTAGCCGTACTACATGTAGAGCTTTCATCTACCATTTCCTCATTTCCCTCATTCGATGTAGATAGATCTGACAAGTACCTATTTGGTGGGTCCTGCAATCCATCAAATGGAAAGTGAAAGTGACATATATAAAATGTAGTAAGTTGAAAGTGATTATACAATTATATTTCTATACGGACCTTCTTTGTCTATATATACATTATATGATTATATAATGTCTATTTATAACATACGTGCTCAATGATAAACAAGAAGAATATAAGAAAATTATGTCTATTTATTGACTTATATTTGCTGATCCATGTCACTATGCACAATCCACGCCAAATGGGTCAAATCTCCTATAGTCAATTGACTGTTTGCAAAAAATATGCAATCATTAGAAATGAACACAATAAATATGTAATCAAATTTCCTGAATATGTTAATCATTTACCTTAAGTTAGCTAAAAATTGCATGATACACGTTTGCTACAAATAACTTAGAAGACAACATGAACAATAGGCAACATCGCAAACATGTCAATAGAAGGCGTGACGATGTACCTGTAGTCAATTGACTATTTGCAAAAAGGGTCATATAATCAGACACAACATAAACATTGGTAACTATAAATAACATATGTTGTAATCATTAGAAATTAACACAATAAATATATAATCAAATTTCTTGCATATGTTAATAATTTATCTTAAGTTCGCTAAAAATTACATGATACGTGTATGCTACAAATAACTTAGAAGACAACATGAACAATATGCAACATCGTAAAAATGAACAAATTTACCTTATATATGGAATGCAAGATCGTCAACAAAAGGGGTGATGAGGTTTGTAGTCATTGATTATCTTCTTCTTCTTCATCATCATCATCATCATCATCATCATCATCATCATCACCATCATCACCATCATCATCGCCATCATCATCACCATCATCACCATCATCATCGCCATCATCACAATTGCCATCATCATCATCATTTCCATCATCATCATCATCATCACCATCACCATCACCATCATCGTCATCACCATCATCTTGATCTTCATCATCTGCTTCTTCATCATCTTCAATATCTTCTTGTTCCATAACATTATACTTTATCGGCCTTCCTCTTAGATCATGTCTAACAACAAATGACCAACCATAATTATTTGGAACCTCTGAGTAAAACACTTTCTCACATTGGCTTGGAAGAACATAGGGCTCATCTCCAACTGGCTCAAATGACCTTGTATTGATCATTGTAAATCCATTATCATGTTGAATAATCATTCTATCTGGATCATTTTGATTTAGTCATAACCTGTACCATTTGACGACAAATAGAACTACTATGAAGGTGTTAAATTCACACTCAATTATATCATCCAAGATGCCATAGTATTGATTTTGAGATTTTTGAGGATGTATGTCGCTTCTAGATGATATATTGGTGACCTCGAAAACTGCAGTTATCCCAGAATCACAAGTTTTCTTTGTGTCATCCAACCTTTTTATGCAGAATTTGTGGCCATGATAGTACATAGCTTTGTGGTGCTTGACCTGCAATTTTTGAAGTCTGTGTAAATTATTTGCATTGTGAGTTGATACGAAACATACGTCAAGTTATAATCATTAATAAATTTCTACGTACCTCTCCACCTCTTAAACCATTTACTAGATCAACTACCATCAGCATAACATTGGAATTTCCATTACGATGAGCTTATGTAACCAATGAACCAACACCTTCCCATGTTAATGAGCAACCATTTTGTTGACATCCTTCAATCCATTCTGTCATCCAATCAAGATTGTTCGCAATATACAAATGTTTTGCATCCCACTCTCGACCACTTGTTTCAAATAAATATGCCAATTAAAAATAACTTATATTGAAGATTTATATGAATTAGTTAACTACAATAAAATATTTGATTTACCTCTCACTTTCCTTGATCTACCTTTGCCCATCAAGTACTCCCCTTCAAATTTGTTAATTGAGTTGGGATCCCAAATATGATCTACATGGATGTTTGCTGCAAACTTAGGAAGATATTCAGTAATGTACACCATGGTCTGGTATACCATATATCCCTCCACCATGGAACCCTCAGGATGTGCTCTCTAGCAAACCAAGCCTTTCAAAAATTTCAAGTGCCTCTCAACCATCCACATTGACCTGGTTGGTACAGGTCCACACAATTCAATCTCCTCAACTTGATGTATGAGGTAGTGTTCTTGTGCATTGAAAAAACTTGGAGGTAGACACTTTTGCATTTCACACATCAGAAGAGGAATTTTTCTCTTCCAATAATTTATATCTTCTTTATTGATTTCTTTAGATGACAACCACCTCATGTATTTTCCAAGATCATATATAACCTATTTGACATTGTTGGCAAAGTGGTGTGGGAGAGATAGAGGTAGAACATACTGCAATACTTGTAAAATGATCTTGTCATTATTTTATAAAAGAATGCAATTGAAACTACATGCAGTATATAAATATACAGTGAATATAAAATAACATGAATTACCTTAATAAATGTATGCCAATCGTGTGTTTTCAACCCTGGCCCAAATTCACTTTTATTTGATATGACATTGTTTATGTTCGCAACAAATCTTGTGGGAAATCGTATTTTTTTTATGACTTCTTTTATAGCATTGCTCTGCTGCTTTGACAATAACCAACTAAGGGCACTTGTATCAATCCGGTCTCCATTGTTATTTGGTCAAATACCATTTTTCATTGCATGGTTGGATTCATCAATGTCACTACAAGTTTTGACAATTTGATCTTTGTCACGCCTTCCATCCATGATTTTCCATAATGTCTCTGCTACATTCTTTCCAATATGCATAGGATCAAACAAATGCACAATTGGGAGTTGCTCGTAGTATAGAAACCTAGTAAATTGTGCAGGATAAATTTTTAGTCCTTTTGGAAGTTGGACATTAATGTCTTGACGACCTTCACAACCATCAATCACATCATCAGTAAACAAAACACAATATCAAAATATAAATTTGAAACAAAAAGCATCAAATGGAATGACGTTACCTCGACGATTTATTTTATTGTATGCCAACTTCCATAGGCGAGGTGTCATTCTCTGTGGCTTTGATGTAGTCTCTTCTAGACCATTGAAAAGATGTTTTTCGGTAATTCGGTACTTATGATTTCTGTGCAGAAAGTGTCTATTCTCATCAAACACCTGCTTTCTTAAACTTTTTGAATGACGGGATTTCGTCTTTGGACCACAAACTGGACATGCAAATTTACCCTTTTTCTGAAGACCTACAAGATCGTGTATAATTGGATTAAATGTGTTAACTTTGATATACCAAAAAAGAGGTGTCAAGAAGAGAACATACCACAAAAATGTATTAGCCTAGGGGCATTGTGTATTGTCCATACAAGCATTGCATGAAATTGAAATTGTCTTTGTCCTATTGGTCTACAAATGTCATACATAGTAACCCCATTCCATAACAACACCAACTCGTCGATAAGGGGTTCAATATATATGTTGATATCTTTGACTTGGTACTTACCTAGTTGAATGAGCAAAAACATTACATAATTATTTTGACCATTTGATGGATTAGTAATAATAAATTAATTTAGATGACCACTAAATCAAAAAATACCTAGAACAATTAGTGTCAACATTATGTTCTCTCTCTTTATGGACAACCAAGGAGGTATGTTATTGTTGATAACAAAAATGGGCCACACTGAGTAAGTAGATCTCATCTCTCCATAAGGATTGACACCATCTGCTGCCAATGAAAGCTTGAGATTATGAGGTTCTTCTTTAAAGTGTGGCCATTTTTCCTGTATTTCCTTAAATGCTGAACCATCTACAGCCATTCGCATAATGCCATCTTGACTTCTATTGCGTGCATGGTAATCCATACATTGTGCCAAGCTATGGCACTTGAATAATCGTTGCAGACGTGGAATAATGGGAATATGTCGAAGAACCTTGCGAGGCACCTTTTTTGTTAATCAATCTGATTGATATCTACTGATATGAAAAGTAGGGCATTGTGTTGCAAATTCATGCTGTTTATAATATATAATATGATGGTTCAGACATCCATCTATTGTTTGATACCCCATTCCAATATCTTTCATGATGGCAGATAATTCTCGATACAAGCGAGGTAGAATGTTTGATGGCGGTAACAAACACTCACCTATCAACCTACGACCAAAAATATAATTTTTTAATTTAAAGAATACTAATTGCTACACGAACCCAATGTTAATTGTAAGGGAACTATGAGTAAAATAATGAAAGAAGATGGCATACCTTAACATACGTGTCATTGCTACATTGGATAAACCATTCATTACCTTCAAGTTCACCAATAGCAATACAGCGGCAAGAAGAGTTGTTTTGGAGCCTTCATATAGGGGCTACTCTGCCTTCTCAAGTAAAGGTACATCAAACTCTGCATCATCATCATCATCATCATCATCATCATTATCATCTTGATCATCGTGATCATTTTGATCATCGTGATCTTCATCATCCTGATCTTCTTCCATGGTATCATTACCTTCTACTTCAATATTCACACCTCCATGTTCCCTTGTTTGGAAATCCGCATTCTTCGAATTGTCATGGTCCATAACATGAAACTCAGGGATGTTGACCTATATGAAAATGATTACCTTATATTAAACATGACCATGATGCCATCATCAAATCATGTCTCATGTAATTTATAAACTATTAAAATACATACCAATGGGCAATACTTGTTTCCCCCTTTAATGTGACCATGTTGCTTACAATGTTGTTCAGCTGTTGTGATTAGATATCTTCGAATCTTTAAGCCCTTACACATTTTGCAAGGACAATAACATTTTCCATCACCTTTTCTTTTTAAGTTAGACCGTAGTCTAGCAATTGCCTCCCTATTTTTTTGTGCGTTGATATCATCAGACATGGTCTTTCTTGAATGGAATGACTTGTTGGTGGAAGAAGGATGATTTGTTTGCAACCTGCAGATGGAGTAGTAAGAGGAAGACACATATAAAAAGGAGTATGGTCTCTGAACCAAGTAGGAGTTAGGACATGCTAGAGTGGGGTCAGCCCAAGATATTTTGGAATCTTGAAGAACCTGGTAAAGGGTATCTGGAAAGGTGAAAATAAACAAGTATTTTTACAGCTACAAAGGAGGAATCGAGAGCATTATAAATAATAAAGAAGAAACTTAAATCCATACAAGTTCACCTCTATTTACAATTTGACCTTTCTGCAAGTGAAATATGACAATATACAAAATTTCCAATCACATTTTCACTTAAAAAAGAAGACCAAATATACCTTTGCTACAATATCTTCTTCAAATTCTTCGCTATCAGATTCTTCAGAACTGCAAGCTCCTATGCAGAAAAAAGATGAGATGTACTAAGTAATTTTTGATGGGGAATATTTAAAAAAATTGACTATCAAAAAAACAATTTATGAAATTCAGTTGCTTTATTATGTACTAAAGACTTGGCAAGATGTTCCCAAGTCTATCTATAGAATGCCTATCTGCATGGTTGTTTGCAAATAGTTTAGTATGGTGCTGCTTTTGAACAACAACAAATGTCACTGGGGCTGGTAATTTGGCTCAAGAAATGCACAAGCCTGTTGACACCACAGAACTTTTAGTTCATCATATAGCATTCAGCTATCTTCTTTAACAAAATCCAAAGAGAATACAAACAAACTAATGAGCCGTGTCTATCTCAATTGAATAGCAAGTACTATACTGAGTGTTAGGAAACTGACCTTGCGAATAGCATCCAGTTCATAAAGTATTAGGAAAGTGACCTTGCTGATTAGTTTAACATAGATTGGTGAATAGAAAATTCATAGTAAAAATCTGATTTTTTTCCACACTTGTTCAAACCATATAATGAAATGACAAAAAATGAATTGTATACAAAGACCATATTGTAGGCTGTCCAAGTTGAAAGTGAATAGATGACCTTTATGGGGTGCTTTACCAAGTGGAGCAAGTATGTGAGAGCTTGAAGATGAAGGGCTCCTATTTTGGGGCCAATATTTGGTGGTTTTGAGGTGCCTAGGGAGAACCTTTGATGCTATGTCTTAGTTATGTAGACTTTGGCGAATCTGGTGAGCTTTCTATGAGTTTATACCTGCTGTATCAATAGCCACTATGCCCTATTCTAGACCTTCAGTATTCTGACTAACATCAATTATAAGTGTGCATCCAGATGTTAGCTACAATTGATTAGGGTGGCTTTTAGTGTGTATCAGTCTAATTTGACATGTGTGATGGCAGTATCAACTTGTTATCAGCATCTTACATTATTTAGAAGAGGTGTAGTTCAGTGCGTAAATGTTCGGTCATTGTGGGAATGGTATTCTATGCTTTCTGTTAGGTTAATTTGTGTTGTTGCAGCAGTCTGATTTTATAATCTGAATGTTGTATTAGTTTGTTTCAATAATATTCTTGTTATTTTGCTATATTTTAATGCATCTCACTATAATGTCCCCTTTTTGACATGACATTCAATAATAAAAATAAAATGTAAAAATATAAAAAATTAAAATAACATGTAATATAATTATAATTTAATTAAGTTTAGTGAATGATCAAAATGAATGCAATAAAGAGTTATGAGTATTGAAGGATTAAGATATAAAGGAGAGACCATTCAATAGTTAAATTTATATTGGAAAAGGGATTAACGAATACTTATTGATTTAACTCAATTTATAATTGTTATTTAAATATTTCTTAAAATAACATAATCCTTAATCTTTTTTTTAAATTCTCTTCCAACTATCTCTATTTAGTGCCTACCATGTTTATGTGCATTTTTTTTTATGTGTTTTGGATAATAAGTCTAATTTAATTTGTCTATGGACTAAGACCTTAAATTATTGAGCTTCTCTTTGTTTTTTGAAAACTATAGCATTCTCTACTTAACAGGGCCAACCACGTGAAGGTGGAAGCTCATCATGGCCCCTCCTAGGAGTCTCTTATTACCCTTTACGACATTTTAAGAGCTCTAAGATTTATTCTTAGGGATCGTAAACGGTCGTAAAGGGTCATAAGGGATCTTAGGACACAACAACTAAGAAATATAATTGTAAGCACCATGGTCACATTTTTTTGGAATCAATGTAATTGAGTTGTATACCCAAGCGACGAAGTGCATCTAGAAAATGAAACTACAACCTATTGGGATTGAGACAAAACTTATAAAACAAAAGCAGCTAGGAATGATCACTTGCCAATATCTATTAAATAGATTTGTTGGAGGACCTTGTAGTCATGAGCTAGGAATGATCGCTTGCCAACAGTTGTTGAATACATTTGTTGGAGGACCTTGTATTCATGAGCTACAGATGTATTCAACAACTGTTGCCAAGCGATTATTCTTATAGATGAATTCGACTTGGAATTGAAGGTGTGGAAGTTGCTTTGCATTGCTTGGGTACACAACCCAATTACATTTCCAAAAAATGTGACCATGATGCCTACAATTATGTTTCTTAGCTATTGTAAATCTACATATTTGATAGGAGAAGCATTTGAAGTTTATGTTGTGAATCCACTAAATAGGGTCAAGATTTGATTTGGGAATGTTGGTCAGATGATCTGAGAGAAAGAATGGACAGAAAGATGGAGAGAGAGATAATACAAGTGGTAGAAAGAGCCATGCCATTTTTAGGATGCCACCATCCTTTTGGTAGATCAAAGGAAAAAATGGTAAGGACTGTAATACACATTGTCCTCAAGAATATTATCTAGGAGTCTTTCTATCACTTGTATTATCTCTCTCTCCATCTGTCTCTCAACTCTTTCTCTCAAATCATTAGACCATCATTCTCAAATCAAATCTATTAAATCAACAAAAATAAGTTTTACCCTATTTAGTGAATTCACAGTTTCTTTTGCATTCAAGACCGGGATTAATGCATATGCAGTAGCCTGACACCAATCACCCATTACATGTCAACTATTAAAGCTTGTCAAATAGTTGCTGAGTTGTACTTCATAAGAGTTAGGTGCTCCTGCACCATAGACGGAGATGCTGATGCAAGGTATGATGTTACTAACTTCCCTCTTAGCGCCCTAGTCCACCAACTCATACATGAAACCATGGGACAAAAAAGAAAAAATGTTGGATTTAAAAGCTTTTCCGATCAGTTATTAGGAGTATGAACGAGGTTTGCATGTCAGATTCAAATGAAGCCCTAATATTCATTCAAAGCCCCCACACCAATATCGGCATGGAGGCTTCGAGTGAAGCCCCTTGGGACCTTCATTCAAAGATTTGGCTTCATTTGAAGCCCCTAAAATTTAGCTTCCCCACTTTTCATGATAGAAGCCAGTTGTTTTACAAGAGTCAAAAATAGTTTGTCCTCCATTGTAGAAGCCACTTGTAATACGCAGTTGTTTCATGCAAATTAGAGTCCACAGAATTTACCATCAATCTCTTTCAATAGCTTAGTCCATCTTATCCACTAAAAAATAATTCAGAGGAATGTGCCAAGGCATTCCAAATCTTTGCCAATGTATAGACATGTGTCTTAAAATGGACCCACATATAAGATAAGATTCAATGTATATCTGCACGAAATGAAGTTGAATTCTGAAATCATTTAGCTTTCATTTATTTCAGTATGGCCCATTTAATTTTCTATATAAATGTCAAAATGCAAGAGATATTCAATTGAGTATAATAAAGTAGAGAGGAACAACCAATGTCTTTGGTAAATGCAGTGAAATTGAAGTGTGTAGCATTTGCTGCACTGCCATTATTACCAACACAAGTATCTCAGTGTGAAAGGAAGAGAAGGAAATCAAGAGGTCAGGTGAGGTATGCATTCAATGTGAGTTCAAGTAAAAGTGTGGAAGTGGAAAGAGAGGAGAGGATTGAGATTGTGGAAGAGATTCTATCTGGAGAGTGGCATGAAAGTCTTTCTATACTCAATTTTGAGGATTTGTCAGTTTACTATGAACCACTTGTCTTCAAAGCTCAGGTAGATTTTGTTATAAATGTTTTTGTTATTATGTATTAAGTTTCAATAGATTCAAATCTAAGATTTCCAAGATGAAAATTTTACAATTTAATTTGATTGTCTCAAATTGCTTTTATCAATTTTTGAAATCACACCCATCATCAGAATTATATAGATCTCAGAAAGTAGAAAAAAATTATGAACTATAATTAATTTTCATGATTGTTAATTCAGATATATAAATCAAAATTGAGATGTTTGTAAGTGTGAGGAAGCCAAAACTTATGGACAAGAGATTTTTCTATTGAATGTTTATGGCAGAAATGATCAAAGGCCCTGTATTTGATAGTCACAGGTTTTTAAAAATTTGTATAAAGTTTTCCCTTTTATCTAATACAAGCTTATGAATTTTGAATCTATTTTAGTAAAAAGAACAACAATACGGGCATCCACTTTGGCTTCCAATAGAATCCTAGGTGGATCCATTTACCACTCAAATTTATTTTTGCTCACTCCTTAGCTTTTTCCTTGGAGTCGAGATAAATTTTAAAGAAAATATTAATAGATTATATAAATAAATATTTTAAATTCACATATGTGCTAGTTTTAACATCTAAAAAATTTAGTTAATTTTTTTCACATTTACACTAGCCTATATCTTTTTCATAAGAAATATTTTGGTATTAAATTTTCTTTTTGTAAAGATTTAATTTTTTCTTATAATATATTACTATAATAAAAATATATTAAAGTAAATATTAATTGACATTGTGGTAAATATTAATAAAAATATATTAAATTAAATATTACTATAATAAAAATTATGAAGACAAGGCAAATTTTGTGTTGCTGAATAAGAAAGCATATTTCTAACTGAAGTATTTACATAAAAAGTTTAGTAACTATCCTAGAAAGTAATCTTGATGAAAGAGAGCATATTCTTAAAGTAGTGACTTGGTAGAAATCCATTAAAAGTGTCCATTAAAAAACACAATACAGCCTGAATATGTCAGTATATGGCAGAGAGTTTTACATGGCATTACTGGGATAAATAGAATAGTAGTCAAGTCCTATTCAAGAATGAAAAAGCTTGTTATTTTCCAAGGAGAGGACTTCTATCAAGATGAATCATTAAATGTGGAGTGCACTTTGTAACAGACACAAAAGATTGCATGAAAGTTGTGAAAGGGGTGCAGAAGATGCTCACTTTTTCCTTGCAGAGTAACAAGTAGTTGGTGTTGTTGTTTCTATTAGTGTGAATTATGCAAAGTAGCCAATTGCATTTGATAAGAAACTCAGTGTCAATTCAGACGAAATCCATTTCAAAGGAAGAAGACTTGATAAAGATAAGTCTCTTCAAGCCATAAGGAGATCAAAAGTGTTCAAAATTCTAGAACCCTACATAGTCGAGAGAAGACAGAGTGTGCAGAGTTTCCCTAATAGTTGAGATCATGAACATAATCCAAATAGGCAGTTCGTGGAAAGTCGCATAGTATGAGTGAAGAATCTAATGAGATGATACACTGCATATCATAAAAAGGATGCCCCAAAAAATAGACTACAATCCTTATCCCTAATTATGTAATCTGATCTATGCCAGAAGCTAATCATGTCACTAAACATCTCTTTGACTCGCTAAAATCTCTACCCTTAGTTTCACCATTTTAAGATTTATGTATTCACCCATGTTTTATACAATTTTTTACATTTTTTTGTGCAATTTTCCAATCATTCCCTCAATAGACATACCGTAGTATACGGTAATAAGTTGAAAGATTGACCACATGATGACCATTTTGACTGTGATGTTAAATGATGTCTTGCATGGGCTATATAATTGAGATATTGAATAAGTTTCAGGAAGGTCCATTTTTTTTATGGTGTGTGATGTGGTCTTGTTGAATAAAAGATTTGGAAAAAGATGTGCGGTGTAAATGGCATTCAACTATGAGTGTTGTGGCCTACCACCCAACTCATTTGTTCCCCAATACTATGAGAAGAAATCTCTTCAAAGATTATGTAATGTTGTTTGGCTTCCTATAAATGCCTATGAAACCATCTAATTCAAGTAAAATATCAGAAATTCAGAGATAAAAGTTGTTTCTTTGAAAAGTTACTGTTCTGAATGACCCACTGACCATTTTTATCACTATCTGATATAAATGGTTAGTGATAAAAATGGTACTGTGATTGGTTGGAGTTCCTTCACAAATGAGAATAAGTGGAATGTTATGCCTATACAAATCAAAACATTGAACCAACTTTAATTTTATACAATAACCAATTAATATGAATGCAAACTATCATAAACCCATCAACTGATGTCAAAGCATAATGCAGTAGACTATTTGAAAGCAATTTCAAATGGAAATAGAAATGAAATGCACCCAATACATTATTTTAAAGGCACATTGCAATGGTTTTCATAAATTAGTCTAATGGAATCACATGGAACTCCTCAAAATTTTAGACGTGCCCTCAAAACTTCTACAATCAAACACACCAGATCAGACGTGCCCTCGCGCCAAGACGTGCCCTCACGCCAATGTTGATGGAGACCCTCATGCCAATGTTGACGACCCTCGCGCCAATGTTGATGGAGACCCTTGCGCCAAAGCCAGATGAAAAGGATTTGTAGCAGAGCCAATGTTGATGGAGACCCTCGCTCGCGCCAAAGCCAAATGAACCTCGTGCAAAAGCCAAATGAAATGTTTTGCACTTTTTTGTTTTGTTTTATGCTTCCTTGTGTGTTGCAGTTTCGACCAAAATAATTGGTTGCAATTGCGACCAACACGGGCTAGTGATTAAAAAAAAACAAAAATTTTCTTTATAACACGACCAAGCAACCCATTTAAAAAACTTGGTTACAATTTTTGGTCGCAAAATGACCTCAAATGCACTAGTGCAATGAAATCCTAGATCTCCATTGATCTCCACAATCTACAAATCTCTCTCTATATATACATGCATACATAGATAGAAATGCATATATGTGTGTATGTATGTATATACATATATATACACACACATATACATATGCATATATATGTATATACATACATACATACATAAATATACATACATACATAGACACACATATATGTGTGTGTATGTATACACACACACACATATAAACACATATACATATGTGTTTATATGTATATACATACATACATACATACATAAATATACATACATATATACAAACATACATATACATTTATGTATGTATATATATATATATATATTAAGATGCTTATTACATCTTAGCACAACATAAAAATTGATCCAACTATATACATATTCTAGAATTCAAATAATAAAATAATAAAACTCACTCAACCCGTGCTAAGTGACTTACCTCAAAATCCTACACACAATTAATGTAGAGTTAATGAGCTATATATATATATATATATATATATATATATATATATGTATGTATGTAGAGGAATGCTATTAACTCTACTTATTTTTCTTGGTATGTATATGAATGTATATACGTACATACATACATACATACATTTGCATCCTTTGCATGGTTTAGAGGTAATTTAATTGTGGCAGAGGCTACTACAAAGGAATGAGGCTCGTGATTATGGAATTTACACAGAAGCATAACTTGCTTCTTCAAATCCTTATAGTCAACTCTTCACTAAAGTTATTCTTCCAGTAGTGAGAATAGCTACTACAAATTCCTGGGAGCCAAGGGACCCTAAACCTATGCTATATTTTCTGGAGACATTGGAGAAGTTGCTACCTAGTTCGATACTTCATAACATTGGGGATCATATAGTAATGTCCAAATTAACAACAATAGTAGATACTTGGGATCCTCACAAGGAGACTATGCCAATACATGCATGGTTATATCCTTGACTTCCATTTATTGGGCCATTTTATGGAGCCTTTATATCCAACCATTCATTGTAAATTGGGAAATTCATTTCATGTCTGGCATGTAAGTGACACATCTTCATATGCAATCTTATCACCTTGGATAACTATATTTGATCATTGGCTTTGTTCAAGTCCTAATTTTAATGAAGTAGAAAAGTGGTTTTAAGGGTGGAAAGGACTATTTCATCCTTAGATTCTTGCTGATGATAGGATAAAATGTTAGCTAAATATAGCCCTTGAAATGATTGATGAAACTATAGAGGGTACGACTATGGAACAACCTATGGTTAGAGATAATGTAAGATATCTTAGGGTGATGAAGCATCACCAATTTGAGGCACTTCAATAGGAACAAACAATAACAACATATGCTCAACAACAAGCCTTAGCTTCCATAGGCACTGGAATTCACTTGAATAATTCCATGGGTGCACCTGTGTTGAGTTTGAAGAAAGTGATTGAAATATATGCACAAGAACATGACATCCAATTTTTCCCTAAAGTGCGATGCACACATGATGATCTTCATGTTTATGGCTTTGGAACTCTTAGTATCTATGTAGATTATGTAAAACAAGTGCTTGCATGATCTAGAGATAGATGGGTGATTGCATCATTGGAGCAACTACTTTAGATGCACTATAATCGAACTGGATGAAATCATTGATAAAGAAAACATTTAATAAAGATGAAACTTGAAAAATTGAATGCTAAAATACTAAAATGAAAGCTATTAAGGAGAAAACACCTATGCTAGAGTTACAACACAATGTGAAGTTGATTTTAGATATAAACCCAAAAAAAAGAAAAGAAAACATAAATCATTCCTTGTTTGTTTTTTATTATGGAGAACTATGCATGAAAGAGCATGAAGAGATCTGAACAAGGGTGGAGAGCTCTGAAAATTGGTGGAGATTTAATTTTTGTGCCCTTGCAATCACTGCATTTCATTGTCATGCCCTTATGATCTCTACATTTCATTGTCATGCCCTTGTGATCGATGTATTTCATTGTCATGCCCTCATGATCTATGCATTTTATTGTCATGCCCTTGTGATCTCTGTGCCCTTGCTCTATGATTTTCTTCAAGGGGAGATAAAATCCTGAGATGAGATTTAAATAAAATTATTTTGATGTTTTCTTTAGACAAATTATATAGATTCATATCCAATGATCATAGGCCAAAGGTATTCATGTGTATCATATGCTTTAGATAAAAAGAACCCTAGTTATAGAAGTTGTTTCTACCACTAGAGAAAGTATTCACCTTTGAGTGAGCAACTATATGCCATTTGTAAAAGCCCTTTACTTTTTTTGGACATGGAGCACATTCTATGTTAGTAAATTTAGGTCTATAGTTATTGCATTTTTTTCAAAGATATGAATAGTGATTGATTAGAATTTCTTGCATTTGTTTCTAGATATTACCCTCTATGATTTGCTTCCTTTGGACATTATTGTCATCTTTAATTCCCTAAATCTATTCATACACACCTTTCTTCTACCCCACCATAGGTAGGGACTAGAGTTACATGCAACCCTTGTTCTCTAACATGCATATGGTCAAATATAGAAATGAATTACATAGGCATTATTTTCTAACCTACATATGGTCTTTTATTTTACATAGTCCACCATATGGCCTATTACAAATATACAGTCTAATTTCAAGAAACATATTAGTCTTAAATGTATATGATTAAATAAAATAAACAAGAGTACTCACTGTAGCTATACAATTCTAGTATTATAGATTATGTTAAACAAAATGTTCAATAAAACAAGTATGAAGTAACATAAATGGATTATATGCTCAATCCTATTATGACTTAATGTGAACTCATCTGATCATTACTTGGAAAATATTATGTGCAAGATATTTACTCAATCACCAAGAGATAATATAATCTATAAGTACCAATTTCTACATACTTAGTTTGGTATGAATTGTTTCAATTGAATGCAATGATAATTGCTTGTGTGAATTCAAGACATGAATGATTAATTTAATTTAGCACAAGTACTATGCAATTGTGTGTGTATGCATGTAATTTAGTTCACATAGTGAACTAATATACATACATACATGCACATATCCATACAATCATTATAATCAGTTATTTTTGAATCTAACCAAAGCTATTATATATGAACAAGAGATACATGTTTAGAAGGAAAAAAAAAAGATATTTACATAGGTACCTCTTTTCCCTTTGAAGAAAATCAAAGAGCAAGAGTACAAAGATCACAAGGGCATGCCTTGGCAATGAAATGGAATGATCACAAGGGAATAAAAACAAAATCTTAGATCTCTATTGATCTCCACCAATGTTCAAAGCATTCCACCCTTGTTCGGAGCTCTCCACCCTCTTTTATGTGCAACTCTCCACAATCAATCAAAAAAATGGGGAATGATCAATGTCATGTTTTCTTTTCTTTTTTGTTTATTTTATGTAGTCCTCCATATGGCCTATTATAAATATATAGTCTAATTTTAAGAAAAATAATAGCCTTAAATGTACATGATTAAATAAAATAAACAAGAGTACTAGGTGTAGCTATATAATTCTAGTATTACTAATTATGTTAGAAAATATGTTCAATAAAAAAAGTATGAAATAACATAAATGGATCATCTTCTCAATCCTATTATGACATAATGGGAATGTATTTGATCATTACCCAGATGATATTATGCATAAGATCTTTACTCAATCACCAAGAAATAATATAATCTATAAGTATAGATTTCTGCATAGTTTGGTATGAATAGTTATGATTGAATGCAAGGATAATTTCTTGTATGAGTTCAAGATATGAATGATTAATTTAATTTAGCACAAGTAATATGAAATTCTATATGTATGCATGTAAAGTAGTTCACATAGTGAACTAACACACACACACAATCACACACATATTTTTTTTGAAAGAGGGGTAAATACTTTAACCTGGAGTTATGAACCAGTGAGGCCACAAATGGGGGACCTCATCCCCATTAGATTTGAACCTTGATGGCAAGGATAACAACTCAAAAACTTAACCATCACAACATGCCACTATTGGCCACAATCACACACATATGCATACAATAATCATAATTAGTTATCCTTGAATCTTACTAAGAAATTATATATGAACAAGAGATGTATATGTTTAGAAGGAAAAAAAAAACATTTACATTGGTACCTCTTCTCTCCTTGAAGAAAATTGTAGAACAAGGGCACATCACAACAATAAAATTCAATGATCACAAGGGAATGACAATAAAATCCTAGATCTCCACTGATCTCCACTTTTGTTCAGAGTTCTCCACCCTCTTTCGCACAGAGCTCTCCATAATCAATCAAAACAAATGGGGAATGATTAATGTCACATTTTCTTTTCTCTTTGGTTTATTTTATGCAGTCCTCCATATGGCCTATTAAAAATATACAACTTAATTTTAAGAAAAATAAGTCTTAAATGTACATGTGATTAAATTAAAAAAAATAAGAGTACTAATTGTAGCTGCATAATTCTAGTATTAATGATAATGTTAAACAAAATGTTCAATAAAATAAGTATGAAGTAACATAAATGGATCATTTGTTTGATCTTATTATGAATTAATGTGAATGCATTTAATCATTACTTGGGTGATATTATGCACGAGATATTACTCAATCACCAAGAGATAATATAACATGTAAGTACAAATTTCTGCATACTTAGTTTGGTATGAATAGTTTCGAGTGAATGCAAGAATAATTTCTTGTGTGAATTGAAGACATGAATGATTAATTTAATTTAGCACAAGTACTATGAAAATGTGTATGTATGCATATAAAGTAGTTCACATAGTGAACTAATATAATACATATATGCACATATGCATACAATCATCATAATAAATTATCCTTGAATCTAACTAGAGCTATTATATATGAACAAGATATACATGTTTAGAAGGAAAAAAAAACATTTAAATAGGTACCTCTTCTCCTCTTGAAGAAAATCATAGAGAAAGGGCCCAAAGATCACAAGGGCCTGACATGACAATGAAATGCAACGATCACAAGGGAATGACAAAAAAATCGTAGATCTCCACTGATCTCCACCAACGTTTAGAGCTCTCCACCCTCTTTTTTCTATAGCTCTCCACAATTAATCAAACAAATGGGGAATGATTAGTGTCATGTTTTCTTTTCCTTTTTATTTATAATCCATAATCCACAATCCACAAGATCTCTTTGTATACATACATACATATATACATGCATGCATGCATACATACATACATACATACATACATATATACATGCATGCATGCATACATACATACATACATACATACATACATATACATATATACATATATACATACATACATGAAAACAACAATGCACTTTTTTAAGATTTTACAATTGTTCAACAAAATTAATATTTTATAAGAAAATGCACCTGAATAACTATTAGCTTAGAAGCAAGAACATTTTTTTAAAACAATAAAGAAAGTGCTTGACATGAGAGGTTCGCAAGTGAGGGTGTTGACCAATCTTGAAAACTTGAATGCTAAAATGAAAGCTATGAATAATCAAATTGTTAGAATATATAGTCCACTGATATAAATGGGGGGGGGGAGGGGTGGGGGTGAATCAGTTATTAAACTATTATCACTTTTATCAACCTTAAAAAATTTGAACCATATGAGTAATATAAACTGAACCCACAACAAGATAATCATACACAATAACACTAGATATGTTAACTAGGGAAACTCTTGATCAAAGGGAAACCCTAGTGGGGATGATACCCACAAGATGACATACTAATATAAATATTCCTTGTTAGAGGATGGACCCTGTTATGAGTCAATGAATACATTCAATACATATGAGTCTCTGTTAGGAGACTTGAATTTCTATTAGGAGATTCCAACCTTGTTAGGAGTTGTGCCAACCCTGTTAGGAGCTGTGGAAGATAGTTGGACCCAATACCAAAAAACTTTAAGGGCAATACTAATGAATGCACTATTCCAATGATCTTTGCACTATTCCTTGCTGAATAATAGAATTGTAATGTATTGTTCCTTCCTCTTTCTTTGTCCTCTCAGCAGACCTTTGCTCCTTCTAATCTTGTAACCAGATAAAAAATCTCACATCCAATAATCCCTTGGATTTCTTACACACATTTAGTAATAACTCTACTTCTTTTCTCACTTCCCACTTCAACAATGATCACAAAACTTTAACACAATACGTATAATCAAAGAAAAATCTTTCCTTTATGATATATCCTTACAGTAATTCCTTGAGTTGGCCTTGAGGCTTTCCTAATTAATTATAGCAAGATAATTAATTAATTATAATTACAATAGCACTACCAGCTCATAGTCTATACAAACTTCACACATGTGATATTGGGCTTGTGCACTCATTGATGTCATCAATGGGCTATCCTCTATCACTATCAGACTAGACATATCTTCATTACATCTTAGATGTTAGATAGCCAAAAAACATCAGGAACTACTTTCCCAGTACTCTATCTCTAAACTACTCATTGTAAATTAGGTACATCTTTTGTACATCTTCGACTCAAACTCTCTGCACTTGACCACATCATCAAAACATTGTGTCAAACATGTCCATACTGTGCATCACTAGACAATAAAACCATTGTCTGTACCATTAGGATCTCTATTTGCTACTCATCTAGTCTTTACAAAAACCATACTATGTTGACATCAATGATAAAAACAATCATGAATGCAATGTACCAATACTCTCCAATGTTCAGGATACTCCCCAAAGCAGTATCATAAACATTCATGCTAAGACAAACACCTATGCCAGAGTTAAAACACAATGTGAAGTTTATTTTAGATATGGTAGAGATAGATATTTAAAAGTTTGATAATCAAAATATAAGGTACAAGAGTGAAGGAGAAGGAGTAGCTTTAGAAAGATAGAGAAGGAGTGACTTTAGAAAGGGATTGCACAACAAAATTAACTGCTAGACAACATAGAGGATATTATTGGAGCCATTGGATAGAATATAGGAAAGTGTTGCAATGGGTACTATGACATTGGAATCACTTGTAAGTGTCATTGAGAATTTATAGTCCAAATATTGTAAGGACTATAAGTTGTTCAATTTATCATGTATTGCATCTGCATTTTCTTATAAGAGTGTTTCAAGTATTGGCACAGTCTTCCTGTGATGATCCAAAGTATCAAATGCTTATAAGAGTGTTTCAAGGTCGGGAACAACTTCAACATTCTTTGCATGGTTTAGAGGTAATGTCATTGTGGTAGAGGCTTCTGCAAGGGAATGAGCCTCATGATAATGACATTTACACAGATGAAAAACTTGCTTCTTCAACTTCTTACACTCAACTCTTTATTGAAGTTATTCTTTCGGTAGTGAGAATAGCTGCTATAAATTCTTGGAAACCAAGGGACCCTGAAAATATGCTACATTTTTTGGAGACATGGGATAAGTTATTACTAGCTTTAGTGGTTCGTAACATTTTGGATCATATAGTGATGCCAAAATTAAAAGCAACAATAGATACTTGGGATCCTCACAGGGAGAGCATGCCAATATATGCATGATTACATCCATGGCTTGCATTGTTGGGCTAGTGTATGAAGCCTTTATATCCAACCATTCATTATCAATCAAGGAATGCACTTCATGCCTAGCATGCAAGTGATGCATCTACATATGTATTTTTATCACCTTGGAAAATTGTTTTTGATCCTGCTAGCTAGGAACAATTGATTGTTCATTTTATGGCACCTAAGCTAATGATAGTTCTACAAGAATTTGTAATCAACCCAATGAATTAGCAAGTAGGCCCATTTAACTTGGTTGTGGCTAGTTTCTTTCTAAAAGTATATGCTATCATATGCTTTTATAAAATTTCTTGCAAACTCTATCCATTTTTCGTAGTCTACATTTTTTTTGTGTAGGATCTGAGGTAAGGCACTTAGCATAGGTTGAGTGAGTTTTATTGTTTTATAATTTGGATTCTAGAATATGTATGCAGTTGCATCAATTTTTCTATTGTGCTAAGATGTTATAAGAACCTTAAAAGTGATCTCTAAGATATACATGTTTAGAAGGAAATATAATACCTGCTTAGAAAAAAAAGAAATGTAGAGATTACAATAATGAAATACACTGATCACAAGGGCATGACAATGTTCAGAGCTCTCCACCCTCTTTCATGCATAGCTCTCGACACAATCAAAACAAATGGAGAATGGTTTATGTTGTTTGTTTTTTAAATTTTTTTTTTTATACTCATGAAGGCATCACAATTACGATGCCAATGTTGGTATTGCAATGATGTTAGGGATAATTACAAAAAAAACATGAAAATCACCAAAAATTACACCTTCATCACAAATTGCCATCACAATTTGACTTCAAATGTTGTAGTGTCTCTTTTAGGCATGGGAAATTTTACACACAAAATCAATGTTTTTCATGTATTTGGAAGTGTATTAATGATTTTGTAGTCTGGGCCATTTGGTGGGAGAGAAATAAGAGATTTTTTAGATAAATTTCATCTTCAATCTCTCAAGTTTTGAAAGGATTAGAAATATCAATTATCGATCTTTTTAATTCTACAATAAGTAAGTACAAGGGTAATCATGTTTTTTATTCCTAGGACAACTATGTTGTTCAACATTGGAAAGGTTTGGCCTTTCCTCATTTACTAGCTCCATTATGTCCATCCAAGGGACCTTTGGTTTGGGCACAAACTAAGTGGATTGCCCCAAGTAAGGGGTATTAAAGAAACTCAATTTTGATGGGGCTTCTAGGGGGAGACTAGGTAAATTTGGGTATGGTATAGTCATTAGAGATTTTAAAGGTCAAGTGATTGCAGCTAAATTTTCTCCTCTCCATCCAGTTACCAATAACATAGCTGAAGCCTTAGCCTTGCTCTTTGGTTTGGAACTTGCAAAATCACTATCTATATCTAGGTTGTATGTGGAAGGGGATTTGACCATTATTATTAATTAATGTATTAAACATCATGTGTATAAATGGTCAATTCAGTATACAATAAATCAAGTCTAGTGCCTTCTTGATTCAATCTATGAATGTTGTGCTATTTATACTTATAGAGAAGGCAACCTTTTAGCTGATTTTTTGGCCAATCTAGGTACTGATGGGGTTATTATTGATGTTCTTCTTTCTCCATTGAATCCTGTTGTCTTCCCCGATCTAGTTACTATTATCACAAAAGAACATCTTTAGAACTTTTCTAGCTCAGGTTTTCATTTTGGCTCCTCGTTATGCTTATTTTGATGATTGCTAGCATTAAAGAATTTCACAAAAAAATTATTTGGATTTCTCTTTGGTTACATATTTTTATTGTTTTATGGATCTCACGTATTCTTTTGAGATTTCATATATAGTTCAGGGATGTGGTAGGCTTTATTTTCATTGGATGGCCTTCTATCGGCATGATCTCATTTTTGTATTGCAGATGAAGAACAATGATAGTGATTTTTGGGCTCTACTTTGTGGGATTAAGTCTTGCACCAATTAATGACTAGCTCTACTTTTTTCTCCATATGAGCTCTAGGCTTTTAAGAAATCATAATATAGTCAACATGTAATCTTTTTAATGTTGTCATTGTTCTATGGGTAAGGTTTTAGGCATGGTTTTGGGATAGCTTTTATTAGTTCTCTCCTCTTGGAGCATTGATGTAAGAGTTTTTGGGATTTATATTTGGGCCTCACAATGTTTAATACTCTCTCAGAATGTAGTATTTTTCTTCTACATTCTTTTTTTGTATTAGGCGATGATCGTAGTTTTTCTTCACTGGTTCTTTTTTTTGAGAGCCTTTTTTGAACCAGTTTTTATTATATATATAGTTTTGTAAAAAATAAAATTTATCAGACCTTTTGATCCTAAGGCCTTCACTTGACATATGGTGGTTTTGGGTCATGCTCCCAAACTTTGTTTTAGATATGCCCAAATTTTTCATGCTTTTAGAATGGAGTTATTGTTCAAAATCTGGAAAGAACGTAATGCTATTTTATTCTCTCAAAACTTTCTTGATATTTATGTTGCAATGTACTCTAAAGCATATATATGTAACAATGTCATGATGCAGGTTCAAGTAAAAACTAACAAAGTCACGATGGAAGTGGCTTACCTGTAGGAGCTACTTGCTTATTAAGGAAATGCCCCTTGTACGATTTCCCAAGTGCCTTTGAGTGCTTTTTCTAGTGACTTTACTCCTTGCAATCATTGGAGAGGCTAGAGTAGTTCTACTCACCACTCATAGACCCCTAGGTCATAGCCTCATTGTCACTCTCCCAATGGTGGCTCTCATGGCTGCCATTGATTAGCCTCACTTTCTCGGAGGTTAGGCTTGAGTTGGTCCCCAATGGCCGTTTGCTCACCCTGACCCTAAGTGGGCTTTCCCCCAACTAGATTTAGCCATTTCTCCTCTTAGGGTAGAAGACTATAAAGACATGGATAAAGATGCTATTGTTGCTGATGGTTGGGCTCCCCTTGAGCCAACCAATAACCCAAAGGATTTATGGGGTTCTAATGACAAAGACCCTCCTTCAGTTGGCACTACTCTTGTAGCCTGAAGTTTTTTATTTTTATTTTTATATGTTTTTTGATGAATAGTTGATCTCTAGCCTTGGGCCATTTGAACTGGCGGGGTGATCTTGTATCCCCTGGCCCCATTTTTGTGAATATGTATTTTTAAAGTTTTAAATTAGTGAAAAAGGTCTATTCATCAAAAATACATTTTTATTTTTTTAATATAACAATATTTAAGTTGACAATTTAGATTTAATTTTAAAAAATAATTAAATTTAAATTATAAAATTATTTACATTTGAATGTAAGTATGAAAATAGAAAAATCTAGAGGACAATCAATAAAAAAGAAAAATAGAATAAGGACAATCGAGTATTGTAAGATCAAAAGCTCTTGAGTGGGATGCCCTATTAACCAAAAAGGTTCTAATCCTCCAACAAAATAAAAATATTAAATAAAATAACTTAAATAATTGTTGTAATATTGAAATAGCTTTTCCTATATCAGGTAAAGATTTCTACTACATTAAGTCGTGTGAAAATTTTCCAAAGGGTTAGCATGGGTCTGCTTCCCAATCTTACTTTTCTTACCAAAATGTGATGCAGACCTTCAATTTAGAATCTGTAATGTGCATCATATTAGCTATTATTCTATTGTATTTAATGAAGAATTATTTATTTATTCAATGATCAATTTAGAGTTCAAAATCTAATAAATTGATAACATGCATTCTTTTTCCAACATGCTAGTTTTCAAAGCATAAGCTTTGTTTCTCACAAGTTAATTAAAATGCACAAGGAATTTAATGTCATTGGGATTGAGGGCAGCCTACATTTTTTGAACAATGGCATTTCGCTTGTTTTTTTTCTTTCTACAAAACTATAAAGTTTACTTCCATGTAGATGAGGTTTTTTTCCTTTCTATAATTTATAGTTGGGCCACAATAGATAAGGCAATTTGAATTGAGTTCAATTTTTTAAAATTAGGTTAGGTAAATATATTATTATTGATAATTCTTAAATTATATATATATTTTAGTTATCTCTTATTATCAAGTATGATCTAAAATGTCAAAAAACACATGATTTAATTTACAATTTTTCAAGTATTATTATTTCTTTATATATATATTCCTTGGTTGGATATCTTTTCTTTCAAAAGTCCATTCTTAATCATATTTTATGTGCATTCAAAATGGAAAAATAAAATAAAAATAAAAGTAGTTGTTTCATCGCTTTGTTTCCACGCAGTTATTTGAGAATCAAATCCCATGTTGAATCAGTTAGTATTAGATAAAGAAATCATATAATATAGAAGGTTAAAGTATTGTAGTAGTTTTGAATTGGTTTGGGCAATGTGTGTAGAGATTGTAAACAATGGAAAAAAGCGATTGTGTTCAATGTCAGTGGCAAAAAATTCCAAGAACCTCTATGAACATGATAATATTTTTCATGTCTGAAATGTTGAGAATTGTGATGAGAGGAATCTAGTTTCTGAGTATGTTTTAGATTGTATATCTAATAATGAATGGTAATAAATTGAATTCAAGTTTTAGAAAGACATCTACTTGGCTGTGATTAGAAAGGGTAAATGATGTAGGATCATCAGTACATGCAAAGGTCCTTATGGAAGATAAAAGGTGGATCAGAGGCAAGGAATGCCATGAACCAATAAATTGGCATGTGTTGAAGCCAATCATGGCCTTAGGAGGCATTGAGGATGGTAAAGATGTAATGAGTCTTAAAGCTCTTGTTAAGGACCTTAGGATCTCTTATAATGAATTAATGGTAGAAAGGACGTATGAATTCAAGTAAAGTCTTTAGGAACCCTAGAAGGATTTAAGTTTTGTTAATTTGGTCTAGAGGACCTAATAGGAAAGACTTCAAATTAAGTAGTTTCTTTAAGCAATAAATTGTGAGTTGGAAAATTCAAATATTTGAATTCCAATGGTTAGTTCACGTTTGGAGGCAACCTAATTTTAGGGACTTTTATGCATAACCAAGCCTGGAAACTGATTCCAATTAGTTGGAGTAGTTGTTAGGAAGGTTTTTAAGATGCTTTGGAGGCATTGCACGGAAATAGCATTGTGGAACACTCATTTTGTTTGGATTGTGCATGAAAGATCAATAGAAACTCCATTTTGTTGATGAAATCTTGATGTTTTCTATTTTACTTTGTGGTTAGAAGTTTTTCTAGCATTAGAGGATATTGTATTTGTATAAAGGTCGAGTGCACATGTTTTGAAGTCACTTATTGATATTTGATATTGTAAATTTGTGCAAACGACATTAGGAATAGTGGTCTTTTTGCTAGTTTTGACAAAAGTTAATGTTTGGATGATCATTACATAAATGAATTTGTCGATTCTCATGGAATGACTCATCCCTAAATTGTACAATGATGTTATAACATTGACATGTGCAGATGAGAACTTGTTTGATGGTGATAACCCAAGAAGGAAGTGTGAATGGTGAATGGAAATGTAGGTATGTAGCAACAGTAGGAGTTCTACCCATTGCAGGCTATTGTTTAATGATTGAAATAAAATTACTCTTGGAAATATGACATCCATGGCCTAGGTAGAGACAATCTAAAGTGGTGAGACTAGGAAGTGAAAATAACTCATAGTTCCTTTGTTAAATTGCTCATGTTTTAAGCATTTTAGAGCCATAATATTATGGTAGTAAGGTTTGGTCCAAACGAACCATAGGTAACCTTTTGATATATTGAAGAATGACCAAATGGGTATCTAAAAACCCATATATTTAAGTTTGGGCTTTGGAAAAGTTGGGAGGAAATCAAGGATCTTTGTCTCTGGAGGCCTAATAAGGGCAACTAGGCCTAGAGAGGGCCTGGAGAGATTGGAGTAGTCTAAAACCCTAAGAATCCTTAAATCCAAGTTATTATCATGAAAATATATCAACCCTAGCACTTGGAACATTGCTGAGGAGGTATTGTTAGGTTTTGAAGATATTAGAGTACTTAAGGCCTTGGGAAACACTAGTCATCTTTCACAAATTGATGAACTTGTAGTTGGGCCATCGATATAGCACCCTTACCTCTGCATCAGTAAGTCACTCATCTTAATAGAGTATGCTTATGTCTTGTTTTGTAAGATTTAATTATATGATTGTTTGCATCAGGTAAATGACGCCTCTTAATTCTTTTAAATAATTTTTTAATCATTAGTTGGATTTTCCTTTTGATTTTAGGAGTAGATAGTATTAAATGATTTGAGCTCATATACTTTTATTTTATCTTTAATTATGATTTTTTTTTTCAAATGTTGATAATAAACTTGAATATAGTAAAAAAGAAATAATTTTTATTAGAGTTTGTTTACATGTATTATTCAGTTTCATTATTTTTTTCATGTTGTAGATAAGTAAATTTATGGTACTTCAATTTTTATGTTATTTAAATATTTTAATTCTTGAAAATGAGTGCTTTATCTTTATGAATGTTCATATTATTTTAATCTTTGGCCTTTTTAGCTCTCTTCATGTATATCTTAATTAACAATGAATGTTCAAAAATTTTTAGTATTTGACCTTTTTAGCTTACTTGATGTATATCTTGATTAATAGAAAAATGATGAATTGCAATAGATAATTCTACGTAGATTTGTAGTTTTCTTCCCCTTTCATGTGTCATCTCTATGAATATTCATAATATTTCACTATCCGGCTTCTTTATCTCCACTAATGTATATCTTAACCAAAAGTTAAATTGCAATAGGTAATTATATATAACTTTAGTTTTTTCCCCTCCCTTAGAATGACTTTAAAGGATTTATTTCGTGGAAGACAACTTCTTGCATTAAATCATACTTAGTCTTCTATAGTAGTAATGGTTATTATCAATCAGGAATTTATTTTTTCTTAAGAGGATTACTTTTTTATATTATGGTCCATTCAAGATAAAATTGTTGCAAAAGTGTATATTGATTTCTTTATATTAAGTATACAAGTTAGACTTAAATGGTTAAAGACCTCTTTTAAACAAAATTTATAGTTTGTTCAAGTTTTGAGAATATAATTTAAAATAGAATTTGGTCATGATATGATGTTTAAGTTTAAATCTTGTAAAGTTATAATCAAATTGAGCTTAATTAGCCAATATCAATAGTTTATGATATGGTTGTTCTAACCAAAATTTAACTTTTGATATTAACTCTCCTTATTTGGGAATAGAAAATCAAATTTCAAAATTAGTTTTGTAACCTCCACAAAAAACCCAAGACTTATCATGTGAGAATCCATGGCATTCTCTAATATAGTCTCAACTATCCAAATCATAAGTGTGACTTGGTAATTTCTTTATTTTTAAAACTATTCTATAAAATCATAGTACCCTATTTTTTCCCCTTTCACAAGTACAATTATCTAGAGTTTGTACAAAGATAAATAAGCTAGCTAAACAAATGTGTAATTGCAAAGGACAAATTTCATCAATATATTAGACCAAATTTGTTTGCTAGATTGCTAATAGGAAATTAGGAATATGTTTCTATTTTTTGTTTTGTGCATCATTTGGAATAAAGTTCATAGGAATGCATATTCCCATATTGCTTCTAAAATGAGCTTATTTCCATTCCAAAAAATAGTTGTTATTGGAATGGCCATTCTTATTCCCAATACACATTTCTATTCTCAATTCCTATTCCTTCGACCAAACACGCCCTTATTTTATTATGATTTAGGATTAGAATTTAACTTTGATGTTAAGAATATTGATTTATCTAAAAGTAGTCAATGCATATTACAAAAGAATTGTAGTTAAAGATTGCAAAAGGAAGTAACTAAAGACACTAGATGTGCAACATGAAATTTAACTATAGTCTCTCTCTTTCTCTTAGGATCTGTTTAGTTCTTGGAAGATGACAGGAATTGGCTTTTTCAAAATTTGGATTTGAAATTTTTTGCGTTTGTTTCAAAATTGGAAAAATAGAATTAGCATACCGAACTACCAATTTTTCTTCAAAACTAGGTTTTCTAGCTTCCTACTGGTAAGAAGGAATTGAAATCAAAACTCGATTATTGTAGGATTTGAGCAAAAGTGCATAACAAATCCACGAAGCCCAAGAAAACTGACATGCAGAAAACCTGTCATGGAGAAGAAAAAGACAAGAAGAGGCAAGGGTTTGATCTGAAAAACTTAGATGAAGAAAACATTATTCAATGGATCTTCATAATTAAAAATATAAAGAGATCAATCCTTATAAAAGGAGATCGAAACCCTAAAAGGGTAACTTAAAGCCTAAAAAAGCTAGGGTTGCACCTAGAGTAATAGGCAACTTAATTAATTAAATCAAAGTGATTTAATTAATAAGTGAAAATAACTAATTACTCTAACACCCCCCTTAAGTGAAGCTTAGGAGGTAAGCTAACCTAGCATAGCTATGAAAGCAGAAAATTGGGTCCCGGCAACAAGGCCTGATTAGGTACCTAATACAAGTAAATCTCTGTAAATTGGAGAAATAGAGAAAACCACATGGGCAAAACCCTACTCCAAAAAGAGATAGAAAATAATGTTCCAGAAGAAGGAATAAAGAAAGATCATGAAGAGGACCACTAAAGCATGAAAAGCCACAAAACTTTGTTGAAAATGTTGATCTATAGAACCTCAATAGAAATAGAAGGCACGAACCGAGTGAGTCTATATGGTAGATGATCCATCTCACCAAAATGCATAGGTAGCCGGCCACTGCAATCGCCTAGTATGTAGGATCATGTACTAAATACATAGCTCACACTAATGAACCATCGAATCAAGGAAGCATAGAACAAAAATATAACCCCCCCTTAATGTAGATGGGATGAGGTGATAGGCAACTGAAAAGATGGGTCAAAAATCTCCTACAACACAAGAACCAAACACATCAAGAGTGAGGTACAGAAACTTATAAAGGCACGTGTCATCAACACATCATGCAGCTAATGTCGTGGAAGGGACACTCACTTGACAAAGGAAGAGGGCCAAAACAACAATCAACTATCCCCCCATGGCACTTTATAAAATGGTGCAAGTACAACAAATCACAATGATGAAAAGGATCCTGAAATGCAAGAGTGGCACTTTATCTTAGTGCAATTGCATAAAGATTCTTACAATGAATATCAACAATGATCAGAAAGGGGAAAAAGATGATACAAAAGATAGTATAGCTGAAAACAAAAGATCCCATGCCAAGAAAATGATCCTCAGACCTGAAACACCCAAGATATCCATCATAGAGAAAAAATGCCAAAAACATGATAGAAAGAGCATGGGGCAGAATCTAGAAGAAATTACATCATTTCTGAAAAGTAGGCAAAACCAACTTTCCAAAAATATCACGTTTTCAAAAAATAGAGATGGGATGCACAAGAAATGCTCATCGGAGTCAAAAATAGAACTTTAGACTTTAACTACAAAAACAAGAAACTAAACTACATCAAAACCAAAAAACTCCTACACACTCTCTCTGTCTCGGAACCAGCTTTTTGGCACTTCTTTTGGATTGGAAAAATACCTTCGTATGCTCAAGATATGGCCAAAAAAGTATGAGTAGGTCAAAAAGGGACCCTAGAGAGCCTACAGGTGTGGTGATGCAGTGCTGACATCATGTTGATGTCAGCATTTTACGAAAAAAAATTTGATGGCTAGGGGGTCGTCGCAACCAAAAAGGGACTACCATGTGGCATGCCTCGTGGTAGTGCTGGTCCAAAATGGTGATGTGGTAGGCAGACGTGGCAGGGGCCATGTGGTAGGTGCCAACATGGCACCCATGCCACGTGTCACCTGCTGAATGGTGCTGACTGGCTAGAAAAGGCCACATGAGCTACTGAATAGCCAAGGTCATAGGAGGGCGGCAACTACTGGCAGTAGTGGTTGTAGGGGCTAAAGATGTTGGTGGCACCGTAGCGGAGGAGGAGGATGGGTGACGCAGTGGAGCGGTGGAGGCTGGTGGGTGGTGTTGCGACGGCTTTGCAGTGTTGTTGCCAGTGGCGATGGCGTGTAGGCCACGCGATGGTAGCGTAGTGGTTACCACTGGGTGTTGGTGCCTGCGGCCACTTATATATATTCTCAAAAATCATGTCTGTATGGCCTCCTAGGGGCAAAATTTTTTTTCCTGATGCTACAGAAGCAAAAAAACAAAATTTTTATATGAATCTTGATTGTAAATGGCCTTCCGGATCTAGTGGTAGTGTCTGTTTAGCCTCAAACTGCTCTGAAAATTAGTCACCCCCCCTATTTTCTCAGAAAAACTTAAAAAAAACTAGATCTGATCTGCCAAACCCTTGTTCTCACTTTTTCTTGAAACACCAAACAAGCTACAATAGATTTGGCTCTGATACCATGTAGGATTTGAGCAAAAGTGCATAACAAATCCATGAAGCCCAAGAAAACCTGCATGTAGAAAACCTGTCACGGAGAAGAAAAAAACAAGAAGAGGTAAGGGTTTTATCTGAAAACTCAGACGAAGAAAATATTATTCAACAGATCTTCATAATTAAAAATACAAAGAGATCAATCCTTATAAAAGGAGATCGAAACCCGAAAAGGGTAACCTAAAGCCTAAAAAAGCTAAAGTTGCACATTATAATTAATAAAATATTAATTATATGTACCTACAAGATAGCTTAAGAAAACTAGAGTAATAGGCAACTTAATTAATTAAATCAAAGTGATTTAATTAATAACTGAAATTATAGTTATGTTTTTTAAGGAGTGTAATAAAAAAAGATTTGACTACTTTTTAAAATTTACCTTCAACTCCAGGCTTATGCATAAAAATGTGTCTTCACACACATCTTTCAAGTGAAGCAAATGGTTCAAGTAAAATCCTAAAAATCGGAATGAAGATTTGCAAAACCTTGATTTGGCTAAACGAAGGTTTGTAGAAATCCTGGTTTTTTAAATTCCACGAACCAAATAGACTCTTAATATGTTACAAAAGAAATGCAGTTAAAGACTGCAAAAAGAAGCAACTAAAGATTCTATATGTACAACATGAGATTTAACTGCAGTAGAATACAACAATAAGAATACAAATACAGTAAAAGAATAACATAACGTGTAACCAGAAGTAAGATCAATCCTATAAAAGCCCTCCTAAGTAACCTCCAATGTCAACATTTTTGCTAAGAAATTGAACAATTTGAATTTGAATTAAATGTGCATTGATAGATAAAATTAATTGACTTTTTATAATGTGCATTGATTGGTAATGTTGATTTTTAGAAAAATATTTTGGTAAGAAAGATGTCCATCCTATCATTCTGTATACTTCAACAAAATTTGTTCCTTGAGAGAAAAATGATGGCTAATATAGTGGTCCACATTTATATGAAGGTACAAAACTCTTTCCTTTACTATTGGTCAATATAGTAGTCCACATTGAAATGAAGGTAAACAAAACTCTTATTTTACCAACTATATATACAAGTAGTTGCATGCTTTGTACATGCAACAACTACGCTGATAGGACTTTTGGTTTTGAGGAAAGTATTTATTATGATTTCGATGGAACAAAAAGTTACATTCATTGCTCCTCTAAATAATCTACCATATAAATCTTAAAAAATAGTTAAATTAAATATATCATTTTTTACAATTATACAAATATGTGATATAAATTTGTCCAAGGATAGGCTTGCAAATTCAATTAAAAGTTTTTTGAATCTCTAAAATGCAAACAATTTTTAGTTCTCAAAACAATTATCCTAGTAATAAAACTGTAACTACTAATAAGAGAAATGTGGTTTTATATTTATCTTAATTTGATACGTCATGGTTTTGATTTTAATCAAAAAATTTCACTATCTTTCATTACATATATTATTTATTCTTCTTTTATGCACATCATGTGGTAAGTATATTTACTGAAAAATATGATATATTATATAATTAAAATAACAATTATTAAAATTATTTTGAAAATGATAATTTTCTTTATATATATATATATATACATATATATATACATATATATACATATATATGTATATGTATATATGTATATACATATACACATGTATATATACATATGTATATGTATATGTATATATATGTGTGTATATATGTATGTGTGTATGTATGTATGTATGTATATGCATATACATACATATATGTATATGTATATGCACATATATATATATATATATATATATATATATATATATATATATATGCATATACATATACATATATGTATGTAAGTATATGTATATGCATATACATATGTACATATGTATAGATATATATATATATATATACACACACACATACATATCTATATGTATATATATACATATAGATATATACATACACACACACATATATGTATATGTATATATATGTATATATATGTGTATATATATACATATAAATATGTATATGTGTATATATACATATAAATATGTATATGTATATGTGTATATATATATGCATAGATATATATATATATATATATATATATGTACATATATATTATATACATATACATATACATATGTGTGTGTGTGTGTGTGTGTGTATCATTTTATGATGTTTTTCAAAATTTATTTAATTATATGAAATATATTTATAAATATTTATAAAAAGATTAAAATGTTATATATATATATAGAGAGAGAGAGGTTATCTTTTCATTAAATTAAGATTATATCAAGATTATATATATATGTACACACACACACACACACACACACACATATATATATGTATATACATATCTGTATGTGTATATGTACATATATATATGTGTATATGTACATATACATATGTGTATATATATATATATATATATTGATATAATCTTAATTTATTTTAATCAATAAAATTAAGCAACATGAATTGATAATTGAATGAAAAGATAATCTCTCTCTCTATATATATAATTTTAATTTTTTTATAAATATGAATAAATATATTTCATATAATTAAATAAATTTTGAGAAACATCATAAAATGAAAAATATAAAAAAGATTGTACTTTTAATTATTTTTATTTTTGAAATCCTTGAACCATTTGTCTCTTTGAGGGTCATTACATTAATAATACATATAAAATCATTTAGTGAAAGATAATATATATGATATCAAGGAGAAAATATTACATGCATTAAAAAAGAAAAGGGAAAAAAAGATAGGCAATTAAGCATTGCAATTAGACAAGCTAGAATATAACATTTCAAAAGATTAATGGAAAGAAAACTACCATAACTAGTTTTTATTTTGTGACACTATCATCATGGATATAAGACTTCAATCACAATCTGAGAAAAAAAAAATTAGAAACAATTATGCACAAGAATTACATTTAAACTTTATACTTAAAATTTGCAAGGAAAACATGTAACAATTTTAGAAGTGCTCTCTAGCTAGAAAATCACCATCAACATTTATACAAATGAAAATAAAGACAACATCTAGTACCAAAGGTTGACATTCCATCTCAAATCTCTATTCCAAACACCATGACCCAATCTTACAGATGTTGATACCAAATTTTTTAGATGAGAAACATAAAATTGCAATGATGAAAACAAAAGGAATAGATCACATACACTTTGAGAATATCTTTATTCTGAGAAACATAAAATCACTATGATGCAAACCAAAGGAATTGATCCCATACACTTTGAGAATATTTATTCCAATAAAGTCGTCGATGGTTCAAAGCCCCAATATTAAATTGGATAAAATATTAATAACCCAAAGCTATATAGAAGAGAATTTTTTTTTACCAAAGTAAGAACAAGAGGACATCAACATTTACCGAAAATTTCTATTTAACTCATGGCGAAAGTGAGAACAAGAGAACATCAACATTTACCGATTCAATTTCTATTTAAATCATGGTGAAGATGGAATGGTGGATGTTTCCATGTTTAGCATGAGAATTCACCTTGGTTTTTCACCCAATTTTAGAATCAATGGTATGCTTTCTAATTGTCCTCTCAAAACTTTTAAAAAAATCCAAGTATATTATTAATTTTAGCAATGGTTATATAATTACATTGAAAAAAAAACAAAGCAACTTAACAATTTTCCCGAAGAAAAAGTGCATTTCCCGCTTAAATATGGGTAAGCAGCGTTCACGGAACATTGCTTTTGATGGCTGAGTGCGTGTTGACTGTGATGGGGCCCTTGATGCATGCAAGGCCTATCACGATGGAGGTGTTTACTGGTGGATTGTGGATTGGCTACAACTTCATGGGGTATATTAATTAAAAAGTTGATTTGATGCATTGTATATAATAATAAATTTTTTTGTGGATTCTTTGGAAAATTTATATTCATTTAAAAATGTACAAGTTCTTAAGAAAAAAATTGGTTCATGCAATAATTTTTGGTTAGTATCATATAAGAGGTCAAAAAGTTATTTTATATTCAATCATAAATATGCTTAAAGATTACTAATGAATTATTAATTTCTATTTTATATTATTTCATGGTGCTTTTTAGTTTATAAATATTGAATCATATTATTTTTCTTTCAAATATTTATTTTATTTTTTTCATTAAATTATTTTATATTAAAACTATTTTTTATAAAATATGTATAATTTTTTTGATAGACGTTCATAATGGATTCTTTGTGAGCCTATAAACCTCACCAATAGACCAAAGACCTTTTGACCATAAATCTTATATTAAATTATTATAAAGTTTAACCATCTCTTTTAACATACTTGCCTATACACTCATAAAAAATTAAAAAAATCCTTGAAAGAAGAATAAAAAGAATCTTTATATGAAAAAGATAATTATGAGCACACACAAAATAAACAAATGTAATTAGCTAAAAATTGAAACCTTCCATATATATATTTATTAATTTATATACCTCCAAATTACCTTGTTCTTTCCATTCATGTGATAGACTACTCTATATAGAAGCCAAACCTAAACATCAATGATTCCAAGGTTTCACTATTAAATATAAAAACCCTTTGTCTTATAAGGAAAAATGACCCCATTCCAAATAGAGCTTAAATCAAATAATAAAATAGAGCTTATGATTTTGATTTTTAAAAATTTTTAATTAGATAACGAGTCTTACTTTGTTTAGGTGAAATGTCAAAAATAGTAAAGGATTTTTTACTTTTTATTTTGTTTTGTTTGATGGAGGTCATCCACAAATAAGTTTTAAGTGGTAGGTTCTTTGTGAACCATAGTAAAGAATTATTTCATAAGATATATATTTTTATTTTGTATTTCATATATTATGGAGGAGTCTAATTACTATTTAGCACAAAAGTATTTTTAATATTTTAGTTTTATTTAATTTAGTGGAAGTTATTGTAATGATATGTTAATTGGTTTATTTTGATATAATTATTTATTATAAATAATTATAATATAATAATATATTTTATTTATAAATTTATATTTATATTATTATTGTATATATTTAATTTATTATAAGAGTCAATATATTGGACCTCAATTGAAATTGATTCTGTGTGATGAGAAGAGTGGTTTATTCGATATGTTGGTTTGGAGTTGGAGTATATTGGAAGGATTAAATGAAATGATATTTTGATTTTTTTCTAAGTTTTGATTTTGTTATTTGTTTCTTTGTGTTTGTTTGTTATGAGGACTTGAAGATGTTTGACAAAATGGTCACATTTGAAGTTTAGTTTTCATTGCTTGGATTATTATTACATTAAGAAGCTAATAAGGGGAATAATCAAGAATAGTGGGGATGAATAGTTAGAGAAGACAAACAACTAGAATGACAAAATAAATTCAATTTTACATATGTTTGGACTCTGTATGGAAGAGAAGGGGTCACAAATTCTCAAAAACAATTGGGGGAAAAATGCATGTGGATGTTAAGTCATTGGTAGGAAGAACCATGTTGTTTAAAAAGGACAATAAATGAAAGGAGGAACCATGGCATAAAGAATTTGTCGGGGTATGAAAAATAAAAAGCTAGAAATAGGACTTGAGTTTGACATGGGACATTGAACAAGTCTATATGAGTGGTTTTTTGGTTGGAGAAATTGTAGACAATAGGGGATCATTGCACCTCATAAAAGAGGTAAAGTTGTGAAAAAGTAGTGTTTTGTTTGGGTAAATGAACTTGGTTTTTCTCTAGGAACAATGATTTATTCAACCAAAAAAAGCAAGGAAGTGGAAGAATGTCAAAAGATACTAGACTTCTTTTCCTTTGTTTGTCATTGTGATATATTTCAAGTTCATTTGTTAATATAATTAGTTTTCATTTGAATTTCTTGTCAGATGTTAATGAATTGATAATGAATTGATTGAAACAATGAAGCTTAAAAAAAAAATCTTTCATATTTCCATTTTCATATTGGTATTCATAAGTACTATTGTCCTTTTCATTTGGAAATTGTTAACTGAAATTGGTTTCAGATTTGAGATTTTTATTCTTGCTTGGCATCATTTAAAAATTGTTGATTGAAATTGGTTTCAGATTTGAGATTTTTATTCTTACTTGCACTAAGTAGTATAGTAGGAACATATACCTTTGGGAAGGATACATTTTGAAGTGATAGGAAAATTAGAATGGCTAAAAGAGGGTGAGTTTGGAAATGAAGGAGAAGAGCTAGGTGCTTCGAGTTGGGAATAGTAGAGATAATAAGAGCATTTACAACTAAAGTGATGGGAAGTATTACTAAAATGAATGGATGCAATATATTGGAAGAGGCTTCAAGAAGAGATTGACAGAACCATGGTGATGCTTTACTGTAGCATGTGTATCATAAACGTATTTGTTGGAAGTACAAAAGGTCTTTTCATTTAGGAGTCCCCATCTTGACCACATTCCTTTTAGGTGTCAATGACCTTGCACTCAGCAAGATTTGATCTCCAGTGAGCTCTTTGTGAGCCTTTCATCTTCACCAATAGACCAAGGGCCCTTTGACACCAAGTGACATTTTATTACAATGCTTTATGCTTTATTATTAATTGAAGCATTTACCTGTCCAAAAGGCATCGAGACCATTGAAGTAGGTAATTGAAAGAATTGTATGCATCGTAATGCTTCCATAAATATAATTATGTTATTCTTAGCAAGTTCACCTTATTAAGCTAAATGAAATCATCTAAGAAATAAATTGAATGGGCATTAAAAATGCAGCGAGCAGAAAGAACACTTTGATAAGTCATGTACAAGGATAATCCAAGAACTATAAGTAGCATACCAAATAGATCACCTACTCCAAAGCCCAGCTACAAAGCACAACAATTCTACAAGGCGATTTCATCTATGAAGTTGTTAGAGGGAATCGCGGTGCACTTCATTTTGGAGAGTTGTTTTAATGGAGGTCTTGACGCAAAGTATGTTAATATCATCATGTTACTGTATTATATGTATTTTCATGTAAATATTTCAGAATGCTATCTTAAATGTAGTTGTTGGGAATGTAAGGGTTTTACCGAGGAGAATATAGAGTGAACTGATTCTATAATTGGAGTCTTAAGAGATAATGCAATTGAAGATAATAAATCTCCACTTTATCATTGATTATGTGGGGAAATGTAAGCATTGTCGATGATTAATCTAAACTTAGACATGCATTAGAATTACCTCAAGAGATATTTATGCGGTCTATAATAGTGAGTACGTTGATTATAACATATTTGCATCTTGTTTGTGAAGATTTTTATGGAAGAATAAGTTGATGCCATTTAAACAAGCCCTTACAAAAAGGATAAGAGAGTGTGGTATGTGTTGAGAATTGTGTCTCAATCTTGTAAGCTTTTTTCGAAAAACTCTAGAAAATTTTTACTAGAAAATTTTAGAAAATTTAGAAAATTTTAGAATTTGTTTGTGGTAGTTTTCTACATGTTTACGAGTTGACAAAAGGTGTATGAGTTGTTAAAAATATGTCTAATCTCTAGAACAATGTAGAAAGGTTATTTTTAGAGTGTAAGCAACTCATTATATGACTTTTATGGGGGTCTAAACTATATGAAAAAATTATGGACGAAAATGATATTCTTGGAGTTACAAATTACAAGTGGGTAGCATGTAGCACTATTTTTTTGCCTATGGTTTTGGACCATGGTTTTGTAAAATCACAAATAGTTTCCAAGTGGAAAATCACTATAAAAGGAGGGCTTGGGGAGGTGTTTGAATCATCGAATTTGGTTTGCAAGAGTGGTGCTAGAAGCAGTCTCTCTAAGTCTGAGTCTGAGTTTAAGTTGTGGTGATGTGCTCTTGTAAGAACTTGCATTGCAAGTGTATTGTAATCTTCCAGAGTTAAGAATACATTGTGCTAGTTTTGGAGGGTGGGGTTTTCTTCCGGAAGGGTTCCTCCATGGTAATCATTATGTTATGCATTCATTCTTATTTTTATAATGTTATTATGCATTTCTTGAGATCTCTACAATAGTTAGTTGAATTTGCATAATTGTCCCCTCAAAGATTAGTGTAGGAAGCAATTCTGCACACCTTAGCTTCCTTACAAGTGGTATTAGAGCCTGGCTAGTTTTAGTTCTATTTGTTGGGTACATGGTCTTTTGAGCTAATCAAGGTTTGAGTGGGAGCTTGTGCAAAGGTTTTTATTTCTTTTTTGTAGGATTGCAAAGATGGTAAGCACATCGGGGAGGATTGGCATAGAGAAGTTTTCTAGTACAAGATTTGAAATGTGGAAGCTGAAGATGGAAGATCTATTGATTGATCGAGATATATGGGGTGCAGTCGATAAAAAGACGCTGAGGCCCATAAATCAAATTTCAACCACAGAGTATGATTTGAGAGACAGAAAAGCTAAAAGTCTCATTAGATTGTGTCTTGTAGACTCTATACTAATTAATGTCCACAGAAAACCTACCACAAAGAAGCTTTGGAAGAAGCTAAGTGAGATCTATCAAGAAAAATAATTTTGAACAAGATTTTCTTGAGGAAGAAGTTGTATTCCTTGAGAATGGAAGAAGGTGGACAGATTTATGAGCATCTTGAAAGTTTTAATATGTTGGTGACTCAATTGACCTCAGTTGGGGCATGGATGGATGAAGAAAGGTTCCAAATATTGCTATGTTTCTTACCAAACTCATGGGGTAGCCTTGTCATGGCCATATTGAGCACTTCAATTATCTTAAAGATGGAAGACATTGTCGGTTCTCTACTTTCTAAAGAGATGAGAAGGAAGGTCTCTCTAAAAGTCAAAGAGGCTTTGAGTGTTCAAGAAAGACCAAAGGAAAGAGGCAAGAACAAGAAGTAGCATGGCCATTCTAAGTCCAAGAATAAGGGGGGATCAAAAACTCATGGTAATTTCAAGGTGATCTATTGGAATTGTGGCAAACCTGGACACTTTCGAAAGGACTACAAAGAGGAAAATAAAAAGAAGAAGCAAGATTCTAATTTTGAGTTTAAGAAGGAAGATGGAGATGCTTTCATCGCAGCCTTGGCCACTCATGTAGGTGATAATGCATGGTTGATAGAATTAGGTGCATCTTTTCACATGACTCCTAATAGAAATTGGTTTAGTAAATATGAAAAGTTTGATGGTGGTAAGGTGTATTTGGGTGATACCCTAGTTCTTAATATTGTTGGTCATGGAAGTATTTATGTGAATTTTTCTGATGGTAGAATTAGAAGATTTGATGGTGTCTTGCATACCTCGAGACTAGAAAAGAATTTTTTATCTATTAGTAATCTAATAAATGTGGGTGTGCATGTACAATTTTCTAAAGTAGGTGTGATAATGGTGAGAGGTGCTATGGTAATAGCAAGAGGAAGAAGATTAGGTACATTGTACTAGCTTGATGCATGCATGGTTGAGTTCAATAGTACTTCTAATAAGATTGTGAAGAGGACTACTTTTTTGGAGAAGGAGAGGGTTTCTCTTTCAATAGATGGTCATGGTTTTTGGGTACCCAAGGGTGCTCTATCTACTAAATCAAAGTTACTTGTAGAGAAGACTATGTTATGGCACTAGAGACTCGGCCACATACATGAGAAAGGTCTACGAACCTTAACTAATAAAAAACATGTTGATGGGTTGAATAGTTGTGATCTTGATTTTGATTTTTGTGAGCTTTGTATCTATGGCAAAAAAAACTGTGTTTAGTTTTACTTAAGTTCTCATAGCTCCTTATGTATTTTGGATCTAATCCATGGAGGTTTCCATAATAAGTCAAGATAATCACACCACTATTCCTCTCACAAGGATACTATATCCATGTTAAGACTATCTATTCCATTATAAAAATACATTTGAATTTTCAACCTAAGGGCATAGGACTTGAAATGGGTTAGCACAGTATGTGCACTAAGTTCCTTTAAGTCTTAATACCTATGCTACAGGAAACTAAAATGCATAAAAGGAATCTATACTATTTACATAGAACAATAAACACACTTAGACTATCAATAGAGAACTATGAAAACTACATAAAGGGAATTCTAAACTAATTAACAATTCAAACATCCACTATGATCGCTTTCCACAAGCGCTGCAGGAACTTTCACAATAATTATGCTATAAGACTAATATAGTAAATCTATCTTAAATAAGAAATTGCAATAAATGAATCTACTCTACCTAAATCTATTCCACCTCCCAAGTGGTCCCCCTTGGTTGGCTTCAACGAACTAAGAACACAACAAGTAGTCCAAAATCACTCTCTCATTAGAATTCTTCTTTTGTTACATGACTAAATAATTCATAGAGAATAGATAAAACAACTTTAGAATCCTTCCAACTAACTCTAAATATTTTCCTTTTCTCCCATATATATATATATAGAGGATTAGAACTTATTACAAACATAGCATAAAATAAAGTCAAGAGCAAACATTGTCAGAAGAGAAAGGCAGAATGTCAACCATGACTTTAGAAAATTGATTAAGCAACATAATAGCGGTCTGCAGATAATGTAACAAGTGGGTCTCCTAGAATAACTCCCCTCGTAGACGTGGCTTGTCACCCAAAAATGACCTGCGTTTCTCATGCTATGACTAGTCTTCATTACTCCTTTAATATGGTGCTCACCACTCTTTCTGCCACTTCTCCATTTCCTAAAAATTAGAAACATTTGAACTCATATGCACAACAACATTTTATTAAAACATAGCTTAAAATTTTTATATGAAATATTGTACTTTATATATACTATTAAGCAATGTATGTTATATCCACTATGCATAGGTTTAATAGGTTCTAGCTGCATTCAACATAAGTTTGCAAGACATTTAAAACATATATATTGGAAATGTTTTTTACACTGTTCAAAGAGTAAGTTCAGACTATATAAAAATTATATCAAATTTGAGACATTAATATGCCTCATCATCTGCCCCCCACTATGCTAATGCTTGTCCTTAAGCATTGTTCTTCTTTGTCACTACTCTAAAATCTCCCATTATTGTCTTCCCCTATTTCCCACTTCTGAAAGTGTAGAAAAATCCTCTAGATAGTCTCCAATGCTCACCCAAGTGTTCTTCAACTAATTGATCTAACTTGGTAACATTGCTTTCATATAGGGGATAGAGATGGGTAGGAGGTTGAAAGGTTAGTAGCATCCATAACTCCTTCCTAATTTGCCTTCCTAATTGCACATATATAGCCACTCTGTTTACTGCTGCCTTGAAATTAATAGGGCTGTGTGGTTCAACCTTCTTGAAAGATTTTGGCAGTCGAATCCATCTATTTCTAAGCCTTGAAATTTCTCCCTATTGTGTGAAATTAGGAAGTGTTTGATACTCTCTATAAACTTTTCCCCTTTCTTCAAACACTTTCTCTCTAATTTCTAGTTTTGGCCTTCCACAAGTTAATTTGAACCAATCTCTCAAGTCGCATAAGGCTTATGGGATTCAACTTGGAGTGGAAGTGGTTTAGACTTTTCAAGGTCTCTATAGGTATCCAACTATCTATCATAATTTTTTTCATTATGCATCCATGAAGTTAACATCCCCTATGTAAAGCAGGTGATTACACTCTGTTTCTTGTGGAATTATGAAATTATGCAAATAGAACTCATACAACAAGTTCTTTTTCTACGAGGGAAAAGTTTGATACACATTATAAAAATCTTGAGCATTCTTAAATTCATAATCAATGTTTCTCATTATCATCATCAGTTGGAATAACAAAAACTATTCTTTCAAACAAATAGCATACACCCTTGGGGCTAGTCTATAGGCCATAGCCTAATCAACTAGCTTCAATGCTTTATTCATTTGTTGCTTCTAATTTTCTAGTTTCTCTTTTAATGATTCAATTTCCTTTTCTTTGTCAAATATTTCTTTTTGCATTTGGTCTCTCTCTTGCTTTCACAAGGCTTCGTGCAACTTGTTAGAAATTCTAGGTGTACCAGGAAGATTTATAAGTTATAAGAGAGATATTGGAATATTTAGGTACTGATGGCATGATAGGTTGATCATTTCTAGGTGCTTTTTTTTGGAATAGTAGTAGGATTTTATTTGTACATTTCTTGATTCTCTTGCAATGTCTCCTTGACAAGTTCAGTTTCATGTGTTTCTACATTTTGGGGCTCTAATTGCATAGGAGAATCATCTGCAACATTTTCAACTACTGAATCTATATGAGACTTTGAAATTGGGGCATTTGGTTTTTCAATAGAATCTGGAGGTACTTGACCTCCCATACGAGGGATTCTATGTACAAGAACTTCTTTAGCTTCAACCACTTTGTGGGTCTATTTTGGTTTAGGCATGACTAGAGTATATGCTGTAGGAAAAAAACCACTTTCTTTTTGTTACCTTAATAGAGGGATTTTCTACTTCCTATTCAAAGTTAGGGCTAACCTTATGCTTGCCTTTACCCCTAGAAGAGCTCGACATATCATCCTCTAAATTAAGCTTAGCAAACTTATCAGGAGAGGGTTCTTTTTCCATCTCAGTTCGATTTTGAATTGGCTCTATGGTTTCTTCCTCATATTCTAAGTTTTGAGAAACATGGTTGGCTTGCAGCTATAAGGTCTTGGATTCAAAAAATTCTACCCATGAAATAGGGGAGGAATCCCTAAGAGATCTTTCAACTAGAAGCTTAATGAGGACATGATGGGAAATAGAAATTTCCTTTCCTTTTTGAGTTTCCTCAACAAATACACAACATATTGTAAAGAAATTTGGGAACATTAACTTGCATGTTATGCCTTATGCAACTAAGCAATTTAAAATGATGAGCATGCAAGTTAAAAAACCCACTTTCATAGATTAAATATCTAATAATGTGGGTTGCTAACTCTAGATATGGAGGTGGAAGAGAAATTCTCTTACATTCTTGTTTTGAAATGTTCAATTAACGGTCACCTTGTTGAGTGAACTATGCCCTTGAAGACCTGGCATCATGTTCATTTGGATAATGTTCTCTAATTTCCAGTAATCCTATTACCTCTACTATCCTTTCCTTGGTAGCAACCACTCTTAATCCCCAACTGAGGCTTCCCCTTCATCAAATGTCATCATGAACTCCATTGCCACTTTTTCATTGAATTCTGTTAATTGTAAGAAGCAACCGAGCCATCCACAAGCATGGAATTATTGAACTGCTTCAATGTCTGCAAATAAAACATTATGAATGACTGGCTCATACCTCTTTAGTTGTCCCCCCATTTTCAAAATGTTTGGCTTCCACTCTTGTTACTGCCCCTCTTACCTCTACAAATTCCCTCTTTCTCTGAACTTCAAAACTAATCTTTATGAAAAATGGAAAAAAATGTTGTATGCCATTACCACTTCTCATAATCAAGACCTTTTTGTTGTTGACATGCAAAATAATGATACAGGACATTGAGACTTTAACTGAAGGTGTTCCCATAATAACTCTTAGTCCTTTCAATCATGCCAAGTACAAGAGATCTTTTCCCAAAAATTGCAATAAAAAGGTACGGTGAATATAGAAAGATTTTAAAAATTAATGAAATGAAAACTATCAGACTATCACCAAAGTACATCTTTTAATGTAGACATGACTATGATAACATGGAGATGACATTTGGAAATTACTACACTTTCTTGGCCTCACTCTAAAATTTGACAAGTATTCTCACTTTAAAATTTTTGGCATGGGAAGGACAAATTAGCTTAAGTCTTATATGATATATATAATGTAGTATTAGATATAAATATTGAAACCTATATTCTAAAAATGAATAAAGATTAAATGAAATCATTATACTTGAGAATTTGAGAGTGTACATTTGCATGCAAGTTGATGAGGTGATGAAGTCTAATGACCATAGAAATTGCTAATAGTTTTGTGTATTGAAAGTAGGAAAAATAGTGTGTGGGTGATGTGGAGTGTGGGTGGATGGTAGATAGAGAAATAAAATGGGTTGATATGAAGAAAGGGACAAGTGAATGGAAGAATGGGGCCTCATATTTAAATGAGGTTTTATTACGAAGGTTCCTAAAATTCTATCATTGTATGGCTGCAGGAAGAAGATTTTCATCTTCTGTTGCAAGAACTATGTTTAGAAGAGCTGGTGCACTGATTTGTTGGAATTGTTGCAAGAAGTAAGCTTTAGTCTATGGCTTATGATAGAGATGCAACCTATGGCCATTTACAGGTAACTTAAATTGAACAGGATCAATAGTTTTCAATTGCACTGTGCCATTGCCAAATACATGATGAATTTCATAAGGCCCTAATCATCAAGTCTACAATTTCCTTGGATTCTCTTTGGAGAAAGAATCATAGAGGAGGGCCCAGTCCCTTGCTTGGAATTTTTTATTCCTAATATGTGCATCATGCCACTACTTTTAATACTATTGAATAATTTATGTTCTTTCTAAAGCTCTCTTTTGTATTTCATCTAGAAAATTCAAGTGGAGGAGTCTCTCTTGTTGTGTTGTAGGAAGACTGATGTTTAGCTCTAAAGCAGTGTGCAATGTCTTGTGTTCAAATTCAATGGGCAACATTTATGCTTTACCATAGGCAAGCTAAAATGGAGTGAATCCACTTATCCTCCATGTGGTCCGATATGCCCAAAAAACTTTGGTTAATCTGCTTGTCCAATTCTTCTTGTGTATGTGCATTGTTTTAGTTAGAATGGCTTTTAGTTCTCTATTGGTAACCTCTACTTGCCCATTTTCTTGAGGGTGATAAGGATTGGATTTACGGTGCCTTATGATGTATTCCTTCATAACCTTAGTGATCAAGTTTTATGTAAACTAAGCTCCTTTATTTGTGACAAGTTCTCTAGGAACTCCATAACGGGTGAATATTTATTCATACAGGAACTTAACTACTTTCTCATCTCTGGCATTTTTCATTTCTCTAAGCTCTACCCATTTAGTTACATAATTTGTACATACTAAGATGTAGGATTTTCAACTTGATGGTGGATCAATTGGATCTATGAAGTCCATGCCATAGTTATCAAAAGGTGTGACTACAATCTATGGAGTGAGTGGCATCTCATCAATTTTGGTTAGTCAACCCATCCTCTAGCATTTTTCACAATTAGTTGTATATGTCACTGCATCCTTATGTAACATTGGCCAATAATATCCCATTGTAAGTATCTTCAGTGTCATTCTTTTTCCCTGTGAAATGGCCTCCACATGGTTCATCATGACAAACATGCAGTATATCATATATCTTATCTTCCCTGACACATGTCCTCATGACTTGATCTAGTCCTACATAGAAGAGATCATTATCTATCTAGGAATATTGAAAACTTTTCTCTGCTAGCTTTCTTTTTTGTTTATGGGAGAAGTGTGGGGTCATTCTATTTGCAAAAAGATAATTTACAATGTTTGCATACCATGGTATATGAGTTTCTCTATGGAACAAATGCTCATTTGGAATGGTTTCTTTAATTAGGGTTGGATCTTCATCAACAATGGTCAATCTAGACAAATAATCTGCAACTATGTTGGATTTTCCTTGCTTATCAATAATATTAATATCAAATTCTTATAGCAACAAGAGCCATCTTGCTAATCTACCAATGATAGCTAGTTTGTTCATTAAATACCTTGTAGTTGAGTGATCAGTATGAACAAAAAATAGGATATCCAATCACATAATGTCTGAATTTTTTCAATGCATAGACTACAACTAAAAGTTCTTTTTCAGTTAATATGCAATTCAGCTTGGGTCCATGCAGGCTTTTACTAATATAGTAGATAGTATTCTCAAGATTAGCAAGCTTTTGTCTTAATACTAATCCCATGACATAGTCTAATGCATCACTATGAATATGAAATGGAATTGATCAATCTGGTCACTAAAAAATTTGTGCCATGGTGAGGAGTTTCTTAAGCTGTAAGAAGGCTTCATTACATTCAAGTGTCCAAATAAATTGAGCTTCCTTAGTCAACAATGTGTACAAAGGACTAGCTATTTTGCTGAAGTCTTTTATGAAACACCTATAATATCCAGCATGACCTAAAAAAGATCTTACGTCTTTTGGTTTTGTAGGTATGGGTAGTGTCAGAATTACCTCTCTCTTAGCTGGATCCACTTGTATTTCTGTAGCCAATATGAAATGACCAAGTACCACTCCTTCTTGCATGAGAATGAAACATTTTTCACTATTAAGTACTAGATTATGTTCTTTACATTAGATAATAACCTTTTCAAGATTCATCATGGCTTCTTCAAAGGCGACTCCAAATGTTTTGAAATCATCCATATATATTTCCATACAATCATGTGATATATCAACAAAAATGCTAATTATAGCTTGTTGGAATGTTGCAAGGGCATTACATATGCCAAATAACAAAATAAAATATGAAAAAGTACCCAATGGGCATGTAAATGTGGTTTTGTCTTGATCTTTAGGAAAAATACTTATTTTATTATAACCACTATAACCATCTAAAAAAGAGAAATACTTCTTTCTAGCCAGAATGTCCAGAACTTGATCAATGAATGGTAAAGGAAAGTGACCTTTTTTGGTTTCCTTATTCAATTATCTATAATCTACACAAATCCACCATTTCCCTCCCCTTTTAGGCATTATGACTAGGGGTGACACCCATCTACTATCAAATATAGGATAAATCAAAACAACATAAAGCAATTTTTGCAATTCAGTTTTAACTATTTCTCTAAGGGCTGGATTAATCCTTCTTTGGGGTTGACAGAGCGGCAGACACCCTTCATTGATGTATATTCTATGAGTACATAATGTTGGACTCAACCCTTTCATATCTCCATAATCCCATGCAAGAGCCTTTTCTTGTTTTTGAAGCAACTCTATTAATTTTTTCATCTATGTGGAAGATAATTTGGGATTGACATGAAGATTATGACCTTTTGATAGCTCAACAATAGTTGTAGACTTAATTATAGTAGCTTTAGAGATTGGACTTGTATCTAATTCACATGGTAAGAGTTGATGAATAATGTTTGGCTCCTTGAGAAGAATAAAAATCTCATTACATTCCTCATATGTGGTTAATTCTAACACAAAACTATCAGATACATTTTTTTCTACCATAGAAGTGTTAGTAAGAATGCTCTAAATTATTGAATCCTCTTCCTGGAGCTTTAGAAAAGATTATCTATGTAACATCATAAGCTATGCTATAGAGTTTAACTCTTCTTCTCCATCCCCTAAATCTGGCCAAATAGATGTGCTTAAATCTAGTTGTGGTTATGTTGGAGGATATAAATCAAATTTCTTTGTTGCTTGACTATTAGATATGGTTATATTCCCTAACCTACAACTTATATTTGCATCAGCTGTAGCTAACCATAGTTGTCCTAAAATGATAGGGTAACTAGATAAATTGACTTTGGGGGAGAGAATCATGAAATCTACAATGTACTCAAGAGAGTCTAGGGTTATGACTATGTCTTCTATCATCCCATTAGGAGTGACAATAGAACTATCTACAAGTTGCAAAATTGTTGGAGTAGCCCTCAATCCCTCTATTTTCAACTTCTTCATAGTATCCTTAGTCACGATATTTTTAGCAACACCAAGATCAATTAAAGCATTTTTAACAAACTAAGCATTCATAATCACATTCACAACTAAACTTCTTTAATTAGAATATTTAGGAATGACCAATTTTCCTAACATAATGTCAGCCAATTTTTCTACAACATGAATTGTAGTTGAGTCCTTTTTCCTCCTCCTAGGATTTTTTAGGTAGGCTTCTCTAATGGATTTTCCATAGATAGGAACATCTTTAATAGCTTGGAATAGGGGTATTTGGACATGCATGTTCTTTAACTGATCAATAACATCAAAAGATTGTTCCTCTATTTGTGTAGGTTTACTTTGTATGAGCTTCTCTAGAAAAGGAGGTTCAACTACTGGTTGGGCTTGAGCTGAGTTAGTGACATTAGTTGGGTCAACATCTTTAGAAACTGCAGGTTGTAATGTTGCAAGAGCATCTATTATTTTTGTTAGAAAAGGTGGTTTACGAATTGGTAGGGTTGTACTAGATCTCAAATGTATATTTGCAACATTTAGAGTGTAAGTAGGATATTACTGAGCATCAACTAAGTACATGGGTTGTTTTGGCTACTGGTTATTTGGATTTTGTTGAGTTTGTACAGGTAACTAGGTTTGCTTTTGAGGTCTAGGACTTGTAGGTGGTGGCATTAGTGCAGGTTGTTGGATTGGAGGTGGTAATTATTGATTACCATTATTCTAGTTCAACCAATGTTGAGGCCCTCTGCATTGATTTGTAGACTGCCAATTCCCTTGGGGTGGTTGCCATTAGTTCTGCTGATTTTACCATTGATTATTCTATTGGTTTGGCCAAAAAGGTTGGGAACTTTGAGGTAATTGAGGTTGTTGTGGATTATTTTTCCAAGCATTATTCCAATTAGGTTGAATATATTGTGGAGGACCTTAGGTATTATGGTTTTTCCATTGATTACCATATAGAGTTGAATTTTGCAAATGGTCCTAAGGCATACCTTGACATTGCGCCCATGGCTGGTACTAAGAAACAAAGAATACTTTCTCATCATCTCCATCTAACTTGATGTACTTAGTTGGAAGATGTTGGTCTTCCATGCTAGCAACCAATTTACATTGGCAATCTTTCTTCTACTTTCGACAATGTGGGTAGTACTCAGCTAATTGTACCTTGACTTCTACATGTTTCTTCCTTGTAGTCATTGTGTCAAGATGTGTACTAACATCATTTATAATGTCCTACTTGAAATCTAAGAGAAAATTAGATATTTAGACCTTTGAAATACCCTGACTGATTCCTTTAGTAGCTGCAGTCTGGTATCCTTTTCCTTTCTTCATTGTCGATCTTGAGTAATTAAGACAAATTTTCTTGAGGTCTCCTCCAAACATCAAGTCTAATGCTTCTAGACAACTATCATTTATGCCTCTAAAAAATACTAGCACAACACATGCTAAGGGTTCTTGTGAAGTGTATTCAAGAAATGTAAAACATAGTCTTCCAATGTTTCTTCCTCCTTTTGTGATATTCTAAAGATATCATCTCCTCTTGAATAATTTTCCTTGCAATACTCTTTGTATTTGTCCAAAAATAGAGTTTTCATTTCATCCCAAGTACCTGCTGCATTGGCTCCTAAACCCATGAACCATCGTAAAGATGAGTCTTTCAATGTTGTTGGAAATAATTTGAGCTTGTGGGCATTAGTGTTTTAGTCAAATCTATGGTAGAGTATGCCAAACTCAAAAAAAGTATCAGGATCTTTACTTGCAAAGGCATGAAAATTTGGAAGAGTATTTGGAGGTATTATTTTAAGATTAGCATTGGTTACAAGGCTTGGGAGAGGAAATGGAAAAGTAGGTTGTACCATTACTGCTGCAGTTGCTGCTGAAAGGAACATTGCACACTGGATTGTTAACAACTAGTAGATTTGGAGTAGTACTATCAATAAAACTAGCCAAAATTTTAACGAAAGGTTGAAGACCACTTGTATCCAAAGGTTCTACTCTTAAGGATGATTCTGTAGGATAATTAGGGCTTGCGTTCAAAAAAGGCAACTCAACTTCTTCTTCAATTTCTTTGTTTAGATTAATAGGTCCAGGCATGGAAGAAATCCCCCATATTCATCTCATTGTCTACCTCTTCAATGCATGCAATTGAATTGGTGACTTGTGAATCAAGCCCTCAATCTTGTGGTTTCTAACTAACACACTAATCTAAAAACATAAGACTCATGAAGATTCCTAGTTTGACACCATCCCTAGTGACGGTGCTAAAAATGGAGATTTCTATAATAGGTCAAGATAATCACATCACTATTCCTCTCACAAGGATAATATATCCATTTTAAGGACTATCTATTCCATTGTGAAAATACATTTTAATTGTCAAACTAGGGATGCAGGACTTGAAATGGGTCAACACAATATGTGCACTAAGTTCCTTTAAGAGTCTTAACACCTATGCTGTAGGAAAGTAAAATGCATAAAATGAATCTATACTAATTACACAAAATAGTAAACACACTTAGACTATCAATAGAGAACTCCAAAAACTACATAAAAGGGAATTCTAAACTAATTAACAGTTCAAACATCCACTATGATTGTTTTCCACAAGTGGTACAGGAACTTTCACAGTAATTATGCTATAGGACTAATATAGTAAATCTATCTTAAATAGGAAATTGCAATAAATGAATCTACTCTATCTAAATATATTCCACCTCCCAAGTCTGCCCCCTTGCTTGGCTTCAACTAACTAAGAACACAACAAGTAGTCCAAAATCACTCTCTAATTAGAATTCTTCTTTTGTTACATGACTGAATAATTTGTAGAGAACAAAAAAACAACTTTAGAATCCTTCCAACTAACTCTGACTCTTTTCCTTTTCTCCCATATATATATATATATATATATATATAGAGGATTGGAACTTATTACAAACATAACATAAAAAAATTGGGAGCAAACATTATCAGAACAAAAAGGTGGAATGTCAACCATGATTTTAGAACATTGATTAAGCTACAAAATAGTGGTCCAGAGATAATGTAACAAGTTGGGTCTCCTGGAATAACTCCCCTAGACATGGCTTATCACCCAGAACTGACCTACGCTTCTCATGCTATGACTGGTCTTCATTACTCCTTCTTTAATATGGTGCTCACCACTCTTTCTGCCACTTCTCCATTTCTTGAAAATTAGAAACATTCAAACACATGCACAACAAAATTTCTACTCTCATTCAAATATTAAAAAATAGCTTAAAATATTTATATGAAATATTGCACTTTATATATAATATTAAGCAAGGTATGTTATATCCGCTATCCATAGGTTTAATAGGTTCTAGCTGCTTTCAACATAAGTTCCCAAGACATTTAAAACAAACATAGTGGAAATGCTTTTCACATGGCTCAAAGAGTAAGTTCAGACTATATAAAAATTATATCAAATTTGAGACATTAATATGCCTCATCAATCCATTCAAATGTATTTGGTCTAGTTGATGTTCCTTCTATTGGTAGATTAGTTTGTTATGTTTCTTTCATTGATGATTTCATTAGAAGAACTTGGGTTTATTTTCTTAGAAGTAAAGCTAAAGTTTTCAGTCATTTCAAAGAATTTAAAGTAGTGGTTGAGTTGTAGACTGGAAAGAAGATAAATCATTTGAGAATTGATAATGGTGGTAAATATTTCATCAATGATTTTGACACATTTTGTAAAGATTGAGGTATTAAAAGCGAGAAGACAACTCCATATTCTACACAGTAGAATGGAGTTACAGAAAGAATGAACATGACCTTGATGGAGAAGGGTAGGAGTATGTTGAGTGGAGTTGGACTAGAACAAAATTTTTGGGCTAAAGCTGTAGCCACTACCTACTACATGATATATAGGTCTCCTACATCAACAATTGTGAATAAGACACCAATGGAAGCATGGTTGGGCCACAAGCCTTCACTTAGACATATGAGAGTTTTTGGTTGTGAGGCATATGCTCATGTGCCAAAGGAGAATCAAACAAAAAATGACAACAAAGCTATCAAATGTATCTTCATTGGATATAATTATGGTGTGAAAGGATACAAGCTTTGGGATCCTGTTGCAAAAAAGGTATTTTACTCCAAAAGTGTTATTTTTAGAGAAATTCAACCTTCTTCTATTACAGTGCAACCAGAATAGTTAAAATAAAATAAAGATGTGATTTAACTTCCTTCTACACCTGAGACAGTTGAATAGAGGCCCTTAGAAAGAGAAGTTGTTGAAGAGAGCTCTAAAAGTTTTGAAACATCAGAGGAAGAGGGTGAACCTAATCATGAACCTAAACCTGAACCTGAACTAAATCTTGTTTGAAGGTCTAGTAGATAGAGGAAAGAACCAAAAAGGTATGGATATTCTCCTAATGATTGGAGGTGTATATTTTCTTTGAATGGTAATAATGATGAACTAAAATCTATAGAAGAGGCTCTTGGTATGAATGATTCAGAGTCCTCAAAGATAGTAATGGAAGAATAGATGGTAGCTCTTAAGAGGAATGACACATGGGACCTTGTACCATCTCTTGAAGGATGAAAACTAGTTGGTTGTAAATGGGTGTTCAAAAGGAAGATGGGTTTAGATGGAAGCATTGAGAAGTATAAAACATGATTGGCTATAAAAGGTTACCCCCAAGTTGCAGGAATTGAGTATGGGGAAATTTTTTCTTCTATACCAAAAATGACATCCATTCAATTTTTACTTTCTATTGCAATAGCTTATGATCTAGAAGTTTAGTAGATGGATGTGAAGACAACTTTCCTTCATGAAAATTTGGAGGAAAAATTTTATATGACATAGCCAAAGTACTTTGTGGTGAAAGGTAAAAGTCATTTGGTCTATAAATTGAAGAAATCTTTGTATGGTTTAAAACAAAGTCCTAGGATGTGGTACCAAAAGTTTGATACATATGTATTGAGTTTTAGATTTGTGTGATCCAAATCTGATCACTGTATATATTACCAGTCTAATGGTGATTATTTCCTAGTTATTGCATTATATGTTGATGACATATTATTTATTGGTAAAGGAAAAGGCTTGATTACAGAATTAAAATCTTAGCTCTTAGAAAAGTTTGAAATTAAAGATCTTGGTGTAGCAAGGTACATTCTAGGAATGAAGATTATAAGAGATAGACAAAATAGAAAGCTTTGGCTAGGCCAAACTAAGTATGTTGGTAATATTTAAGAAGATTCAATATGTAGGATTCCAAACCATTGACTATTCTTGTTATTATGGGAATGAAGCTTTCTAGTTCGTAGTGTCCTTCATCCCCATTGAAGATGGAAGAGATGAGTCAAGTACCATATCATAGTGTTGTTGGAAGTTTGATGTATGCTATGATCTATACAAGACCAGACATTGTCCAAGTAGTGGGAGTACTTTCCCATCATATCTCTTATCCAAGAAGAGTACATTTAGATGCAGTAAAAAGAGTTTTTAGTTACTTGTGGGGTACCTCAGAGTACTATATGTTTTCATGGAATAGGATATGAGCATTCCTTGGATATTCAAGGCTATATGGATTTAGATTGGGCTAAGAATGTTGATAGAAGAAGATCCACTAGTGCAAATGTGTTTACATTATTCAGTGGTGCAATTAGTTGGATGAGAAAGTGACAAGCTATGGTCACTTTGTCCACTATAGAGGAAGAGTATATGGTAGCTACTCAGGCTTACAAGGAAGCCATCTGGCTTAAGAGAATGTGTTTAGAAATATAGTTCAAATAGGGTGCAGTGACAATTTATAGTGACAGTCAGAGTGCAATCTACCTAGCAAAGAACCTGACATTTAATTGTAGGACCAAGAACATTGATGTACAATATCATTTTGTGAGAGATATGGTCAAGGACAATAAGGTGAAGCTAGAAAAGGTGGAGACTTTGGTGAGTGCTGCTAGCACATTAACTAAGCCTGTGAGAAAAAAGAAGTTCAAATGGTGTTCAGAGTCTACCCTAGTAATTAAGTCCATGACATTGTGGATCCCCTAACTCTTGTAGGGTGTTTGACAAGTGGGAGAATGTTGAGAATTGTGTTTCAACCTTGCAAGCTTTTTCCAGAAAACTCTAGAAAATTTAGAAAATTCTATAACTTTTTTGTGGTAGTTTTCCACATGTTTATGAGTTGGAAAAAGGTGTATGAGTTATTAAAAATGTGTCTAGTCTCTAGAACAATGTGGAAGGGCTATTTTTAGGGTGTAAACAGCTCATTATATGACTTTTATGGGGGTCTAAACTAGGGGACAAAATTATAGATGAAAATGGTATTCTTGGACTTACAAATTACAAGTGGGTAACATGTAGCATGGTTTTTTTCTCATGGTATTGGCCCATGGTTTTGTAAAATCAAAAATGGTCTCCAAGTGGAAAATCACTATAAAAGGAGGGCTTGGGGAGTTGTTTGAATCATCGAGTTTAGTTTGCAAGACTAGTGCTAGAAGGAGTCACTCTAAGTCTGAGTTTGAGTTTGAGTTGTGGTGATGCGCTCCTATAAGAACTTGCATTGCAAGTGCATTGTAATCTTCTAGATTTGAGAATACATTGTGTGGGTTTTAGAGGGTGGGGTTTTCTCCTAGTAGGGTTTCCCCATGGTAATAATTGTGTTATGTGTTCATTGTTATTTTTATTTTTTTATTGTGTATTTCTTGAGATCTCTGCAATAGTTAGTTGAATTTTCATAATTTTCCCTTCAAACATTAGTGTAGGAAGCGATTTCATGCACCTTAGCTTTCTTATAGTATGATCACTTTCCTTGTTATTAATTCCTACCTTAGTAGAGAACTATTGCCTACAGACAAACCTTAAACTTTTATTAATACTTATTTCCTCTCCCAATGAGAAATGGACTTTCATTCTTATTACTATAAATTTCAAAGTAGAGAAATAAAATGCTGCTTGCTAGCAAAATAGAAAAGAAGTCTATTATTCTTTTATTGGATTCTAGGAATATGCAAGAGGTAGTGGCAGTCCCCAATGCAAGAGAAGGCAAGCACTTCAAAGTTTTAAATTAATGCTCTTTGTAATGTTAGGAGCTTGATATTTGTCCAGCCATTTAACATTTCTCTTTTATTTTGTTACATCACAGATTGGGCACATGGAGAAAAATGTGGCATTTCAAGCAAAATAACATGTATTCACCCTAACACAATGATATTAGTGCATTATCTTATGGTGGAGACTGAATACCTGCACACCTTATTTAATTCCAATTGCATTCTGCTAGAAAGCCTGGGAGTAATATTTGAGGTAGGACATGTGCAAGTCAAGCTTATGCACATTGTATAAAAGGAAAAAATTAAACTATAATTAATTTTTGATGGGCTGGTTGTAATGCAAATTCATTTACTTGTGAATTAAATTTTTTTTTTTTAACAAAATTAATTTTAGACCACTTTTAAATACATTAATATGCTACTTTACTTTTTTGTTAAATACTTGAGCATGAAGCATCTAGAATGGCAGTCATGCATTAAACTATTTTTCTTCCCGCCATAGTGCCTTCTCCACTAGATTACTTGCCTCTCAATAATTTTAGAAGCATATCCACTATTTGCAATATCCAAAAGTCACCTCCACATGTCATTTTTTAATATTTTCAATTAATTATCACACAAAAATTAAGAAAACTCACTACATGTATTCTCATACTTGTCAATGTAAATTAATTACATACTACTATAGCATGGTCGACACTGACAAGGAAGACACTAGAAACACGTGCAACCATTCCTCTAACTGCCAATACTAAAAACTCTCATTAAGTCTATGCCAAACAACATTCTAGAGACTCCTATACATTTAATACATTTTTGGTTATAAATACAACTACCTAGGCCTAGTTTAGCAATGCTCATTTCCTAAGTATTCTACTATATTATATTCTCTCTATTTTTCATGGTATTAGAGCCATGACTGAGGATTGGTGAATGTTTTATTTTGCTATGTGAGTTGAGACGAGATTGATGATAAAATAAAATTGTTGATAGAAGAGCGGCTGCTCGTTGGAGAAGAAATCTACTAAAGGTTTGAAGAAGATTATTGTTGTGAAGGTTGTTCCCTTTACAAAGTTGATTGGAGGTTAATGCCAATTTGAGGAGAGCATGGAAGTGTGATAGAAAGCTGTCCCAAGGAGTTGTTGTTAGAAATTTGCCAACTCCTACACTATTATTAGGTAAGTTTTCTTCATTTTGAATGTGGTGAAGGAATAGAATAAATGTGTGGAGGTGTAACTAAAGTATTCTTATTCTCATTTATGAAAGCCTTTGTATACAAAGGCTGAATATTGATCAAGAAATCTTTAAAATATGAAACTTTAAGGGGCAAGTCAATGTGTGGATAGGCTGCTTTTATATTGACATGAGTTATGGCAAGTTTCCATAATTTTATGGTGAATATTTTGAACTTATATTATTAAAATATTTTTTGATAAATAAACCTTTTTCATTAATATTTTTTTGAAATATTATTGAAATATTTGATCTTTATATATGATTGAGAAGTGAGAATATCTTTGGAAGATATAAATTGTATGTGTCTCAAGGTGTGTGGAGATATTTAATAAGGTTAAGAAGTGTTATTGAAGATATATTGTGAAGTGATTGACAAAAATAGGAAGTGGTAACTTAGTAAGGAAACTAAAGGTTTGATAAAGTTTTTTAAAAAGTATTTGTTTCTTTGGTTCATAAGAAGGTCAAAATCAAAGCATGATATCATCAAGATCCTTGATGTTTTTTATTAAGAAAATAAGGTTTTATATGGATCCTAAAACCTGAGAGTTTTTACATAATATCTAAAAAAATACTTTTATATAAAGTTTAGACCCTATACAACTGCCTATAAAAGGCCATAACAAAAGACAGGCCCAGGGCTAGGAAACAAAAGATAGATATACTAAACTTAGGATAGGACAAAGCAAAAATAAGACCTCTAGTAATGATTTCTCACTATCAGGATCCTGCAAATTTTTTTCTTCCTCTTTGGCAATTTGGTTCTCCTTGCCCACACATTCTTGGTTTGGATTGTTAGTTTGTTCCACTTGGCCCTTGGTCTCTTTCATTTCTCCCTTAGTCTGCCTGAGGTCCATGCTAGCCTTTTCTTCCTTTTCCCCACCAATTCTTGCATTTCTCAATGATTCACCCAGACTATTGATGTTCTCATTTAGAATGTTCAAAGTAGAAATCACCTAATTAGCCAAGTTTTAGTTTGATATCTCCATCCTTTGCACCCTTTTCTGAACCTTTGAGAGATGATCCTCCTAGTCAACAAGCTGACCCTAGTCAGTGCTTGTCCTATGGCCTTCCTCGTGGCTCTTTTTCTCCATGAGTGCCTCAATCTCATGGAACAACCACTTGATAGAGAAAAAATTATCTATCATGCTATTTTTGGCATTATTGAGAAGATTGAGCCTTGTTTCTCTTGCATTATCTAAAATTACAACCATAGCAAGGTCCCTGAGTTCATCAAAATGGGCTTTTCCTTCTATGTATTCCATGACTTGCAGGTTCATTTTCTCCCTAACAATCCCCATCTTCACCTTTTGAGTGTTGAAGTTTCTCTATGACCTCCTTCTATCTTTCTTGATTATCTCCCCACTATCTTCCACTATAGTTTCCTTATTCTCTTGAGATGGAAAGATAGAAGGGATAGGTCTCAAAGCCTTAGGGGTTTGATCTTTTCTCTCTTCCGGTTGGAGCTCCTTCTCAACCCTTATCTTTTTGGCATTCCTTGATAGAATAGTAATGTCTTCCCCCATCTTCTCACTGTCCTCCCCCTTGTTCTCTTCCTCTGACTCCATTTCCTCTTCTTCTTTGTTATACTCCTCTTTCTCCTATTTCACTAGTTTGGGGTTTAAGCCTTGAGGGCTCTTTTTACTAGGAACAATACTAGCTAAAAGAGAAATTTTCTCCCCTCCCTTAGGTTTCTTGCATTTCGAGGAGGTGCTATCCTCATCTTCCAAGCTTAGGCTTTGAACCTCCTCATAATCAAAATAGTTTGAGCTCCTAGTGGCCATTGAAGAATCCCCAAAGTGGCCTAAAGATTTCCCCCTCATTTGAGTCTTAAGATATTCCTAGACCAACAAGAGAAAACCCTCATGAAGGGTTGGGTTTGTGTTGGGTTTCTTCTTAAAACCCTCAATGCCCTTACTCATTGAAGTAAATAGATAAAAAGGAAAGGAGATTTTTATGCCATGCCTAAAATGATTTAATAGAACAAAGTGGTGTATTCTAACCTTGTCCAATCTAGTGTCCATAGATATAAATTCAATAACTACCCTTACAACATACCTCCACAACTTTTTAATCGAGTCCATTTCATAGTATGTCTTGGCCTTCACTAACTGCTTCCTTTCTTCCTCATTCTTTAGAAAATATCTGACTACATTAGCTAACATTTTCTTATCCCTATAAAAATTTATTGTCTCCATCGGTATCTTCATGACCTGAGCTATCATTTCCACATTGGTTTGGTGTGAAACCCCATCAATTTTTACATGCCTATCCTTCTAGGTATTCAACATGAGCTTGGTGATTTCCTTGTCAAAGTTATGGATTTTCTCAATGTACCTCACTATTCCACCCTTCTCCATCTTGTTCCAGACCTACATTCCTTTTCTCCATTTTTCTGCCTCCCAGGTCGACTCCTTTCTACTCCTCTCCCAAACCATTTTGATGAAAATCCTACATTAGTTTTCACAAACTTCAACTTCCTACATTTTTCATATCCATGAATCTTTCTTACCTTTGGTAATTTTAATGGGGGTAGGCAAAGAAACTCATAAAACATGCCACAAGTACATGAAATGATGGAGAGTTATTACCTTCCCATGATTTTCATTAACATCTTGTCTTACTTGTGCTCTTACATATATTTCCATGATTAATATTAGATTGCCTTCATACTTCCCTGGATATGTTCTAGTGTTATAATATCTTTCACGACCACTGGAAAGATGTCTCCATTGTGCCATGTTGTCGCCATGTTTTTGGCTACCGCCTCATTCACAAACCAATCCACAATTGAATTGGCCTCTCTATACACATGATTGATGTGGATCCTTTTGAATTTGCCCAATTCTGATCGAATCTCCTCCACCACATTTGCAATGGTCCAAGAGGGCTTAGTGCAACATTTTAAACAATTTATTACATTTAAAGAGTCTCCCTCCAACCAAATGTTTTTAATTCTAGTAGCTAGAGCCAGTTTAACGACATGACAAGCTGCATTGGCCTCCATAAAGTGATTCATCTAAATCTCTAAGGGATAAGAAAAATCTGCAACTGCCATTCCATGACCATTTCTGATAATTCCTCCATAGCTGGTGGGGCTAGGATTCCCTTTGGCCGCCCTGTCGAGATTGGCTCTATGCAATTCTTCAGGGGGTAAAAGTCACTTAGCTTCCTATATTTTCCTCTCCCTATCCTATTTCTTTACTATGTCGTTTCCTCCTTCGATGTCTCCCCCTTCTAATGGCGAAGTTCACCTTCATGGTGTTAACAATTTTATCTATAATAAAAAAGTAGGGGCTTCCCTATCTCTGAAGATACATTTATTCCTCTCTTTCCATATTCTATAATAGAAATGTGGAAGAGACTAGGAACATATTATCTGTGTCTTCATTCCTTTGTACATACTAGTCCATTGTTTGAAGAAATCCTGAATGTTGGCCAGTCTACACCAAATGACACCATAGCCCTTGGTCATGAGATCCCATACCTCCGAGGAGTAGGGACAATGAATAGAAAGGTGGTTAATTGACTCCAAATCATTTTTGCAAAGGCTGGATCTATTTGGGATAATTTGACCCCTCTTAATCAAGTTATCCATAGTAAGAATTTTTTATTGAAGATGCAGCCAGAAGAATATGTTTATTTTTGGAGTGAGGCTAGTCATCCAAGCCTTTTCCCAGATAGGTTTCTCCATCCTATTCCACAGTGAGAACTAGCCTAAAGAAACTAAATATAACCCATTGGAATTGTCTAACCATATAATTTCATCCCTCTTATTATTAAGGATCATGACATTCCGGATAGTCATCAGTGGTTTAAGATCTTACAAAACTAGGGTGTAATGTCCCCCACTTAGCCAGTTTGGAGGTATGTTTTCGTTAGCCCATTCTTGTATGGTCTCGAGGGCTAACTAGGACTTCAAAAGGGATCCTGAGGTTATTTAACCTAGTCAAATTTAATTACAGGCCAAAAGGAGTTCGTTTGTTGAGTTGTCAGGAAGACTTACTATTTTTAGCCAATAGGGGGATGCAATGCCTTCAATTTTCAGTGATAGGATGAGATGCGTTTTGTTGGGCTCTTTCTAATGAGGTATTATATGTGGGATTTCAAGTTTATTTGGTATATTATTTTAATGTTTAAAGTTACAATAGTAAAGTGACTATTTAAATTAAATATTATAATGTTTCATAAAGTCACTTTATAAAAATCAAGAGGCCCCCTTTTGAGTACATACATGGACTTTGTAAAAAGAAAAAAAGAAGTAATATTAAAGTTCATGTATTATCCCACATTGGCAAGACAAAAGCGTGGAGCAAGTGAGGAAGGGATTAAAAGGAAGAGGATAGCTCTCATTTATTCAGACTTGGAAATATCAAAGAAATTGGAGAATTTTCTGGAGATTATATCTCAATAGTTTGAAGGAAGAAATCCCTTCAAGCTAAAAATCTTGACGCCATTGAAAGATATGGTCTTGAGATTCAACATGGTAGCAGTTTGAAAAAAGTAGACATGAAAAAGTAGCGCGAAAAAAGCAGAACCAAAAAAGTAGACAGAAAAAGCAATCCGTAAAAGCAGTTCAAAAAGCAAAATCGAAAAAGTACGCTAAAAAAGCGGGTACGAAAAAGTAGGCTGAAAAAGGAGTTTGAAAAAAGCAAAGCAGAAGGGGTAGCATAGAAGGAAATTATTTCAGCCATCTACAATCAGGTTCTTTGTTAGTATTGATTTTAGGGTGTTATAAGCTTTCAGCTGTAAGTGTGCATTATACCACCATTATCATTTTGTAATCCATGTAAATGCCAAAGTCTTGGCCATATTTCATGAGCATTGTAATTTTCATTGCAATTAAGAAGATAATAGTTTCTGGTGTCATTTAAGCAATTTAATATCATTATTTATCAGCTAGTTAGTTTGAATACCAACTGTTTGTAAAAATGTCAGTTGGCTGTAGGTGTTCATTTCTCATGCTTAGATCATATATATGCACTGAATATTGTCAAAATTAGTAGCACACTCATGTTAGGTCATTTGTGTAGTCCATTGTAGTCTTCTAGCACAAGATTTTCATTGATACAAATTGTAAAAAGGTCATTTGAAGCTAGCTGAAATACTATATCAGTCATACGTCCCTTGCATGTGAATTTTTTGATGAAATTTCTTGAGCTTTCATCAACATTTTTGAGGGCAGATTTGAGGAGGGTTATTACATAGGGATAGGTCTTCCATCCTTGATCATCTCTGTAGTCACTAACTTTTAGGCCAAATCTTCTTATACATAAATCAACCCATCTCTCATAGTTAGGGTGATCTATGAGGGGCCCCTGGCTTAACCAGTTGTCCTACCAGAACAAGATACTTTCCCCATTGCCTTCTTTCCATTTTTCCTTTGATTTAGCCAAAGGTTTTTCCTTAAGGATCCCATTCCAGATAAAGGATCCATGTGAAAGATTAGCTTTGGTAAATATGAAGTTGAGAGATTATCTTCTCAAGTATTTTTCCACCATGATATCCTGCCATTCTCCAAAATTTTGGAAAATGTGCCATATCTGATTCACTAGCAGAGCATTGTTGAGGTGTCTAATCTTTCTAATGCCTAGACCACCATAGCTTTTAGGCAGGAAAACATTGTCCCATGCCACTAAATTATATCTCTTGTTTTCTTCAACTCCTGTCCAAAAAATGTCCCTCTAGATTTTGTCCATTCTATCAGCATGTTTAAATAGGATCTCGAATAGACCGAGGGCATAAGTTGGGAAGTTTTGAAGAGTTGACTTCACCAAAGTACATTTACCTGCTTGACTGAGGGTAGCTCCTTTCCATCCTTCCAGCTTCTTGTTAAATCTATCAATAATGCCATTCTAGAAAGATTCTTGCAGTTTTGATCCCAGTGGCATTCCAAGATAACTAGGTGGAAGGGATCCCACACCACATCCTAAGATGCGAGCTATCTTTCTTTGTCGCTCAATTGGGGTGTTTACGAAAAAGATCAAACATTTTTCCTAGTTTATAGCCTATCTTGAATCCCTTGTGTAGGTAACCAACAAACATTTTAACACCTTAGCCTCTTGAACCATGGCTTCCCCATCGATAATTGTATCATCCACAAATTTTTGATGAGTGAATGTAATCTATCTAGATGATGGCTTAATACCATGCAGGCTCTGATCCTATCTTTTCCTAAAGATTAACTTCCCAATGCACTCTACCATAATAATGAATAGAATAGGGGATAATGGATCACCCTGTCTAAGCCCTCTTAAGGGGAAAAAGAAATTTGAGGGAGCTCCATTGATTAAAATGGCCAAAGATGGGGTGGAGGCAAGGTAAAGAATTAGTTTACAAACCTAGACATCAAATCCAAAAGCCATGAGAATAGCTTTCAAAAAGTTCTAGTCCACCCTATCATAGGTTTTAGATAGGTCCAACTTAAGTAGGAATCCTTCCATCTTCTCAGCTTTGAAAGAGTGAATCACCTCATGAACCATTATTATTGAGTCTAGGATCTATCACCTTGGGACAAACTAGTTTGCTATGGAGAAATAATCAAATGGAGAACACTAAGAATCCTAGTGGTCAAAACTCTTGAAATGATTTTATAGAAAGAATTGCATAGGCTTATGGGTCTGAACTTATCCATCAAATCAAGCCCAAGGGTTTTTGAGATTAACATAAAAAATGTAGCATTAAGTTCCTTCAAAAGGTTCCTAGCCCCAAAAAATTCCTACACTACCATCACCACATCCCCTTTGACCACCTCCCAATATTTTAAGAAAAAGAATGTCAGGAAACAATTTGACCTTGGAGCTCTCTTAGTAGGGAGAAATAATAGGGCTTGGTAAATTTCATGTGAAAAAGGAATAGCCTTGAGCGTAAAATTATGATGATCCTATACTAGATTAGGAATTGAAGTCAAAATATCCTCAAAATCCCATTGTGTGCACAATGTTTTAAGGTGGAAAGGTGGAAGAACCTGGTATTATGATCGCCCTCTTTCAGCCAATTGACTCTAGATCTTTGCTTCCAAAAGAACTCTTCCCTGCTAATGATATTGTGAAGGTAAGATAGGATAGCCCTTTCTTTGTTCCTAAACTGATATTATATCCTTCCTATTGTATCCATTCTTGGAATTTTTGAAGCAGGTATGTCTTCTCATCATTGTCCTAAAAGATATGCCCAAAATTCGTCTTATTCTAGACTTTAATGTTTCTTTTCATATTTTTCAATTTATGAACTATTGTAAACATTGCTATACCTTCCACCTCTATATTCCACCAAGAGGAAATCTTAGCTTCCAAATCTGGGTGGGAAGTCCACATCTTCTTGAAATGAAAAAGGAAATTCCTTTTGACCATCGTAGGACTAAATGAAAGTGAGATGGGCGAGTGGTCCAACCCAACTGTAGGAAGAAGAGAAAGTTTGCACATGTGGCTTTGCATCTAGTTTGGAGAAATGAGGGCTCTATCCAAAAAAACTTGGATGCAATCCCCACTAGTTCTCCTATTTGATCAAGTGAATCATCCTCCCATAAGATCAACATCCATAAAGGCCAGATTGTTAATAAAATTAGACAGGTCTAATTTGCTTTCCTGATCTGTAGCCAACCCCCTTGGTTTTTCATCATCTAAAAGTGGGGTGTTGAAATCACCCATAATAACACATTTGTTTATATTACTATTGTAAATTACATCAAGAATCTTGGCCCAAAAAACCATTCTCTCTGGTTTAGAATTAGGACCATACATATTTAAAATAAACTGGGAGTCACCACTATGCACATGAGAAACCTTACAAAGGAGAGCATTACCTTCATTAAGAACAATGGATATTTGGAAAGCCTTTTTATTAAAGAGCATTAGAAACCCCCCTACAACTCCCTCCAAATCTGTGGCTTCACTAATGATATTACAACTGAAACATAATTTTTCTACCATGTCTTTTCTCATCTTTGTTTCTTGAATCAGTAAAAAATTAGGTCTTTGATCTCTAATCATATTCTAGACTACTTCCTATTTGTGGGCACCATTTAGGCCCCTTATGTTCCAAGATATGATCTTCATTTCTTTTTTGTAGAAAATTCCTTGATGGTTCTCTGATTCCCATCTACCAAGTTTTTCCTAGCCTCCTCTTGCAATGCCTGAGTCAAAATTTTTCTTCCTGGGAACTTAGGTTTTAGCCCAACATCTACTTTGATTCTACTTCTAGTCATCGCTAAAGATAATGGAATATGATCTCAATTTTTTTTTCTTCTTTTTAACCATACTCCCCTTACCTTTATTGCCTCTAGAGAAACTATTTATCCATTCCTCCAATTTTGAGATCTATTCTAGGGAAGAGTTGTTGATTAGATCTAAAAGCTTCTTCCTTAAGGCATTGGATGCTAGTGGATTCACCAGAGAAGCCAAAGGTATTTCCAAAGAAATCCTTTGATTATGAACCTCCACTTTCATCTCTTGTCCTACATGACTTACCTCTTCTCCTTTGTTTCCTTCGCTTAGTTTTTGATCAAAATCCTTTGGGCGTCTGCCTATTCTCTAAATGGGACCAAAGTTTCTTTTATTGACTTGATCTCCATCTAGAGGTCCTCCAATGTACAAACCTCCTACTCTTTCTCATTTGGTGAATACTTACTTGCCAAATCTATGGGTTGGGGCTTGACATCATGGTCCTTACTTTCTGACACCTTTGATCCTTTTCCTCCTTGAATGCTCTGATCTCCTTCCTTGTCAAGGACATTGGTTTTATCCTCAGTCCCATCCTGGTTCTCTGGTATCTTTTTTTCTGACACCTTTGAACCTTTACCTCCTTCATTGTTCTGATCTCCTTCCTAGTCAAGGACATTTTTTTTTTCCTCATTCCCATCTTGGTTCTCTAATTTATTGGTCATTTTCTATTTCCAGACCACTTTCTTACCCTTTACTAAAGTACCAATAGGCTTACTCTTTTTCTTTTCTACCATGGCTTTAGGACATTAGTTTTCCTTGTGCCCAGATTTAAAACAAAGGAAACTTGCAAATGGAATAGACTCATTAATCAATTTTTGAACATGCACTCCCAATTTTGAGTAGATCATCATTGTTTCTAGCATGTCCACACCTTCCCTTACCCCTATGTAGATATGATCATAGGTAAGATGTATTTTCAAGGCTATAATTGAATCTATTGAGAGGAGATCCCCGAAGGAGCTAGTTACCCCCACAAAAAACATCTTCATTCCAAAATTCTAAGGGGAGCTCTAGAAGCTTTACATAGACAAGGGCTTGCACAAAGAAAGAATCATTCATATTTATCTTAGAAGACCACTTCTAAAGAACCAAAGTGGAATGACCTATAGCCCATGACCCCTTTGATAGAATGTTTGAGAGGTCTTCCATACATGAGAAATCAAAATATAGAAAGCCCTTATCCATTGCTGTGACAAAGACTTGACCTTTGAGGTCCCATTTCTTCTTAATGAAAGATCTCACGACATCTATATTTAGCCTTAGCCCTAAGAATTTACCAACCAAATTCAAAGCCATTGATCCAATGCTATGATCCAAAAGTTTTTCAGGAATGGAAATGGCTCAAGAACCTTTCTTCACCTCAAGGAGAATCTAACAAGTGGGGAAGAGGACTTAACTATAGGCTTAACCCCAAAAAGTGATGACCATTTAGCAGAGCCAGGTAGACCCACCTTGGGACCTGATGGAATCTTGTATGATACCTTGGGTGGAGCATCTAGGTCCCCATCATCTTTCTCCATCTGGTCTCTTGTGCCTAAAGATACCTAACTATCCTCCTTTTGTGACCTATGCCCCAAGCTAGGGGCCTAATTCTGGTATTCCACAGAAATCTTGCCTTGTGCTAAGTTTGAATTTTGAAAATTGTTCTTCCCTCCCTTTCCAATGCTTGCCATACTTTCCTTTGAATTGTGTGTTTGAGATTTAACTATGGTTGGTAAGATGCATATGGTTGACATATTACCTTGGATAAAATTAAACACAAGTGTGTGTGAAGGATGCATGGTTGGAAAACAACATAGAGATACTTTTGAGTGGTCTACATGGAGGGAAAAGAAAAGTCTAGAACATGTCCATAGTGGTTTGTGTGGTCCAATGAATCCAACATCGAAGGGAGGAGCTAGGTATATCTGACATATATTGATAAATTTTCAAGGAAAGTTTGGGTTTATTTCTTGAAACAAAAAGATGAAGTGTTTAACAAATTTGAAATGTTTAAAGCTCTTGTGGAAAATGAAAGCGAAACTAATATCAAGAGAGTTAGAATTGACAATGGTGGAGAATATGTAAAAAATGGGTTCAAATCATTTTGTGAGTATCATGGGATCAAAAGAGAGATGACTATTAGATATACTCCTCAAAAAAATAGCATTGCCAAAAGGATGAATAGAACTTTAGTGGAAATGACATGTTGTATGCTACAATATAAGAATCTTCCTTTGTTTCTATGGGTTGAAGCTATTAATACTGCATCTCATGTTTTCAATAGATCTCCCACAAGTGTTTTGCAAAATATTACTCTTGAAGAAGCTTGGAGTGGAACAAAATTCAATGTTAAGTATTTTAGAGTGTTTGAATGGGAAGCTTATGCTTATGTGCCAGATGAGATAAGAGAAAAGAAACTTGATAAGAAAAGTATCAAGTGCATCTTTGCGGGGTATGGTGACCAAAGGAAAGGATATAGGTTGTATGACCCTAGTGTGGAAGATGTGTTTACAAGTAGGTATGTCAAATTTAATAAGGGGTTTGATGATATACCAATATCCACTCCTATTCCACAAGTGCCCATATAGAATCAGGAAGATCCTAATGATTTTGAAATTGGTGAGAGTTCTAAGAAATGCTTTGACATGGATGAAGAATCTAGTGCTCCACCAAAGACCAAGAGTATTCAAGATATTTATCAAAGGACTCATCTAATTAACTATGCTTTAATAACCACCATAATGAAGACCAATTATCCTCAAACATATGAAGATGCTGAAGGAAAAAATGAATGGGGAGAAGCTATGCAAAATGAGTATGATTCCTTGATAAAAAATAAAACTTTGGAATTGGTAGAGTTGCCAAAGGGTAAGAATGTGGTTAACAATAAGTAGGTTTATAAAACCAAGTTCAAGTCAGATGGAAGTATTGAAAAACATAATGTAAGACTAGTGGCCAAAGGATATTCATAAAAAGAGGAGATTGATTACACAAAAATGTTTGCCCTCATAGCAAAGATTAGTACTATCAGGGCCATTATAGCATTATCCACTCATTTTATGTTGCCTCTACACCAAATGGATGTTAAAAATGCATTTTTGAATGGTGAAATTGATGAAAAAATCTATATGACTCAACCACAAGGATTTGAAATTCAAGGGAAAGAACATGTGGTTTGTAAATTAAGGAAGTCTTTATATGGTCTTAAATAGGCTCCAAGGGCTTGGTATGCCAAAAGTAATGAATATTTTCAATTTCAAGGCTTCCATAATAGTCCCCATGATCCAAATTTGTATGTGAAGGAATTTGATGATGGTGGTTTCATAACCATTGTGCTTTATGTTGATGATCTTATTATCACATGACATAGCTTGGATCAAATTAGTAACATAAAGTTAAGTTTGCAAGATACATTTGAGATGATAGATCTTGGTTTTCTACACTATTTTCTTGGCATACAAGTATGGAAAAGCAATGATGGTATTTACCTTTCTCAAACAAGGTATGTTCTAGATTTGTTAAAGAGGTTTAGAACGAAAGATTGTAAGATTGTGTCTACTCTAGTTGCTCCAGGATTAAAGTTAAGAAAGGACATGGAGGGTGAAGATGTTGATCCTACCATATATAGGCAATTGGTTGGTAGTCTTATATATTTGACACTCACTCAACCAGATATTTCTTTTGTAGTTAGTGTGGTTTCTAGATTTTTGAGATCTCCTAAGGTCCCACATTTGATAGCAGCTAAAACAATACTAAGTTATGTCAAAGGGACTTTAACAATGGGCATCTATTATTCATCTCATGGAGATATTCTCCTTATTGGCTATTTTGATTTTGATTGAGCAGGATGTGCAGACAATCATAAGTCCACTACAAGTTATGTTGTCTTTTTTGGTGTAGGTCCCATTGCTTGGTGCAATAAAAAGAAGTCTATCATTGCTCTATCCACTACATAAGCTAGATAAACTATGGAAAATGAAGTAGCAGAAGAAATAACTTGGCTATGAGCTATCCTATTAGTCCACAAGCAACATCATGTAGGGCCTTCTCTACTTCATTGTGACAATCAAAGTGCCATCTTATTGTCCAAGAATCTAGTGTTTGATGCCCATACCAAACATATTGAGGTCTATCATCATTATATCCAACATTTGATATAGCAAGAGGTGATTCATCTACAATATTGCAAAACAAAAGACCAAATTGCTGATTTATTCACCAAGGCCTTAAGTGAAGAAAAGTTTTTATCTCTTTGAAATGTTTTGAGCTTAGGAGTAGTAACTTGATTCTCTCATGGTTCTCATTCAGGGGGGATTCTAGTGAATTCCAATGATTGTATTTAAGAGATACATGATTGTAAATGGGTACTTAACAAGGATTTATGGTGGGACCCATCTTGTCTAGCTTATGGTGGGATTTAGATAGTTAGTATAATATAGGGTGTGTAGTTAATTTAGGGGGGATGTCATTGTAAATTAATTACATACCACTATAGCATGGTCGACACTGACAAGGAAGACTCCATAAACATGTGCAACCATTCCTCCAACTACCAATACCAACTACTCTCATTAATAATACACCAAACACCATTCTAGAGACTTCTATACATTTAATACATTTTTGGTTATAAATAAAAATTCCTGGGTTTGGTTTAGCAATGTTCATTTCCTGAGTATTCTGTTGTGTTATATTCTCTCTATTTTTCAGTACTCATGGCCAATAAATAATGATTTGGAAAGACTTTTGAAGAACAAAATCCAAAAATATAGATCTTTTTTTCTTGTTATTTTTGTAACTCTTAGAATGAGTTGTGAACAATTTATTGTTGAAGATAGAGTTTTCTAGTCACTATGGGGTTTGGAAACACACTTGCATGGGGTTATAAAATCAAGGCTTGAGGATCACATTGTAGAGATTGAAATTAAATTATAGGCATTCAATTATCTCAAAAGCAGTCAAGTGAGCTAAATCAAGCTTTTCAATTATTGAGTTCAGGTATTTATTAGCCTATGAAGTTTTCCATATTTCCTTTTAAATATGAATTTAACGTGTATCTAAAATTTTTTTGGTTGTAGAATGGAAGATTCTAGGGTAGATTAGAAAGCTAACTATTATGGACCCTTAAGTTTCACAAATTGTGGCCTCCAAGATTCTTAGTGCTGAATAGTAAACAAAAACTTTTTTTTGATTTTTTGTTACATTTCTATGACATCTATAGCACTAAGTTTCAGCTTGAATATTCGTACAATACAATTTTTGTTATGATAACTTGTCAATCAGTATATGAGCAAATGAGGACTTAGTTAGTCATAAGATTTGAATAATGAGACATTCTGTGATGTTTAGGTATTCAAGAGCATGTTTTGTTTTCTAAGCATCCATTCCAATGAAAAGTTTATCAATTAACTTAAGGCATTCAAGATTGTGTTGAAATATTCATTCCAATAAATGATTTCTAAATTCTAAGACATTCAAGATTAATTAAGTAATATATTCTTAAGTAGATTCAAGAGTTTGTTTGAATTTGTTAGGTTATTTACAACATTCATTAGAAGGACAAGTGGTTAAATCATGTAAGTTCATTTCATTCCCTAATTCTAAAGTCCTCCAAAGTCTACTTCCTTCAATAAAATGTGATCAATAATCTTTGTACATAAAGTAAATAATTAGGTGAATATCAAGAATCCTTTAAATACTAGTAAATCTACCAAATAATAAAGATGAAAAATATAGTTTTAGATAATAAAATGCGGAGATGATTAAACACAAAAGACATAAGATAAACAAACTAGTTATACTTGATAGTTACCCTTGTAGATCATAGATGATAGAGGAGAATCAAAGATGAAAAAAAATGCAGATACCAGAATTTCATAGACACCCAAAACCAAATCGATAGAAAGAAGGAAACTATTCTTAGGGTAGTTAGAATGAAGATGCCAAATTACATAGACAAAAAAGTGAACACATGTAACAAGGAGATGACAAAAAAAAAAATTTGTTTTTTACAATCCAGGTTCACATGTTGTATTAGTCAACGACAAAGCCATTGAAATATGTAGATGCTAAAATGTGATGATGACAAAATATCTTCACAAACTACACTAAGTTGGAACATAGATGATAGTGCATAGTTTTTTTAGAAACCACTAATTTTTGGTGAAAATTTTAATGAGAAAAAGAGACATGGGTCCCACTAGGTATGCCAAAATTTATGCGTTAAAAACCTAACCCTTTGGGAGCATAAATAAACAAAAAAAAATGTTAGTAAAATTTTCATATATAAAGATTAAAATTAAAATAACTACTAACTACTTGTGTTTTACAACTAATACAACTAATGATAAGAGTTCCACACAATCTAGGAGAAAAACAACAAGGGCACCCAAAGAGAGTTTTTTGGTGTGATCAAGATTGTGGGATGTGGATGTGCTCTTCCCAAACACAACTATTGAATCCCAAGATTTTATGAATGACCAATGATATGAAACTATGGTAAATGAGTTGAGAAAACTTCAAACAATGGCCATTGAAGAAACCATGTTTGAAAGCATTCAAGGATGTGAAGGTGGATAAAAGAAAGTAAATCTAATGACTCAATGCTAATATGAAAATGCAAGAACAATGCATCTATAAATATCTAAACTCAAACTAGCATGATAACAATGTAATGGAGGAGATGAAAATTGCTTGAGAGAAGGGCTTTATTTATAGGCTTGAGGGATACCTTGAGGAGGTGGCATCTTTGTGGCATCCACATAGGAGACACAAGGGAGACACATGGGCTAAAGGACAAGCCATGCAAAAGTCAAAAAGAGTCTTTATGATTTGAGTGGCTCAAGATTTTCTCACACATATGTGAGCAACCTTGGAGAAAGGAGTAGGGGACAAGGATGTAAGAGTGCTTTTCAGAGAATTTAATGAAAGAGGGACTTCTAGGGATTGAGTTGCTCACACATGTGTGAGCAATCACTTAGGGCTAAAAAGGTGCTTAAGAGGGAGCTCAGGATTAATAAAGTAGGTTTAGGTAGTGGATAGGCTTAGAAGGATGAGAGTGATGGGTGGCAGGCTAGGTTTTAGGTAGAATTAAGATTAGATTAAATAACATTTAATTTAATCATAGGATTAGATAATTTAATAAAGTGGAGGGATTTAAATAAATTAGGATTTATTTAAAAAGGGATTTATGGAGCACTATGCATTAAATAAATTTAATACATTAGAGGGATATATCTAAATTAAATTTAAATACCTTACGAAAGTGAACCTATTTAATTAAATAATTAGAAGAATATGAAAAATATAATTAATTAACAAATAATCAATTATAGTGTAAAGGGAAATATTAATAAATTAATATAGTATTTTAAGATGATTTTAAGTGGCTACACCCCCATGACTCATCTGATGCCCATCCTCAAATGTTTTTGACTATTGGGTGGATGCACAAAGTTCAGTTGCAATTTTGTGCAAGTCAAATCCACAGAATAAAACTTCTTAGAAATGGGTACCTGACCCTAATTTAGAAAAATGGGTACCCATTTTTTAAAAGTTAAAAATGGGTACCTATTTTAAAAAAATTGGGTACCCATTTTTTAAGACTAAAAAATGGGTACTCGTTTCTAAAAAATTCAAATTTTTTTTTATTTTGGGGGGATTTTAAATGTTGCCTTTAATTTTTCAAAATGGGTACCCATTTTTTGAATTTCAAAAATGGGTTCTCATTTCTTACAAGATGAGGTAGGATTTTCTTTTCTTGTCTTAGATTTTGGTTTAGGATAGCCTTGGTGAGACCAAGCCTATGCCTTGGCCTCTCAAGATTTGACTAAGGCATTAAACTAACAAATTCATGCCTTGCCATAATTTTTAAAAGTAAAAAATGGGTACCCATTTCTAAAAAAATTATTTTTTTAATTTTGGGGTTGATTTTAAATGTCGCTTTTAATTTTTCGAAATGGGTACTCATTTTTTGAATTTCAAATAACGGGTGCCCATTTCTTACAACATGAGATAGGGTTTTCTTTTTCTGCCTTAGATTTTGGTTTGGGATAGGCTTGGTGAGACCAAGCCTATGCTTTGGCTTCTCAAGATTTGGCTAAGGTATTGTACTAACAAATTCATGCCTTGCCATAATTTTTAGAGGGTCTTCTCGATCAATTTTTTTACAAAACAAAAACCCATTAGAGCTCTCATTGTCTTGATTTTAGAAATATAAATTTTATAGTGTTATGATTTTATTTACTATTTTTGTATTATTTTTTAATCAAAGGTGGTATCTAAATGTAAAATAGCAACATTCACTAAAACTTTAATAACATTTTTATTTTATGATTTTTCTTAAATTAATTTATGTCATTAATCTACATTCATTTCTTTTAAAGTTAAAAAAAAATTTAAACAAGTGAAATTTTTATCAAATTATGGTGTCTGTGAAAGAGAGGTTTTAAAATTTACTTTAATAGCCAATTAATAATTAAGAATAAAAAATTATTCAATTATAAAAAATTAAGGAAAAATATTATCATCAATCTTTGGTGTGTTAGGTAACTTTTTAAAAAAATATTTACAAAAATTTATTTATTTGTGTCAAATTATGGTGTACATACATGAATGTGTATGGTCCTAAAACAAGCATTTTGAAAAAATGATTTTTAAAGATCCATACCAAAAAATATCTATCATATGGGTACGCAAATAAATTACATATTCAAAAAGTAGATTCTGAATGCTACAATTTTTATTTCTAATTTTTTTTAATATTCAATCTCTAAAAGCATGAAATCTTGACATCAATTGACTAAAAAATTCAAAAATAGGAAAAACACTTCCACTTTTTCCTCAAAAGTGACACCCAACTTCTTGCACTTACCCTATTAACAATATTAGTTCATATGCTTGAACTTGTTGGAAGAAAATTGTTTCCAAGGTTATATTGTAAATCTCCTCCCATCATATATTTAACCTTCATGATCATGCACCACCCAGTCTCCTTGTTAATCAATCTCCAACCAATCTTTGCCATTAAGGCTTTGTTAATATCAAATATTCTTCTCAAGTTTAATCCTCCTAGAGATTTTGGTTTGCAAACCTTCTCCCATGAAACTAAATTCATCTTTGAGTGCTCCTTCGTTCAAGTCCATAGGAAGTTCTATTGGATTTTCTCAATCATATCTCTAACATTACCAGATGTTCTTAAAGGGAAATAAAGTAAACATGTATACTTCGTAAGGAGGTAGTGAAAAGTTTTAATTTTTCAACATTACTCACAAACCTTCCTTTTCGATCCTGCTAGCTTCATCTGAGTGTGTTCAACAATGGTTTTCCAAAACCAAGGACAGATATTATTCATGTTTACTTCATTAATTTTGTGAGGCCTCACCCTGACTCATCATAACATAGACATTCTTACTACATTTTGATATTTAGGACATTGATATTTTGACACTTATTAGACTTAGATGGATAGTTGTTTGTTTTATTTATTGATTTTGACATTATAGTAGTGTTTTGCATTTATGATATGTACTAAGAACTTGATTCTGTGTATGGGATGATCAAACACATATAAATGCAACTTTATCGAAAGATAGAAATTAGATTTTTGATGTGATGAGAAATGTTAATTTGATTAAGATGATTCATGATTTAATATGATATGCAGATAGACGTTAATTTGATTATAATGGTTTATGATATGCAAATTTGATATTCTAACATCTTGAATGATTTATTTTAAATGACTGGGAAATGAAATTTAATTTGAATTATGTTACAGTGGACCCATTAGGATGAGGGTTTAGTAGCATACCAAACCACAAGAAGATCAGATTCATAGTCGAGGGCTATGTTACACTTGTGGAAATATGGGTCACCTAGCGAGAGAGTTCCCACAAGTTCTGATAGGACGTAGCTAGTATGGGGCCACTTTAGAACCCACAGCAAGAGACCTATGCAAGGCCCATAAGGTCTTTTAAGTGAGTGATGGTAATTAGATAGAGCATTGAGATATAGATATTGGGGCTAAAATTTGGAATAGATAGCTAACATGAGAACTCAATCACATTTTGTTTCGATAGACCCTCAAACTTCCAAGAAAAGAGCTAAACTAGGTTAGAATCTAGTGGGATTGTTATGATGAGGTCATGGCTTTATGGCAGGATGCAACAGAGATGCAATATCAATACCCATACCCCTTTTGATGAACACAAGGAGGATGTTCATGCCTAGGGGGGAGGATGTGAGGCCTCACCCTGACCTATCATAGCATAGACATTATTATTGAATTTTGATACTTAGGACTTTGATATTTTGACACTTATTTGAGACTTAGAAAGGCAGTGGTTTGTTTTATTGATAGATATTGACATTGCAATAGTGTTTTACATTTATGATATGTACTAAGAACCTGATACCATGTATGGGATGATCAAACACATATGGATGTAACTTTATGACAAGATAGAAATTAGATTTTTGATGTGATGTGAAATGTTAATTTTATTAAGATGATTCATAACTTAATATGATATGTAGATAGATGTTAATTTGATTATGATGGTTTATGATATGCAGATTTGATATTCTAACATCTTGAATGATTTATTTGAAATGATTAGGAAATGAAATCTAATTTTGAATTATGTTATTATGGATTTCATAAAATTTGAAATCATATGCATTGATGATATATAGTTTTTTATGATCTTTGGACTATTGATGCTTGAGTTTAATGTGTAGGAAGTGGAACCATGGAAATTCTTAGGGGAAAGAAGTTCCAAACCTATGTGAATACAGCTTAACCAAGGAAAATCTTTGGAAGATTCAAAAGCCTTGTTGAGAAAGTATATTGCTTCGTAAATGTTGGTTTGCTTGTATGTGGAAATGTTTAATAATAAAGATGTAGTAGGGACATCTCATGGAAATGTGGAATGTGGTTTTATTTGTCACTTGACACTTATAATTGTCCATGTGTTGATGACATGTCACTGGTCATAAGGCGAGTTAATCTTAGTCTTTTTCTATTTTTTCAATAAATGTTTAAGTACACCCACTCAAGAGAAAGTATCAAGATGGGTCACCATCATATTGATTTTCGAATTCAAACTTTTCAAGGATATTAGGGTGCTTAAATGTGACCCTAAAGTGTCATTGTATTGAAAATAAGCCACCCATATGGTAGTATAACATGTTAGGGGCATAAATTCAATCATTTTACTGCTTAGCTAACTTAAGGGACCCCTTAAACAATGCACTCTTGAACCAATTCGAAATTTGGGGTTTCCCATGAGTGTACCATCACAATCCCACTTGGTCAATTTTTTTAAAAAAGGGACAATAATTTAAGAAATAGGGGTATTGATGTTCCTACCGAAAAGGGTTAGAAGAGAGTCTTTTTAGAGAGTCATGGACACATTAGTGGGGTGTTTACCAACTCTCTAAGTTTAGAGATAGTGAAGGTTTGGAGGGAGATTAAGGGAGCTCTACAACAACTATCATTATCTCTAGCTTGGACCAAAGTTGGTGTTTCAACTATGTTTATTTTTCTTTGTTTTGGTATTGCATAATTAATCTGTAAGCATGGAGTATTTGTCATGGGATCATGCATTTTATTGTGAATCTATGTATGGTAGATCTTTGTATTGTGTTCTGATAGTGTGTTCATGTAATTTTTTTGGCTTTCCTTCTTGATTTTCTTGTTTTCATTTGAATGATGAATGTGATCATGAGTTTGAAGGCTTCAATCACCCTTAGAAGGGAAGAGAGGCCTTGGGTGAAGGGATTAGTTGGGCTCAAGAATTTAGTAGAGAGCCTCTTCTCTTGGAGAGAAGGGGGAAAATTTTATGGAGTATGGGCTCCATTGAAGCCATTTTTTTGATATTATGATTGGGGGTGATAAGTGGAAATATGAATTTGGGCGTGATAAGTGGAAGATTGTGATGAAAAACATGTATGATGCAAGCCTTCTACTGGTATAGTGAATTCAATGAGTGTGAGTTGTATTGACATGGAAAATCTCCTCTTGAAGAGGCCACCTTCATCAAATATTTTATGATTCCAATGGCGAATCAATGTGCAAGCCATGGAAGGGATTGTTTTGTGTTAAGTGGTGTGTTTCATGCATTAGCAAGTGATGAGTGTGTGTACCCCATTCGGACCTTGTTTCCCCTACTCAGTGGGTGGCTTCAAAGAAAGCTAGGATGAGAAGTGAGCCTCCATGGTTCCAAATTTTGTGTTGTTTTATAGGTTTTAGAGAAGATGTTTCTATGAAGATATTAGGGTTTTCCCTTGGAAATATTGAAAAGAAAACAAGTGTGTAGAGAGAGAGACTTATGTTCATGTCAACTCAAAATATGTTGTGATGTTAAGTCACCATTTTGTTTCCATGTGATGTAAAAATGAAAATTTATATTAATGCATATTGTTGAAATGGTGAAGTTGAGAAAATTGAACAAAGTAGCCCTTGCAAGGAAATATTCATTATGAGCTTCACAATATGTGTTTTGATGTATTATGAAGAAGTATGAAATGAGATCCTTCTTCTTATGTTAATTTTAGATCATTGGGTTGAAATATTTGATAGTTGTTGTGTGAAAGCTTTCTTTGATATAGTTGATGTAATATTGATGATTGTATTGTAAAATTATATGTTATGCATTCAATATGATGGAGAAAGTTATCATGTCTTGATAGTTCATTTTATGTGTATGAGAATTAGTTCATTTGGATTTCAAGTTCTAAAAATTCCTAAGTTAGATAACATCATCACATCATCAAACATGTTCACGAAAATTCCATGGTGGGATTAACGAAATTTAGCTTGAGGAAAATACATAATCCAAAACTAAAATAAAACTTGTTGTAGGAGCATATTATGCTCTCTACAAAATGCATGGGGGAAGAAACATAATCCTTCCCCAAAATATAGAGCAATAAAATATTAAAAAGAATATACCCTAGAATCTTGTACCATTAAATATTAATAGAATAAGATATATGCTAAAGGAAAGAAATTTAACAACAACAAATTCCTATTCTATAAGTATTGCAAAAGGTGACTCATATGAGTCAGGTGACCTTCGTGTCACCATCATGCCATTCAAAATAATAATAATAATAATAATAATAATAAAAACTAAATGATAAAGTTAATCTGACCACACTAACAAATCAATGGAGAAAACTAAAAATGGGCTAATCATGCCCTAGACCCTACCTCTTCCCACTTACCTAGGTGGCCTTCTACCTACAAATGCATAAAGTAAGAAGGGTTGTTTGAGTTGAAAAGATAGGGGGTCCCACCTTACCTGGCCACCTCAAACTCCATAAAGGTCTATGATGGGATTTAACTTTTCCTTGATCTAACTTTATTTCTGACTTTCCCTTCTTCCTTGGTGCCTTGGGAGCATGGGAAAAAGTCCCAGATTGGGGAGTATGCTTGGTCTTCCTTATGTCACCTAGGGAGGGTTTAAGGGTAGTAGTTGGTGGTTAGAAGAATTGGGGGGGTGGGGTGTGGGGGGGGGGGGGGGGGGGTGGGGGTGGGGGTTCTTGTCATGTATGGTGATTAGTAAAGTGTTTGGAAAAAGGTGAAGTGCTAGGTGGAATAAAAGAGGTAGGTTTCAAGTTGGGACAAGTGGTAGGACATGCTAGGTGTTGGTTGAATTAATAGACTTCCTTGCTATTATAAAAGAAAAAGGTGTTAGTGGGTAGTTAGTTGGAGGTTAATTGTGGTTAGTGTAGATGTTAGAAAGTCAGTAGGATTAAGTTAGTGGGATATAGTTAGTGGGGTACTTTAGTACTAATTGGATAATTAGTGTGCTAATAAGATTTTATTTTATTACCTTAACTAATGATGAGAATAGTAGTTGGTAATTAGTAATAGTGGATTTATATTATTTTATTTGAATACTAATAAAATTGATATGACTAATTTAATTAATGTAATTTCCCTTGTGTTATTAGGATGTTAAATGAAATGGTATTGGTAAAATTTTAAATGTAATAAGAAATTAGTTGTTGGAAATAATATATTTGTAAAGATGCATTGTAGAGTTTAATATAGTCAAATGATTGAGGTGTAATAGAATTGTAGTTTACATAAATTGGTATAATTATTAATGATCACTAATGAACATATAATAAATCAAATATCTAGTGTTACAATGGAATATATGATGTTATTAATAGAGGAACATCCTAAATGTGAACACATAGATACACTTTTCAAACTAAGTGGAGATAGAAGTGAATTAGTACTAAGATTGTCATGCACTACACAATATACATCAAATTCTTTCTATTAACATTTCGGTATGTAATTTCGGTAGGTAGACATTTTGACACTAAGAAATAATCTAAGCAATCCTTATATTGCATAGTTAAATGTATTTGTTTCACATATATACATGTACGAACATTATTAGAAGTTTAATATCATCAGGCCCTCAAGTATGGAGATGTGGTTGACATGGGGTTTTATTAATTCAGCTCCATCAATACACATATTTGTTCATAAACTTGAAATAGGATTCATTATACTTAGTTGTATCCATCATTTGGTACACAATAATAATGATCCATATTTACTTATTTAACAAGTATATCTAAGATCCTTGTATGTATATATAGGTTGCGAACCCCAAAACTATTTTTAGCTAAAGCATTATAGATGAAGCTACCCCTTATCCTTCCATAAAATAATGATTTAAGTAGTGTGACATATGATTTGGACCTACAGTGATGTAAGAAGGGTGCATTATTTTTGCAAGTGATATATTTATAAATTGTATTAATAGATCCTAAGCCTTGACGACACGTGCCTTAGTGTGGCAATCAATCAGGACAAGAATATATATATACCCTGTAGTAAGAAGTAAAATCATGATTTGAACTATGTTGGAATATAACTCTCTAATTATCAAGTCAAACAATTGTAAATTGAGTACTCAAGGAGTAATGTTCCTCATTCTAATCCAACCACCAAGGAGTTCCAATGATTAAGAGAATGACCCCTAGGACACTTAGGGATTGTAACAATTCCTCGAAAAACCTTGTGTCAAGGTGTCCTAAACACATAGCTAGATGATAATGAAACCATAACTAGTAAATTGTCAAGGCGTCAGTAAAAATTGGTTTTATATACTACAACAAATAATGATAATAATCATAATCATAATAATAATAATAAGAATTATGATTTTTTTAAAAAATTGTGGTTGTATTTTTTCCTTGTTAAAATTTAGGGCATGATGTTTTAGCATTAGAAAAATTGGTTACAACACTAGAGCCTAACTCATTACACTTAACTCGCTAAAAATTATAACTTGTGTGTAGGATGCCTGTCATTACCCATAATGTTCATTAGAGGGTTAGAGTCCTTAGGCATGCACGAGTGACATCTCGAGTGGCAGGATGTGGAATTGGTGGGCCTCCACCTGAGCAGCCTCAAAATCTTAATCAACTCTTTACAACCATTCAGAATCTTATCAAAGCAGTGCAGGAGAGGATGCCACCTATAATTCCATAACTTGAACAACAATGAATAAGGGAACATAAAGATGATATCAGGGAAAGTAGTAGGAGTCCCCCACCTAGAGATATAGAGAGACATGGTGACCAAGAAGATGCCTTAGTTCATTAGATTGAAGGGCCACTAGTTATGGAGCCACCAATAGTAGTGAGGCACCCAAAGACACAAGGAATGAGATTATGGGTTTAATTCAACTCAAACCACCTCTTTTCACTAGAACCACAGATGGTACATAGGTAGAGGCATGGTTATAGATCTTAGAGAGGTGCTTTGGGTTGTGGCCATATGGGAGCAATCTGAAGGCCGAACTAGCTATCCACTTGTTATGAGACAATGCTTCCAATTGGTGGAAATAGAAGGATACCATAGGCAGAGTAAGAGTAGACACACTTACTTGGGAGGCATTTGTGGCTAGATTTAGAGATAGGTATCTTTCAGAGCATTTTAGACAAATTTATATTGAGGAGTTCCATGACCTCCAGTAGAGGGGCCTTACTGTAGCCTAGTATGAGAGAAAATTTCTGGAGATCCTTCCTTATGTTGAGTACATGAAGGATGAGAAGCTATAGATCTACCGATTCACCAAGGGTCTTAACTTGACTCTTTAGAACTTAGTATGCTTGGACTTCCCTAACACCTTTAGAGAGGTAGTTGAGGTAGCTTTGGTTGTTGAAGATGTTTGTAATAAACAAGAGTTTTGGGGTTGGTCTCTTAATCAAGATCCTTCTCAATAGTTAGGAAATTAGAGGCTGCCTTGGAAGAGAAATTGCAACTGCAAAATAGGGTCCTCTAAGGTCCCATAGATATAATAGCATTTCCAATGGGACACTAGCCCTACATTGGAAGAGTGGACACTGACTCTTTATGAACATCTAGCTTGGACTCAAAAATCATCCAAAAGTAGTTATAGTGGACCCATTAGGACAAGGGGTTAGCAGCAGGTAGGACCATAGGAATATTAGATTCATACTTGAGGGTCATATTATACTTGTGGTAATATAGGTCACCTAGCGAGAGATTTCCCACAAGTTTCGATAGTAGGTAGCTAGTATGGGGCCACTTCAAAACACATAATAGGAGAGTTGGGGAAGGCCAATATTGTCTTTACAGTAAGTGATGATCATCGGACAGAGCACCGAGCTATAGATATTGGGGTTGTAATTGGGGATAGACAAATAGCTAACATGGGAACTCAATCACTTTTTGTTTTGACAAACCCTCATACTTCCAAGCAAAGAGTTGAACTAGGTTAGAATCTAGTGGGATTGTTATGATGAGTTCACAATTTTATGGCAGGATGCAACCTAGATGAAATATCAATACCCATACACCTTTTGATGAAATTTAGGAGGAGGTTCATGCCTGGGGGGAGGATGTGAGGCCTCACCCTAACCCATCAGAGCTTAGACATTCTTACTGCATTTTGATATTCAGGACTTTGATATTTTGATACTTATTTGAGAATTAGACAGATAATTGTTTGTTTTAGCTATTGATTTTGACATTACAGTAGTGTTTTGCATTTATGATATGTACTAAGAACCTGATACTATGTATGGGATGATCAAACACATTTGGATGCAAATTTATGACAAGATAGAAATTAGATTTTTGATGTGATGTGAAATGTTAATTTGATTAAGATGATTCATGATTTAATATGATATGCAAATAGATATTTATTTGATTATGATGGTTTATGATATGCAGATTTGATATTCTAACATCTTGAATGATTTATTTGAAATGATTAGGAAATGAAATTTATTTTGAATTATGTTAATATAGATTTTGTAAAATTTGAAATCACATGTATTGATGATATATTTTTTTTTATGACCTCCTTGGACTACTGATGCTCGAGTTTAATGTGTAGGAAGTGGAACCATGGAAATTCTTGGGGGAAACAAGTTCCAAACCTATGTGAACATAGTTTAACCAAGGTGAATCTTTGGAAGATTCAAAAGCCTCATTGTGAAAGTAGTTTTCTTCAATGAATAAGAAAATAGTGCACCTAGGAATAATGCTGCAATGAGCTCTACTAGGGTTTGTACGGTTTGCATCTAAGCCCTTTCTGCATTACTATATGTCATTCTGCATTTAGTGTGGGAGTTATTTTAGAATATAATTTCCTTAGCCCTCTTCAACCCAACAGTTACTATTGGTGCTAGAGTTGCTACTACATGTGAAAATGGTCCCACCAAGCAAATGGCTGTGCAAATTTGTGCCCAAGGTATTTTACGAGGTATTTCCTCTACTGACTTGGTTTTGAATATTTCTACTTTTGAATATTCTTGTCAATGGCTAGAAATCCAAACCCTTACTGGGTATTTTGTAGGTCACACTCCATCTAAAAGAATGCTACATGAATGGGTATCCAAGGCATGGTCCCCCTAGGGGATTTTCCTTGAAGGGATTTAGAGCCTCACGAATGGTTTTTTCTTGTTTCATTTTGGTAACCCTTCTTAAGCTGAGAGTATTTTCAGCCATGGGCCATGGATAGTTTGCTCATCTCTGCTTGTTTTCCAGAGATGGTCTCAAGACTTTTGTGTCTTGGATGAGCACAAACTTAGGGTTCCAGTTTGGGTAGAGTTCTCTAGGTTTCCCATCCCTTGCTGCTCTTTTCTCACTAAAATTGCCCAAATTGTGGGAAAAGTCATTTGCATAGAATTAGACAAATTCTTTAATGCTCGTCCTTAGCAAAAAGTCTATGTTGAGGTTGACCTTTCTAGGGACCTTAAAGAGACTGGAGAAATTTAGATTGGTGCTACCACCTTTTCTAAGAAGGTGCTTTACTTGAATCTCCCAAATACTTGTTTTTGCTATCAATCTACTACTCACAAGATAAAGGATTATCCTCTTCTTGATCCCAATCACTCTTCAGTATAGGAACCCAAGCCAACTCTGGCCATTAGAAAAGATGAGTGGACAATGGTTGTTAATAAAGGCAAGGGTGATACTAAGCCAAACCTTGTTTCTCAAGAACCTAGCCATCCCAACTCTAGTGTGGCTCCTCTTGTGTCCTCAGTAGTAGAGGCTCCTATGGTTGTGCCACTACCCATTTCAAACCCTGCATTGTAGGGCATAACTAAGCTAGAGGTATGAACTACTTGGGTTTGTGTGTCTCAAGAAACTTCTATGATTTCCTCTCCATCTCTTCATCACTCTTACAACCCTAAAGTTCAAAATGCAATTGCTATTACTAGGGATAAATGAAGAGCCATAAAGGGTGACTCTTCATTTGAATCCTTTGCTTTCTTGCATAATAGTTTTTCCTTACTTGAGGATAAGGAGAATATGCAAGCTAGTTTATGATGAATTTTCTCTCATCGAATGTGAGAGGTCTAACAAACCTCCCTAGAAAGTATTATGTTTGTGATACAAAGCATAGGCTTGGCAATATATATGTTTTATGTTTGCAAGAAGTCAAAGTCTCTAGGTTCCCTCTCAACTCAACTTGCCATGTGATATGGCTAGATGATGTTAGTTTTTCTTCTCAGCATGAAGCTAGTTGAGGCGGTGTAGTCACTCTTCTCTCCCCACAACTTTTCCCCTTTTTATTTCCCATGGTTCTGACCCCATGCAGAGAGTAGTTTGGATTTTGTTGTTTTTTCAAAATCATTCTTTTGGCATTGTCAATATCTATACCCCTAATGATGTGATTGAATTCTCACACTTGTGGAGGTGGCTAGCTGATTCTTTGTCACCTACCACTTGGTTAGTCTATGGGGATTTTAATATGGTTGAGCTGGCTATTGATAAAGTAGGAATTTTATGTTTTTGATGGTCAACTGGTGAGAAAGAAGCCTAGTTTTACATGTAGAACAAGTTGGGTCTTTTTGATCCCAATGTTCATCGTCACCGAATTGATGGCATCTAGTACACATGGTCCAACTTTTGAGAGGGAGCTAACATGGTCCTTAAAAGTTTGGACCATGCTATGATTTCTACTCAATCCTTTTTTTCTTTTTCTGACATGAGTCTACTACCTGTCACTCCATTCCCTGACATGACTCTTTTAGATCATTTTCTCATCCACTTCTCCATTACCTAGCATTCAACCCCTCCTCATAATTGTAAAACTTAGTTTTCCCTTAATACTTCTGTGCTATCCCATCCGCCCACTGCCGCTCATATTTTACAAACTTAGAACCTTGAACCTAGGCCCCACTCTTCCTTTGGGTGGATTCAATGGTGGAATGATGCCATCACCCATATTGTGAAGTTTCTTCACATTTATGAGGCCACTATCAAAGATCTTTGTACAACCGCTGAAGTCCTTTCCATGAATCCATTTGATATGGATCTCTAGGTTTGGCTTGCCAACCTTCTCCATTAGAAACAAGTTGTAGACAATTATACTTCTTGGGAAGCTCAACTCAAAGCTTGCCTTCGTTGGCTAGAGGTTGGTGATAAAGCTTCCAAGGAATTCTTCAATGTGTTAAGGGAACACCACTCTATGGTGGGAATCAAAAGCATATGGGAGGGTCGACATACCCTCTATAAGCTTCCTAAAATTCTTCAAGCTTTTTTTTGCCACTATGAAAAAGTTTTCATAGTGCAAGGTCCCTCAGTGGCCTAGGACCAAGCCTTGCAGGCTTGTTTCATTGTCATGCCTAAAAGACTTGCTCCATAACAATATGTGTTTTGTGAGTAGAAGCTCAATCTAGAGGACCTCAAGGAAGCTATATTTTCCATGGTGGATGATAAGGCCCCTAGTTGTGATGACTTCCCTTGTGAATTTTACAAAGCATTTTGGGATGAGATTGGTCCAGACCTGCATAAGGTTTATATTGAGGCATACAATTCCCATTCTCTGGGAAATCTTATTAACAAAGGGAATATCAAGTTCATACCTAAGGTGGGTGACCTTGAAGACATCTAAAATTGGAGGCCTATCACATTGTTGAACATCTCCTATAAGATCATTGCTAAGGCTTTCTCACTTAAACTCTATCATCTTCTTCCTTAGATCATTCACCCTAAACAAACAGGTTTTATCAAGTCCCATTATATCTTGGACAATATAATTACCATGTGGGAAGGGATGGAATGGGCTTGTCATTCCAAGTAATAGGCCATCTTTCTCAAAATTGATTTTCCCAAAGCTTAAGATAGGATTGAATGGCCTTTCATTATTGCAATGCTTCGAGCTATTGGGTTTGGCCCTACCTTTTTAAAGTCAGTCCAAATGCTTTTTGGAGATGCCTCTGCTTGCATCTCCATTAATGGCCATCAGTCTCAAGTGTTTGGGCTTTATCGATCAATTCACCAAGGATTCCCGTTGGTACCCTCTTTATATGTTTTGGCAGCAGAAATCTCCCAAAGAAGGACCCAAGGTATTTCCCTCCTGAATTCCCTTGATCAGCTTGTGAATGGTCATTTTGTAGATGACTCTTTCCTCACTCTCATAGAGGATGAAGAGAGTATTGCGTCTGCTTAGCAATGTCTTGACACATTCTATCTTGCTTCAGAGTCTGTCATTCAGTGGCACAAAACCCTTTGTTACAGGTAGTCTTACCTTCCTCATCCTGCTTGGCTTAAGAAATATCAATGGAAATGGGTTCAACATGGGGAAGTTTTTCATTTTCTAGGTATCCCCTTTTCCTTCCAAGCCTCAGTTGTTGAGCTCTAGAATGTGGTTCTTGCCAGATTAGAGAAGAAGCTAGAGTATTGGATCACCAAATCTCTTTCCCCGGTGAAAAAATTCTAGATTTGCTCCAAAGTGTTGGCCGCCACCCATGTTTATTATTCTTCCTATTGGGTTCCTTCAAAGGTCTCTTATCTCAAAATTGAGCACCTTTTACTGACTTCCTTTGGGCATCAGACACTTCTCACTAGGGCTTTCATAGAGTTGCCTGAGATTTTTGCTATCTTCCCAAGGAGTCTGGTGTCCTAGTCTTGCTATCCACCCAAAAGAAATGTACTGCTTTATGTGCCAATTGGATGATTTGAGCTCTTTCAATCAATGAAGCTCAAAATATTTTGATAAGACATTGCATTTCCCCAAGATTTCTAGTTCATTGGCCAACCTGGAAGGGGATTGGGTTTCAAACCCTTCTGGTCACTCCTAAACCTATCCAAATTTAGGGTACTTTTGTTGCTAAGAGTATTTGGAAAGCCTAGGAAGTGGTTAAGCCCTAGCTTTGCTAGGTTAGCAATGGGTCGAGAGATGGGCTCTCCATGAACAAACATAATTTTTGGTGGTCACCTTTATTTGGCATCCAAGGTGTTCCCCTGGCTAAGGTGCATGGGGCTAGTGCTCTAAATTTTTTTAAACATGGCATAAGGACACCTAAATATATTTTCTCCAAAGTTACTATGAGCTTGTGGTTGTGAGAAGACATAAGAGTGCAATTCTGGCTTACTTGTCTAGATCGACAGACTTTTGTCTTCTAGTTTCTATAGTGCCTTCACATTTGTTACATAAAGTGGGCATTCAGTCTTCTTGCCCTTGGTGGAAGGATTGGAAGTGGTATCCAAACACTTTGATAACCAACTATAAATCTAGGTTGGGCTACCGATGGATGGTTCCTCACCTGCCCATGATTGATGTGCTCAACCAATGTTGGCATTTGAAATCCTTGTATCTCACTTGGAGTCATAGGTTCTCCACTATGTGGCACACCATTACTGAACCCAAAATTGCACATTCTTCCTAGTGTATTCTTTTCCAGGGTTTTCCTTTGGGCCCCCAGCTGCGGTACCTAGGAGTTCTTGACCCTCGTTGCCCTTTCTGTGGTCAACTAGAGTCCCTTTTGCACATTTTTTGGTTCTCTAGATGGGCTCAGTGTTATTGGCAATGGATCCATGATCTCTTTCACCCCTTCCACCTAGAACCTTTTTCTTGGCATATGGTTCTTCTGGGTGATAATACTTTGATACCCTTCAAATATGCCTAGATATGGCATGCTTTCAAATTAGAGATCTTATTCACCATTTGGAAAGATTGCAATGAAGTCATTTATGCTCACAACATACTTGACAATAATGTGGCTATGTATGCTAAAGCATGTATTTATAAAAATGCCATTTTGCATATTCAAGTACAAATAGATAAAGTGGCTTTGGAGGTTGCTCACTTATAGGAGCTTTTGGCTCATTGGGGGAATGTCCCCTGTACAGTTGCTCATGTTCTGCCAGATTTGGCCTTTGGTGACCATACCCCTCCTCATGGTCACTATTAAGGACATAGAAGTTCTGCTTGCTACTCGTACATGCCTCATTCTTAGTCGTACCACTCTCCTACTGGTGGTTTTTTGGTTGGTGCTACTCTTTTGGAGGTTCTGGTTGTTGGCACCACTCTATCTAACCTCCTTGGAAGTCTGGTTTGGGGTGGTCCCCAATGGTTACTCCTACTACCGATTGGCCCTCTGCTCACTCAAACCCCAAGTGGGTGTTTCCTTGGCTAGACTTAGCCATTTCTCCTCCCAAGCCTGAGGGAGAGAAAGAAGAAGGTAATGCTACTACTGCTGATGACAGATGGGTTCCCCCTAAGCCATCTATTCACTTGACCCTCGGGTGGGGCTTTGATGATAAGGATCCTCCTTCCTCGGCTGGCACTGCACTAGCAACATGAGGATTTTTGTTTTGTTTTGTTGATTTCTAAAAGTGTTTTGATGAATAGTTGATTTCCAACCTATGGTTGTATGAACTCTCGGGGTGATCTTGTTTCCCTTAGCCCCTTATTTTGTGAATATGCAACTTTATTGTATTTTTTTAATATAAGGAAGGGACTATTCATCAAAGTATTTTGCTTCATAACTGTTGGTTTTCTTGTATGTGGAAATGTTTAATCATAAAGATGCAGTAGGGATATGTCATGGTGATGTGGAATGTGCTTTTATGTGTCATTTGACACTTGTAGTTGTCCATGTGTTGATGACATGTCACCCAGGGTGTTGGTCATAAGGCTAGTTAATCTTAGTCTTTTTCTTTTTTTTCAATAAATGTTTAAGTACACCTACTTGGGAGAGAGTGATAAGATAGGTCACCATCATATTGACTTTTAAATTCAAACTTGTCAAGGATTTTAGGGGGCCTAAATGTGACCCTAAAGTGTCATTTTATCTTTAGATGTACATATTCGACCATGTTCATGTTTAAGAACACCTTTTTATTTATTGTTGATTACCAACACATGACATGATGCTTTGTTCTATCAAAATCCCCATGACTTCATGTAGTTTAAATAGAAAGTGTTACACATAAGAATCAAGTTTTTTGTTTATAGAAGACATTAAATTGTTGATGGTAATATGAAAGAGGAGAATTCAATGCTCTTTAAATGTAAATTATTCCACATTAGACATGTCCTCAATTTGTAATGTAATATCAAGAACCTAGTTGATTTAAAATGAAAAGGAATGTCAAATTGAAAGCTATGAGCTTTAGGTGATGTCTATAAAAAGACCAACATTCATCATAATTTTAATTTAATAAAAAATAAAGGAAAAAATTTGTGTTTTGATTTATTAAAAAAAATCTGTTAAACATACAAAGTTTGAACAAGGAATATTTTTTTTCCATGATAAAACTGGAAGTTATCTCATTGTGAAAATAGACAATCTCCCTTATCCAAATAAGAAGCCACTCTAAACAAAATTCTTTAGAGTTAAAATTAAATGTAAAGTAACCCATGGAGTCAATGGATAATTTCCAAACATTGTGATTCCTATCTTAAATTTTAATTTTTGTCTTCTACATTTCTTTTATGAGTTAGGAGTATGAATGTAAAGTTGTATCTTGAATTTAATTATTAGTTATGTCAAATTAACATTATTTAATTTATTTTTTATTGTTTATATTATTTTTCTATCCTATTAAATGTTATGAACATGTATTATATATCTTACATATTTTCTTCATATTCTATTAAATGTTTTGCCAAAAAATACCTATGAACAATTGTTAGTCCCGCCTTGCCAAAGGCGGAGACTAAAGTTTTCATGCTGCTTTTTCCTATTAATTTATGCCTTGAAAATTGTGGAAAGCCATTTTATACTATGCTCCTTTGAAACTATTAAATTAAAGCAGTCTTCTTAACGTTTATTTCTATTTTATGATTTGTTGCTCTAATTTTTCTAGTGGTTTTTTCATTTTCTAAGATCTCTAAATATACAAAATTAAGGTGATCTTTCTGACATCCTCTTCTTCCAAGCACCTTTACATGCATTGCTTTGCATGCCTTGCTACTTGGAAACTCTTGTGGAAGGCAACTGTAATAAATGGGGCATCTTCGAGAAAATTAATCAATAAGTTCCATTCAATTCTTACATTTTCATAGTGATATGTAGGTTACGGATTCTCCGTTGGATTAGGTTTTTTACCATTGAAGGCTTCTGTGACTATTTTGCATTTGTTTTTTCTCTGATAAATCGAACAATGATTTAAGCATTATAGAGGTGAGGTCCTTCTCTTTTCGTAGGTGCTTGAGCCTTCAAGAGTTTTAACTTTGATTTATATGTGCATCTACTGTGTAACTATGGTACTTGATAAAATCTTTGTTGCTTTTATTTGAAGATTTTAAAATAAGTTCCTGTTATCATCTTCATTTGGTGCAAGCTGGGAATAATTTGCCTTCTTGTCGCCTCCTCATTTTGCATGAATCTTTTCAAGGCACTATGAAATTACACATAAGAAACAATCTTAGCTAGCATCATGATAACGAGTTTGTAGTATTAGATAAATGACATGAGCGTAAAGAAAATAGATTGTTTATATCCGCCATCTTGAATTCCAACATAGTTAATGTCATTATGCATGTCCATACCCTTATCCAAAATAAACTCCTAGTTAATGTCATTATTATTTGAATGTTTCTAAAGCCTTCTCCAAAAAAGCATGTCGAGCTTTTTCTTTCATTATTACAAACTGTGCGACCATGTTTCGATGAAGTTTGATCTGTTCTACTCAAAACACAATTACAACGACTAGAAAAGTTCATTAATCGCTACATTTTGAAAGATGCTCATAAATTAATGTTTCCAAGACATTGAAAATCTCCAAGGCCAATTTGACTTTTCAATTCAATCCCTGTTTACAATTGGTATCCACAGTATGGAAGACCTACTATACCTTGGTGTTTCGAAGGCACGTCTTTAGGCTTTGAGTTTTCATGTGGGTTGTAAAATTGATCACTATATATCTATGACTCTTGTGTATGTGCATCTGCATATAATATCATATGAATTCTCAATAATATAATATCTGGATTTGTTACCAATAATAAGCTCTCAAAATGAGAGAAATGTGTTTTTAATTGATAAATGAAGTCGAGCACATTTTCTCATCTGTATTAACAACTAGTTGTAAGTTAGTTACTGCATTTGTGGAGGAGATCAATCTTTTTCTTCCTTTCTTCTTATTAATTTATCTCTAAGCCATCATTTATCATAGGCATTTTCTAGGGGAACCCTCACTCGAATAGTCTCACGCAACCACCCATAATGGATATCGACATTGGATAAAAAATTTCAGTTGCTTGGGTTGTCACCACATTTTAGCTGCTAGCTTCTAACGACTAGTGCTCCTTGTTAATCACCACACGAGCTGATGTACATCCCCTTCAATCTATAGGTGATGAGCACAATTTCTTAGACCTCCTATTTTTCTTTAGCTTCAATAGGATGTGCTTCAATGCCAATCATGTCTTCCCTAGTTTGTGAAGTTATGGTGGGGAAGCCTGAATTCATAGACCCAGTGACCGATGAAGTGAAACACCATAAGCAGCTATAGTAATGGATTTGTTGCTGGACGGCAAGGATTATGTTAAGGTGCAGGATGAAGGATGTGGATGGAGTGGATAAAAGACAAACATGAATGCAATGATAAACATTCAAATCAATAAGCAAAACACAAAGACATCAAGCTATGCTACTGCACTTCATACTCATTAACATAACTAAAATTTATTACAAATCCTTAGAATGCTACAACATTCCATCCACTCATGGTCCACAATGCGAAACCCAAAATGGGCTCTGCTGATCAAGGCCCACCTCATTATATTTATAAGCAAATGCATATTTAATGCTGTAGTAAAGAGTTAGCAATACAATTAATGCTGGATGGTGAGGCTAGTGTGTTGGCTGGCGCTTGGACGGTTGAGGACGACTTTGGATAGCTACTTGTCTACTGCTGATGATTGTTTGTCTGTAGTTGTGGACAACTGTGTGATTTTGGATGGTGGGAGAAATTAATACTGCCAACACTCCCCTTTAATTTCTTCCACTAATGCTATTGCATTTACATTGTTTTCCCTTGTTATAATTACTTCGTGTTTTATAGCTTAACCCTTACAAATGGAATATAAATAGTTTCTAGCTGACCAAAAACTTTAAATTTGAATGGTTTTGGCTAACCACAAACCTTGCATAAGAGCAGTTACAATAGACCACCAAATATTACAAAAATGGTTTCAGATTACCACTAACTCACATGATGGGAAAACTATCATCACTTTGACTTTTCTTAGCTTAACCCTTACAAATGGAATATAAATAGTTTCTAGCTGACCAAAAACTTTACATTTGAATGGTTATGGCTAACCACAAACCTTGTATAAGAGTGGTTACAATAGACCACCAAATATTACAAAAATGGTTTCAGATTACCACTAACTCACATGATGGGAAAACTATCATCACTTTGGCTTTCCTCCTTCTTGACCTGCATCAAATTGGTTATTAAGTCCATATAAAAAGAAATCCATCTACCAAGATACATGGGTACCCAGCCACTGTACTCACCAGTTCTATAAGAATCCTTTTCACATACATGGTTCATCAATATGTCCAACCAAAAACCTTTGGGGTGTTGGACACAATCGATAATGCACCCCATACATTCACATAGCCCATTAACAATCATCACTAATTCAATTTTCATCACTTGGTTGGGGAATATCAATGCAACCGACTTCTATTACATGACCACTATCAAGAAAATCATATCCTTCAGAATTAGACAAACAAATTCTCACTTCTAATCCCACCACTTTTATCCAATCAGCACACACACACAGACCTTTGAATCATGACAACCAACTCACCACTAGTCCAAACTACTTTCACTTTCTATTCTATAACATCAAACACACATACTTCAAATACAAAGACATAATAAACATTTTCATGATCAATATCTTCCATACCATGTGTATGCATTCTCTAGCACTCCTGCTTGCATAGAGATGCTCCACATGCTTCTAATCTATGAATGATAGTGTCACACGATGTTAACTCAAATACACTTCAACTTTGACTACCTTCTTTTCATGACTTCTCTATTTCTCATAGTAGTCTCTTGATTTGTTCTTCTCTTTATTCTTGCAGAAGATAACTTCAAATGTTGTTGCTTATTGGGCTATGATGCCACAACACTCTTCACCATTTCTAAACTTGTCGACCTCTCCACGATCTCTAGGATCATCTCCCATTAGCTCTAATACCACTTGAAGGTAGTGGATGGAGTGGATTAAAGATAAACATGAATGCAATGATAAACATTCAAATCAATAAGAAAAACACAAAGACATCAAGCTGTGCTACAACACTTCATACTCATTAACATAACTAAAATTTATTATAAATCCTTAGAATGCTACAACATTCCATCCACTAATGATCCACAATAAGAAACCGAAAATTGGCTCTGCTGATCAAGGCCCAACTCATTATATTTATAAGAAAATGCATATTTAATGCTATAGTAAAGAGTTGGCAATACAATTAATGCTGGACAGTGAAGCTAGTGTGTTGGCTAGTGCTTGGATAGCTAAGGACAGCTTTGGACAGCTACTTATCTACTACTGATGACTATTTGTTTGTGGTTGTGGATGACTGTCTGGCTGTGGATTGTGGGAGAAATTAATACTGCCAATATAGGAGATGGATCCACTAAGCAAGCCCAAGCTGAGAATATCCCCAAATGGAGATTCAATTGAGAGTAAGATAAATTTTGTCAATGACAACCCACTGATCAATGCAGCCCTCCATCATAGAAATTTCCATAGAGCCTCATGTTTGCCCAATCCTTATCGTGTTCCTGTGATTACTACAAATATGACCAACCTTCAAATCTATCTGGTGAACCTAATCCCAGGTTAGATTGCAGCCTCAAAGAAGCAAAGATTGCCATGGCGTCCTACCTATCAGAGCTATAGTACCTATCCTCTCCTATTACGACACATGTCTAGAGCATAGAACAACATAACTAGGATGTGAATTTGCTAGGTTTGATTTCAGCCCAAAAAATAGCAAAGGTGATTATGATCTTCAACCAGTTCACTCATGTTGAGATCTTGTAGATTTCTCTTAGTAATTTTACTTTTGAATTTCATGTGAATGATTATCGAAGGAAAAATATTAATTTCTATAGTGGAGGTCAAATTATGTCTAAATTTCTATTTGTATTGCATATTATCAACACTTGTGATAGTCACTTGTGATAGTTGAAGAGGGAGAATGTACAGACATATCACATTTAGTTTGACTTTATTTTGTTTTTATGTGAAGGCTTATATTTGTTAATAATTATAAATGTTTTTTTTTTGGGAAGTTGAGATATTGTTATTTGATATCAATAGATATGTGCTTTATCTGAACTAGTGTGTACAATGCATATACAATTGAGTAGAAAATGCTTCAAATTAAACAAACATTTTTATATGCTTTACTAGCCCCACCATAAAAAATCATAATTCTTGTTACAATCAATATGAACAATTTTGGAGCAATGGAGCTTTCAACTAAAATTGCTATCATAAATGTGATAGTCTTAAAGATTAAAACTTGGAAATATAATCATTAAGGACAATAATAATCTAGTTATTATTATGTTACTAACTAGAATATAGTTCTATTGTTTAAATTTTTTAATATACATAAATATTCCATTAAGTATTTATAGAAATACTAATATAATACTAATATAATATGTACATGAATAGATAGTGTAAAATAAAATATGTAAAAATAAAAATTTCAAATATATAGTTATTTTCCTCTTCAAAAATCAAATATATCAATTAGAAAATCAAATCAATCAACAAGCTCCATTGATTCTAGAGCTTTACGTAAATCAAAGTTCCTTTTCTCAAAACAAAGGATATTGATATCTTTCTCACATCTATTTTCTCAAAAAATAAGTGTTTCTATATCTTTCTCACATCTATTTTTTCAATTTGATATATTTCACACATCAATGTTTTTACCAAATATCTCAACCTCAAAACAATGATTTGATATATCTTTTAACACAACACAATCTCCTAAATGCAGCCTGTATAATAATTGACAAATGTTTCCCATGTCTAAGCACATCTAATAATTTTATAATCATGTTTTCTCAAATAATCTCTACCTTACAATTGGGTACACCAAAAATGTCTCTATATAGATTCTGATATTGATTTAATATAGAGCATATTATATTAATTTAATATAGAACATATGTTGATTAACATATCAATTTAATATAGAGCAGATTGAATGAATATTAAAACTTGAAAATTAGAAATCAAGAAGAATATAATTTTCATTAATGTATTTACATAAAATTGTACAGGTACATATATAGTTGTGTGCCAAAAACATAAAGCTACAAGAAAGGAAACAACTATAGGAAAAAGGAAAGAATCAATTCAATATTAGAAATAGTCTAGTATTGCAACATTCCCCCTCAAGTTGGTGTATAGATATCCCACATGCCCAACTTGCCTAAAAACTTTGAGAACACTCAACTTGAAACTACTTTGGTAAGAATATCGATGAGTTGGTCTTTTGATTGAATCTTAGGTAGCTCCAAAATCTTCTCATCCAACTTCTCCTAATAAAGAATCTATCTACCTCCACATGCTTTGTACAATCATGTTGAACTAGATTATGAGCAATTTCACATGCTACTTTATTGTCACAATATAGTTGAATTGGCCACCTAGGTGGATAGCCCATATCTCTCAGGAGAAGTCTTAGCCACAACACTTCACATACTCCATGTGCCATACCTCTAAATTCTGCCTCTGCACTTGATCATGCAACAACATTCTATTTTTTACTTCTCCATGTAATGAGATTACCTCCTACAAAGGTGAAATAACCTGAATTAGAACGGCTATCATCTACTGCTCTAGCCTAGTCAACATCAGTATATGCATCCACACTTTGATAGTCCTCATTTTTAGTGAATAAAATTCCTTTTCTAGGAGAAGACTTCAAATACTTCAAAATGTACATAATTGCATTCATATGTTGCTCTCTAGGATTATGCATAAACTGACTAATAATACTTAATGCATAGGTAAGGTCTGGCCTTGTGTGTGCTAAGTACATCAATCTTCCTATGAGTCTCTCAAATCTACCTTTATCAACTGGTACTTTATTAGACTCAATATATAACTTTAATCCTTCTTCCATGGGTGCATAAATGGGTTGACATGCTAACATACTAGTTTCTTGTAACAAGTCTAACACATATTTTCTTTGAGATAGAAAGATCCCTTTATCAGTTCAAGACACTTCAATCCCAAGGAAATATTTCAAGGGACCAAGGTCTTTCATTTCGAATTCTCTGAACAAGTAATCCTGTAGAGCCCTCCTTTCTTTAGGATCATTTCCTGTAACTATCATGTCATCCACATACGCAATAAGTGTAGTGATCTTACCCTGTTGATTCTTTATGAATAAAATATGGTCTGAATTGCTTTGATGATAACCAAAGGCTTTCATTGATTTTGTGAATCTTCTGAACCATGCCCTTAGAGATTGTTTCAACATACAGTGACTTCTTTAATTTGCACACCTTCAAACTATGTATTTCTTGTATCATGCAGCTAGGTGGGAGTTCCATGTAGACTTCTTCAGACAACTCTCCATGTAGAAGGAGGTTCTTCACATCAAGCTGTTGTAATGGCCAACCCAAGTTCGCAGCTTGAGACAACAAGACTCATACTATATTAATTTTAGCTATAGGTGCAAATGTCTTTGTATAATCGATTTGATAGGTTTGGGTGTACCCTTTTGCTACCAGTCTCACCATAAAGCATTCAATTGTACCATCTATTTTGTACTTAATAGTATAAACCCACCGACATCCAACTAGTTTCCTTTTCGATGGACGATCAATAAGTTTCCAGGTATTATTTTCCTATAATGATTTCATCTCCTCATTCATAGCGGCTTTCCACCTTGGATCAACTAAGGATTCCTACACATTTTTAGGAATAGATATAGTAGATAATTGATTTACAAATGACTTATTTGATTATGAAAAATAATGGTTAGACACATAATGACTCATAGGATATTTAACTTTACTAGAAAGTTTGGATTCATAGGTGGATTTAGGGATACCTCTAGTGAGACACTGAGGTAGCTATTTTCTAGATGTTTCAGGAACATCCTTGATAAGCAATTGGTGTGGTGTGAGGGATTGGGATAGAGGTGGACCCACAGCTTCAGTTTCTAGGTGTTCATCACTACTTTGATCCAAAATTTCACCTACTTCTTGATTAACAGTTTTAGAGAGTTCCCCTTCTTTAGAGATGTCCAAGCTACTCACATCTTCATGGATGTGAACATTCACATCTTTATAGGTGTTATCCACATCTTCAGAGATGTCCAAGCTATCTACATCTTTAGAGATGCGAACATCCACATCTTCAGAGATGTGATCATCATAGCCTACAGTATGAATTTCCTTCTAGTACTCCCCTTGAAGTTCAAGTTCAGAGGGAAAATACATCGAGCCTTCATAAAAAAACTACATCCAATGTAATAAACATTTGTTGGGTTGGAGGATGATAGTATTGGTACCCCTTTTGATAAGCAGAATATCCTAGAAAGACACATCACAATGCTTGAAGAGATAACTTGTTGTGCTGATGCTTATGGAGGTGTACAAAAGCTACACAACCAAAGACGTAAGGAGGTAAATTTGGGATAGTTGGAGCAACAACTTCCTTAGCAAGAGCCTAGAATGGTGTTTGGAAATCAATAGTGTTGGAAGGTACTCGGTTGATCAAATATGTTGCAAATGTAAGTGCTTCGCCCCAATAGGATAATGGCATATGGGCTTCTATCAAAGAAGCACACATAACCTCCAATAAGTGATGATTTTTCTTTGGGCTACCCCATTCTGGTGAGGTGTATTGGAACAAGTAGTTTGATGAATAGTTCTATGTACTGCCAAATACTGCTAAAGTTTAGAATCTAAATATTTGCCTCCATTGTCACTATGCAGAACTTGAACTTGTGCATTGTACTGAGTACTTGAGTCATGTTATAAATTTTTTGAAATAACAAGTTCACATCACATTTAGACTTCATTAAGCACACCCAAGTCATCCTAGTACAGTCATCAATAAAAGTAACAAATCAACATGATCCACCCAAAGTAGTGACTTTGGACAGAGTAGTAGAAGGAAATTCAGACTCCAGACTATGATGATCACATCTCTGAAGATGTAGGTAGCTTGAACATCTCTGAAGATGTGGTTAACACCTTTGAAGATGTGGATGTTCACATCCCTGAAGATGTGGTGAGCTTGGACATCTCTAAAGAAGGGGAGCTCTCTGAAACTGGTAATCAAGAAGTAGGTGAAACTTTGGATCAATGTAGTGATGAATACCTAGAAACTAAAGCTGTGGGTCCACCTCTATCCGAGTCCCTCATACCACACCAATCAGTTACCAATGATGTTCCTGAACCATCTAGAAAATAACCACCTCAGCGAGAGCCTGGGATGGTGTCTGGAAATCAATAGTGCTGGAGGGTACCTGGTTGATCAAATATGCTGCAGATCTAAGTGCTTTGCCCCAATAGGATAATGGCATATGGGCTTCTATCAGAGAAGCACACACAACCTCCAACAAGTGACAATTTTTTCTCTCGGCTACCCCATTCTACTGAGGTGTATTGGAACAATTTGTTTGATGAATAGTTTCGTGTGCTTCCAAATACTGCTGAAGTTCAGAACTCAAATATTCACCTCCATTGTCAGTACAAAGAACTTGAACTTGTGCATTGTACTGAGTACAAATCATGTTATAAATTTTTTGAAATAACAAGTTCACATCACTTTTAGACTTCATTAAGCATACCCAAGTCATCTTAGTGTAATCATCAATACAAGTAACAAACCAACATGAGCCACCCAAAATAGTGACTTTGGATAGACCCCAAACATCAAAATGTATGATCATAAATGGAACTAGACTTTTATTCAATGTTAATGGCAAACTTCACATCAGAGGCTAGAAACATCAAATTTTGCAAATAAACTAGGAAATGAAGCATGTCCAAGACGTTGATGCCATAACTTGATTTCAGATTTTTGCTTGTCCCCCTCAGAGCCATCCATCACTAGAGCTTGACACAGCTTGTCTGAGCTCTGATACCAACTTGAAAATCAGAAATCAAGAAGAATACGTTTCATTCATGTATTTACATAAAACTGTATAGGTACATATATAGTTGTGTGCCAAATACATAAAGCTACAAGAAAAGAAACAGCTACAGGAAAAAGGAAAGAATCAATTTAAGAAAGAATAGTTTAGAAAAGAATCAGTTCAATATTAGAAACAATCTAATATTGCAACATTAAATATATTTTGTAAACTCAAATCACGCAACGCAACACAACATGCAATCACTTAATAAGCACTCTTTTATTTGACATAGAAAACCTAATTACAATCTGCTGACTCTAGGCGGGACTTCAGCTGCACCGCAGCTCTTGTTTTATAAAGAGTTCCACCTTTTGTTTTATAAAAACTCCTTCAGATACGAGTAGTAGTTTATTTTCAATTATCTCATCTCATACCAAGTGGATCACAAGGATAAGTCTGTGATCTGACCAACTTCCTCTCTTTTCAAGTGACATCTCATTAAGTCTGAAATGGAATGCTTTACGTTTAATTATGAATTGAACGATTATCCTTCTCTACGTCAAATAGGGTCCATTGCAGTAGGTGACTGAAAGCATTATATGAGTCGTAATGTGCCCGTAAAGAACTTATCTGTTGTACTCAGCAAGTGCACTTGCTTACAAGGACTTATTGGGATTGATGAAATGATCTAATAGTGGACAATAAAGTAGGGATAAACAACATTTTGATAATCACATTGGATGATAATGGAGGAACCCATCGTATTTTCTTTATTAGGGTTAGGTGCCTTTGACCTCTAAAGGATAAGTCAGGCCCTAATTGCATGCCACATAGATTAGGGATTAGTTGATTTAAAGCCCACTTATAAATCAATAACAAGGGGGATAGAGCTAACAATAACAAGAATAATCTTAGATGGAGGGAAAGGCAGAGAAACTAGAGTTACTTGGCGCCATTGGGATTGTGGCAGAATCAATCAGAATTTTTCGTTGTTGTCCACAAATAATTGGGAGCATTACCTTCATATTCGTTCTGCCTCTCTCTCTGGCGGCTCTGCTCCACACATTGATCTCAGTGCCTCTTTTCGCTAAACTCATCTGCGATGAATTGAACGCCCTAACAAGCGAAGATGTGAAGGAAGGAGGCGAATCCCATTGGCAATTGCCACTGTTTGTTGTCTGCGAGATATTGTATGGAGTTTCAGTTTACATAGTATCAGGCCTTTTGACAGCCGCCATGGCCTTAATTGTGGCATCTTTTTACAACGGGAAAGATCAACCTTCTTTAGCAAGGCTTTTGAAAGTTCTTCAAATGACATTTAAAAGAACGCTTATAACGTCCCTCTGGGTTTTCTTTTTATTGGTTTTGAATGCAGTTGCCCTTGTTTTGGCTCTGAGTTTATTGATATGGAGTTTCAACCATTTCAGCCTATCTTCAGCAGGCCCATTTAACGCTGCGTTGATATTAATTATTGTGGTTTTTGTACGCGTGCTGTTGAGTATCATTGTGCTGTGGAAATTAGCTTGTGTGGTGTGTGTTGCGGACGAAAAGTGTTATGGTTTGGAGGGGCTGAAGAAATGCTTGCAACTCATCGATGGGAAGGATTGTAGTGCCTTGCTGCTTACGTTCATGGCCCTCGTTGTCGACTACGGCCTTAGCTTCGCAGTTGTTAGAGGGAATTGGGATGCACTTCATTATTGTGGAGCAATCTTTGTGATGTTGCAGTGTGGAGTGGTTTTGATGGGGTCTTTGACGCAGAGCGTTTTCTATTTTGTCTGTAAATCTTATCATGGGGAAAGCATTCATAAATTGTGGGTAGTTGATCATTTGGAGGACTATCATATTACTGTCTAGTAAGGTCATTGCATGACGTTCAAGTAGTTAAGGTTTAGACAGGAAGAAACTATAATATGCTAATGCATTATATGTATCTTCATGTAAATATGTCAGAATGCTATCATAGATGTAAGGGTTCCAATGGGGAGAGAGAATATTGAGTGAAGCAGCTTTATAATAAAATGCTTGGGGAGATTATGCAATTTGACAAAGCCGACATCTTATCACTGATTAGTGACGAAAATGTAACTATTGTAGATGAATAATGTAGATCTTGACATGTAATGCAATTACCCAGGGGCATTTTGTGTGATCTGTAAATAGTGAGTGCTTGATTATAACAGATTATAACAATCTTGGAATGGCGGCATAACTTGATGTCATTTATACAAACCCCCCATCCCCAAAGTCCAAAAATCGAAAAAAAAGGACGAATCCGCGAGAGTGTGGTATAATTGAAGTAATATATGTAATTAGGAAGGGTTTGGAGCATATTGATTTTGACATGCCTAGCAATAAAAGGTTGGCACTTTATTTAGATGGTTATCTTTTTTCAGGAGATTATGTATTTTTAATATATGTTGTTTATATTCATTATTAAATATTACATATTGAGGAAAAAATTAAATTTGGAAAAAGTAAGTTAATTGCAATTATTTAACTCTTTTAGTTTAGAAATGAAGTCCTAGTTTGTGATGTTTAAGTCATATGGTTGCGTACATCTTGTTATATGGTGTCTAATTCTTTAACTTATTAGCCATATAATATGTCTTTGGCTATTAATGATTCAATGTTATTTTAGAATTAGGCTTGAGGAACTTTTTTAGAACTCAATAGTTTTTGATGAAAACATAATACTCTAAGATCTTTAGTTAGATATCTTGGTGTCGGTTTGCAAGTGGGGTGTGTTGGTGTCACCTATCCTTGACTATTTATTGTACTCATCTGCAAGCTATTGTGTTGTTGCATCTTCGTACGTCTTGTCTATATGGAGGCTTCCCTATGCCCTTTCCATTTTGGCATGGATTTTTTTTGTCCATGTGTCTCTCTTGGCTATCATTTTCTTTAGTTCTTTTTGCATTGTCCTTTTCTTCTGCCCTTCTCCATAGTTGGGTTAGTAGTTCGGTTTCCTTGCTTGGGTTTGCATGTTTGTGCCCTTATCTTTCTTTGATACTTGTTATCTTGAGCAAGCCTTGCTTGTTTCCTAAATCTAGTTGATTGATGATCATAGGAGAGTCTAGTGATGTAATGAAATAACTTGCACAATAGAAGAAACAATATGAAATATTATATAAATACTTGATAATAGCTGAGAGTAATAGGCCAATTTGAGGGGGAAACCTCCAAATATCTCCAATGAGAAAACCTTCACAATATGATGATGAAATAAGACTCACAAGCTCCTATATATACCTAATTATGCTTAGGTTGAATAGACACAACCCTTCATAACACCTAGGTCGACCTACCTACCTAAATAATAATATAGTAATGATAATATGACTTAATTAAGGATTAAGATACCCACAAGTTGACTATTCATAACTCTATATACAATAATATTAAGGGCATAACATGCCCCCTCTCTTGAAAGAAGCATTGTCCTCAATGCTAACCAAGTGTGGATTCTTTTGAATGAATTCCTCATCCTCTCATGTGGCCTTTTCAACTAGTAAATTCTTCCATTGGATGAGATACTGAGTCAGGGTTTTGTTCCTTAGCTTCTTCATGCATGTTTGAAGAATGCACTCTGGTTCCAAAATTATTCTTCCTTCTTCATCAAGTTCTGGTAGTACTATTTGAGTAGGAAATCCTTTGGGAATATCTCCCTAGAACTAAGTGTATGGCATGGTCATGATCCCTCTTAGGAGGAAGTCCTTTAGGCATATCTCCAAGAATCACTATGTGACAATCAATTATTGCTTGTAAATCTAGATGAGTAAGAGAATTATATTGAGAGACTTCTAATGAACATAGCTGGGCCACAGATCCATTTGCACCTTTCTTAAGAAGTTTTGCATTTGATGAGACCTTACCATTTGTGGGGATTTTTCCTTCAATCCCCTTAGCTCCACTACCTTTCCTTGTGATTGAAATTAGATGAATAGTTCTTGGAAGTTCATCTCAATTATTGCTAATGTAGTAAGCAATTGTACTCCCAAAATAATATCTACTACACCCATGTATATCGTATATATTGGAGTATCAAGTTGATAATCTCCCATGGATAATTTGATTCTATGACACTTCCCTGAACAACTAACTATGCCCCCATTTGCAATCAAAACCCAAAACTCTATGGCTGGATATATAAAACATTTTAGAAGAGTTGCCAACGTTTTATTGATGAAATTATGAGTACTACGTGAGTCAATCAATACTGTTACTTTCTGCTTCTTTAAGAAACCCACTACCTTGAGAGTTTGTGGTGCATTGAAACCTGAAAGTGCATAAACAAGAAATGATTGGTTGAGAATCATGTGATTCCTCACCTAACTTCCTATCCTCCTCTAATATGGGATCATCCTCTTCTTCCTCACTTGGAACTTCAATATAGAACAATTTTTTTTCACTACATTTATGTCCTCGACTATATTTTCTATCATAATTGCAACACAAGTGTTTTTCTCTTTTCTCCTCAATTTGTTGTGGAGTCAACCTAGTAGGTTGAGGAAGATAAGGTGTTGAATATCCTTTGTCTCTTGCCGCATTAGCACCCTACTTTCTAGAAATCAAGAACTTCTCCTCTACACTAGATGCCAATATAAAAGACTCATTTACTAAACTAGGACAAAACATGCATACCTCATGTTGAATGTGATCCTTGAGACTACCCAACAATAAATCATTCAAGTTCTCCTCTATAATTGTATCCACTCTTACGGATAGATTTTGGAATTGTTGAATATAATCCTTGATTGATCCTGTTTGCTAAAACTTAAAGCAAGTTGGCTAAAGAAGTTTTCTTATACTATGCTTGGAGTTTTTTTGTAAAAATTAACCATGATACAGTGAGACCATTTTTCCTTCAATGAGTACAAAGCCACAATACCAAATGAATTGATGTAGTTCTAGATATAAGGAAACCATTGTAGCCTTTTGTCCATATAGGATTTTTGAGTAAATTCAAGAGGATTCTACAAGATGTTTCTAAAAGGAACAAGATATGGGTTAGATTCGATGAATCCTACCTAATCCATTTGAAGTGAAATTAAAGAATGGAAGAATCGAGTCAAAAAGAGGATTTCAAACTTCTATTTAAGGATTCATAGGCCAAGAAGCAAGAGTTTTTGGTGTGCCAAATTTGCGAAGTGGTTGAAGGGTGTCAAGGAAAAGACATCAAGGAGAAGGAAGAACTGATCATAGAGACTCTACTTCAATAAGTGGTTAGAGATAGATGATTGCACTAGTACATTAAGCATGAAGACTCAATGGGACAAAGCTTGAGAGGAGGACAAGCTGTCAGAGTTGAAGAGACTCAAAACTAGGTAATGTTATGAGCTAAAGAAGATATCTAAAATTTGCAAGATAAATTGTGAACTATAATTAGGTCAAAACCCATTATTGTTACTCTCTAGCAATTGTATCAGTTAGGGTTAAATCCTATGGACTTAGGTTGGTTTAATAGCCACTTGTAAATCCTTTAACGAGGTGGCATTCTAGGTGAATGTTCTAAAGTCCTATAACCAGGCTCACTTCTAACAAGGTGGATAAATCCTTTAACTAGGTCATATTTAACAATGTGTTGTAGCCTTTAATGGGGCAAGCCTTTCACAACGCATCACTTCAGAAAAGTGAGAATTGAGTAGCATGTTACTGATGGTTTTTTCCAAATTAGATTTCCACATAAATCACTGTGTTACATGTTGATTCTTCATGTGTTATGCTTGCATGTTCATTTATAGTAACTTGCTAAGTAGGAAAGTTTAAAGCTTGAATGAATGAATAGTTTAATGGGCTCACTTTACTTGATGAGAAAGTTTTATTAAGACATTTGAACCTTGAATAACTAATTCACCCCCCCTCTCAGTTATTCTAAAGCATTTCTAACAATTGGTATCAAAGCCATCTGCTGATTTAGTTTAAAAGTACTAGAAGCTCGAAGATCAAGATGTCCAAGAGAGAAGTTCCCAATCTCAATAGAGATAACTTCACTACATGGGAAAGTTTAATGAAGCTGCACCTTGGATCAATAGGTGACTAAGCAAAAACCTTGATTGGAGTAGAACATGTAGATCTAGTTGGACCCCTTTCTACAGATGATTTGAACAATTTAGGAAGGAGCATAATCATGCAATGCTAGAGATTGCCTCTGCCCTCAACTATGTTTGAATTTGATGACATCAAGGGATGTGATTCTACATTCAAGATGTGGAAAACCTTGTCAGATATCTATGGAGGAGATTTGAATGTTCAAAGAGAAAAAAGAGAAAGCCTCAGAGGAAAGTTTGATGACATGAAAATGGAAGAACGCAAAAATGTTTCTCAATATATTGCTAGAGGTAAGTGTAGTAAAAAGTTTGGGTGGTCAATTGGAAGATAATACTATCAAAATCAAATACTTAAGAACCCTGCTCCCTATCTATTCTAAAAGAGTTTTAGCCATCTAGGAATTAAGATGTGTACTAGGAAATGTACTAACTTTTGAAGGGATAGTAGGAAGACTTACTGCCTTTAAGTTGTCCAATTTTGATAACTATAGACCTGAGAAGCTTGAATCTTCTTTCAAGGACAGGTTGACATTGAAAGATAATGAGGAGATGAAATCAAAGAATAAGAGTAGAAAAGGAAGACATGCATCTAGTGAAATCAACACTGATGAGGAAGATGTGGAACACTTAGAAGCATTATTAACAAGAAGATTTCATAGAGGCAAAAGTAAATTTAAAGGTAAGCTACCTATCATTTGCTTTAATTGTAATGAAGTAGGTCATATTACTACAAGGTGTACATAGAAGAAGAACTTCAAAGAAGGAAACAAGTACAAAAACAAAAGAGAAGATGATAGCAGAGATTACAAGGACAAAGGCAAAAGATGCTACTTTGTTGAAAAAGATTCTGATGAGAATGATGATGAAGTATTCTATGTAGCCATGAAGGATGAATCAGATAAAGATGAGGCAAAAACACTAGTAACTTGTGTTAAAAAAAATGACAAGTGGATCATAGACAGGGGATGCTCATATCACATGACAAGAGATAAAAGTAAGTTTATTACCTTTACCCAATATGATGGAAATAGTGTTAGATTTTTAAATGATGCTCCATGTCAAATCAAAGGAAAAGGTTCAATTAAAATTATAGAGAAAATTTCATGTGATAATGCATACTATGTTGAAGGACTGAACTACAATTTACTAAGTGTGTCACAGCTAAGCAATATAGGTTGCAAAGTAGAATTTGGAAACAAAACTGCCAAAATCTATGACACTGATGGAGATATCTAGAAGATGCGACCTATCTTGTTGTTAGACTTGATGATGTGTGGTTATGGTATAAAAGGTTGTGTCATGTTAACTTTGACAATATGATTAACATCAAAAAAAAGAAGACAGTTAGAGGTTTTCCTAAATTAAAGAAACCTAAAAAGACAATGTGCAAACAATGTCAACTAGGAAAGATGACTAAGTCTAGTTTCAAAAGAAAAACATACACTTCCAAAGAAGTACTAGAGCTAGTCCATATAGACTTATGTGGCCCAATAGAATTCCAAAGCTATCAAGGACATAGATACATAATATTATTTGTGGATGACTACTCTAGGATGATAATTGCAATGTTCTTAAAGAAAAAATCTGATGCATTTCAAATGTTCAAGTGGTATTTGGCTAGAGTTGAGAAGGAAACAGGAAAGAGTCTAAAGTGTCTAAGATCAGACAAATGAGGAGAGTTTCCATCAAAAGAATTTGAAACATTTTGCAATGAAAAATGTATTAAAAGAAAAACATTAGCACCAAGAACTCCACCTCAGAATGACATTGAAGAAAGAAGGAATAGATTAGTGATAGACAATGCAAGAATATTGATGACAGAAAAGAATGTTGCTTTGAAGTATTAGAGAGAAGCTATAAGTATTTCTATTCACACCCTAAATTGAGTCCAAGTCAAGAAAGGCACAAATGAAACACCTTTTGAATTATGGTATGGTCACTCACCTCATGTAAAACATTTAAAAGTATTTGGTTGTAAATGCTATATTCTTGTAAGAAATGATAATGTTGAGCAAGGAACGAGAAACAACCCAAGTAAGTTAAGTGTGAAACAATGTTACCATAAGATAAGCAAACTCCAAGAGCATACACCAAGATGGTTCAACAATGGAGACAAGGATTTATAAGGGGAAAGCAAAGAAAACCCTTTGTGAGTATTATGAATGAAGGCAAATGCCTAGAGAAGAGAGAGAGAGAGAGTGTTGGAGCAAAAGTAGCTCAATACAATAACATCAAGTGCTAAGAGTGAAGAAGAAAGAAGGAGGAGCATCTCTTATATAGAGATGAGAGAGGAGTTGCATTTGTAACTCCCATTTCTATGAATGCCACATTCTTAATAGGTGTGTGCAAAGTGTCACAATCCTCTTAAGGAGGATAAACTAAATAAAGAAATAAAAAAGAGTTTTCCTTACATGTGGAATAAAGGAAAAACAATGACATGTCCTCCACATGTGTACAAGAGGAAAAACTACATTTAGGGACCCTTGGAATATCCCAATTAATATATCCAAGGAAAGATTAACCTTTCTAACACCCCCCCTTAATCTTTACTTGGGGAGTTTACATCAACGGGTTGTAAACCCAAATTTTTACAATGGAACTGAAATCTCTCTTTAGAGAGTGGTTTGGTTAAAATATCAGCCACTTGATCTTCTCCTTTACAATAAAGAAGAATAATTTTCTTGTCTTCAACTTGTTCTCGAATGAAGTGATGTTGAAGTGAAATGTGTTTGGTTCGTGCATGATAAACTGGATTTTTTGCCAAGGCAATAGCACTTTGATTGTCACAATGTATAGGTGTAGGTGATTGTTGAGGTAGACCCAAATCGTCAAGAAGTCTTCTAATCCACAAAGCTTCCTTAGCTGCATTGGTACAACCTTTGTATTTAGCTTCAGTTGAGCATAGGGAAATAGAGTGTTCTTTTTTGCTTTTCCAAGAAATTGGACCTGAACCAACAAAGAAAAAATAACCACAAGTGGATTTCCCATCATTGGGATCTCCACCTAGATCGGAATTAGTATAGCCATGTAAAATAAATTCAGAATTTGCATCATAAAATAATCCCATATTAATAGTTCCTTTAATGTACCTTAAGATGCATTTAGCAACTTTAAAATGAGTTTGTTGAGGTTTAGACATAAATCGAGAAACTAAACCAACACCATAAGCAATATCAGGTCTAGTAAGAGTTAAATAATTTAAACTTCCTACCAACTGTCTATACAAGGTTTCATCAACAAAAGGAGTATTCATATCATTCATTAATTTAGTTCCTAATTCACATGGAATTGAAACATGGTTAGAGTCATTCATCTTAAATTTTTCTAAAAGATCATAAGCATACTTGCTTTGAGAAACAAAGATACCTTTAGGAGTTTGAAAAATTTGCATACCTAAGAAATAATGTAAGATACCGAAATCTATCATCTGAAATTTCTGTTTAAGTTGGAATTTGATATCAGAAATCAAAGTGTCTGAATTAGAAGTGAGTATTAGATCATCTACATAAACAATAACAATAATAATGTCATCGTTAGTATGTTTAATATACAAATTTGGATCATTCTGACTTCTAGCAAAACCTTGAGAAATAAAGAAAGAATTAATTTTAGAATACCATTCTCTAGGTGATTGTTTAAGACCATAAATAGATTTGTTCAATTTGCAAACCATATTTTCACTACCTTTCTTAACAAATCCAAGAGGTTGAGCCATATAGATTTCTTCATGTAAATCACCATTTAAGAAGGCACTTTTAACATCCATTTGATGAATGGGCCAATTCAGTTTAGATGCTAAAGAAAGAACTAGTTTGATAGTAGGCATCTTAGCTACAGGAGCAAAAGTGTCATTATAGTCTAATCCTTCAATTTGTGAAAAACCTCTAGCAACTAGTCTAGCCTTAAATTTACTAATTTCATTATTAGTATTCAACTTTGTTTTGTATAACCATTTACATGAAACTAGATTCTTGCCATGAGGTAATTTGACTAAGTCCCAAGTTTGATTAGCAAGTAAAGAATCATATTCCTCTTGCATGGCTTTTTGCCAATGAGGTTGAGAGTTAGCTTGATCAAAAGGCTTAGGATCGTTAGAATTCATAATAGTAGTCATGAAAGCATAATTACAATAATTAATCCTTCTATGTTTAATTCCACCAGATCTAGAAATATAATCATCAGCTTCATTGATTAAGTTTTGAGCTCATTTAGGTTTACATTTAGTTGTAATGGAATTATCACTAGAGGAAGAATCATTAGTAATAAAAGTATCACTAGTATCTACTTGAATATCATGAGGTGTAGGTGCTGAAATAATAGGTGGTACTTGATTTGAAGGATTAAGAGGAGGAGTAGGGTTGAGAGAAGGAGGTTGGTCCTCCACTAGCACAATTTTAGTGCCACTGAATTCTGCATCATGTGTAGTAGAGCAATCATGGACTCCATTTTCTGCAATACAAACATCTCTAGCAACTTGAACTTTGTTAGTAGTGGAATCATAAACACGATAACCTTTAGTGTTTTCATCATAACCAACAAACAGATAAGGAGATGACTTAGCATCTAATTTATGCCTTTTTTGTTTAGGAGTATGAACATAAGCAATAGAACCAAAAATCCGTAAATGATGTAAATTAGGTTTCCTACCAGACCAAGCCTCTTCTAGAGTGATAAGCTTGAGAGCTTTGGTAGGAGTCCGATTAAGAATATAAGTTGCACAATACATGGCTTCAGCCCAGAATTTATAATGCAGATTCTTAGCATGCAACATGCTTCTAGCCATTTCAACAATGGTCCGATGCTTTCTTTCCGCCACACCATTTTGTTGTGGTGTATAAGGAATAGTAAGCTCGTGTTTAATTCCACATGATTTCAAATAAGAATGAAAAGCATTATTCACATATTCATTGCCATTATCATTTTTAAGAATTTTAAGTTTAAAACCAGATTGCCTTTCAACATATAACTGAAATTCAATAAATATATCAAGAACTTGATCCTTGCTATGCAAAAAATAGATCCAAGTTCCTCTATAAAAATCATCAACAAAGGTAAGTGCATACCAAGAACCTTGGATGGAGGTATTCTCCATGGGGCCCAAAAGATCACTATGGACAAGATGCAACTTATGAGGTGCCCACCATGATTTTCCACTTGGAAAGGGCTCCCTATGCATCTTACCACTCATACAACCTGTACAGGAAATCTTGGAAGGTATAATGTGAGGCAAGCCATCAACCATATTATGCTTTTGCGTGAAAGTAATATAATCAGAATTTAAATGTCCAAGTCTTTCATGCCATATATTGAAGTCAATAGAAGTATGTAGTGAATATCGTGAAGTAGCAAATTCATGGAATTTAAATAAATTGTCATTATCCATTTTAGCATGAGCAATCACTTTTAGAGTTTGAGGATCTATGATATAACATGTATCTTTGTAGAATTCAACTTTATAGTCCTAACATAACTGTGAAACAGAAAGCAGATTAGTTTTCAAGTCAGGTACATATAAAACATCATGCAATTTACCATTAGGAATAGTAACATCACCTAGTCCTTCAACTTTACAAGTCTGATTATTAGCTAACTGAATAGGAATGTTAGCAATATCAGGTTGTAAAGAATCAAAGATTTCTTTATGAGAGGTTACATGTTGTGATGCGCCACTGTCAACAATCCATTCTAAAGGTCTACAAAGATTAAAGCTACAAGTAAAAGCATGACGAGGATTAAAACCAGTAGAGTTACCTTTTTTATGATTTGAGTTTTGATTATTGGTACTATTATTCATAGGTTTTTTATCATTTTGCTTTTTGAAATAGTTATTGATAATATGACCATCTTTGCCACAATAAGAACAATGAGGTTTGGAATTGGAATGATTCTTTTGATTATTAGTATTACGAGTGTTATTATGATAATTGTTGTTATTATTATATTTCGCATGAAATTTATTGTTGGAATTATTTGAATTAGTATTATATTGTTTGTGGTTATTATTATTATAATTAGAACGAGAATTAGTATTTGAATTTCTAGACACAAATGCATGTTCAGTTGATTTAAGGGTACCAAACTGAATTAGCTTAGCTTCTTCCTATCTTAATAAAGTTTGAAAAATAACATAAGTTAACTGAGAAGTTAAAGTAGGAATAGCAAGCTGTGCATGAATATTAGTTATAAACTATTGAAACTGTCTAGGAAGACACTTTTTAAGAATAAGATGAATTAAACGAATGTCCTCTAATTGAACACCTAAGGCAATAATTTGACTTTTAAGAGAATCAAATTTTAACAGAAATTCATCCATACTTTTAAAATCTGCATACCTGAGATCTTCAAGTTGATCCTGCAACTGTATTTTGCGGTATTCATCTCCACTGTCATACTTGGTTTGCAAGATGGACCATGCATCATGAGCTTTAGAAGAGTGAGCAATTAACACATAAATCTAGAATAATGGAAATACCAATTAACCCTAAAGCTTCTTCATTTTTAGATTTCCAAGTATCTTTCTCATCTTGGGTAGCCGTTGAACCAGGTTCAAGAGAAGGATCAATGGCTATTTCAAAGAGGTGTTTAAAACGAAAAATAAATGAGATATGAGTTTTCCAAGAATGATAATTAGAGTAATTAAGTTGTATTTCTGGAATTAAGGTTGACATGATTACAAAAAAAATTCTCTTTTTAAAAAAAAAAAATGCCTTGATTTGAAAATCAAATTAATTAAAAAAATGATGTCTTTATATATATATATATATATATATATATATATATATTGTTGTTAAAAAGTTAGAGTAAAAAAATTGTTTTGTTTGGTTTTTTTTTTTTATAAATAAACTTTGTTTTTTTCTTTTTTAAAAATAAATCTCCTTTTTTTTTAATTAAAAAAAGTCCTTGTAAAAAAGTAACCAAGATTGAAAAAGAAATGTCGATGAAAAGGGCGAAGTTTTATTGTTTTTTAAAAAAAGTGGCGTGGCTGCGCAGGCGGCGGTTGACGTGTGGCTTGAACGCAGGCCGCGCCTTAGGGTTTACCGCGGGTGTGAAGGGGGCGGCCGGAGCAGTGGTCCTGCAGAAAAAATGAAAAACAAAAAAACGACTGGAGTTTACGTGCAGCAGAGGACGCAGGGTTTATTGTAGGTTGCGTGCGGCGGCGCTGATTGCGAGCGGAGGTGATGAGGGTGCGCGGTGGCGCTGATAGTGAGCGACGGTGCTGAGTGCACGCGGTTTGAATGGTGTGCGGCTGGTGTGCGGTGGTGTGCGGGTGGCGCGACCGCCCACAAAAGTTTAAAGAGGAAGATCCACGCTATGCGCGATTAAAACATGAAAATATAAGAAATTTAAGCAATTAAAATAATAAGAAATGATACCATGTAAGAGATGATAATTGAACAATATATTAGAAGTTTTTTTTTTTTTTTTTGAAGAGAAGGAAATTTTTTTTTTTAAAAGGAGTAAGAAAATTAGAGACTTATTGAAAACTTTACTCATATAATACTTCTTGTTTTGGCGGCATGCCTTCCAAAACAAGAAAAAAAATTGAAATTTAACAAGAAAACCCTTTGGCGGCAAGCCTTCCAAAGAGGGTTAGTAAAAAAATATGAAACCTGCATACACAAGATATGTTAAAAAAGAGCTAAAATCACAACACAAAATTCTTCTCTCAATAACGTCTCCAAATAAGGTGTGCTCCAATGAATGGCAACCTTCAACACAAAACTTAAAACAAGGATTAGATAGCCAAGCTCTGATACCATGTAAGAAATGATAATGTTGAGCAAAGAACGAGAAACAATCCAAGTAAGTTAAGTGTGAAACAATGTTACCATAAGATAAGAAAACTCCAAGAGAATACACCAAGATGGTTCAACAATGAAGACAAGGATTTATAAGGGGAAAGCAAAGAAAACCCCTTGTGAGTATTATGAATGAAGGCAAATGCCTAGAGAAGAGAGAGAGAGAGTGTTGGAGAAAAAGTAGCTCAATACAATAACATCAAGTGCTAAGAGTGAAGAAGAAAGAAGGAGGAGCATCTCTTATATAGAGATGAGAGAGGAGTTGCATTTGTAACTCCCATTTCTATGAATGCCACATTCATAATAGGTGTGTGCAAAGTGTCACAATCCTCTTAAGGAGGATAAACTAAATAAAGAAATAAACAAGAGTTGTCCTTACATGTGGAATAAAGGACAAACAATGACATGTCCTCCACATGTGTACAAGAGGAAAAACTACATTTAGGGACCCTTGGAATATCCCAATTAATATATCCAAGGAAAGATTAACCTTTCTAACAATTCTTAAAGATACTAGACATGGAAAGTTTGATGCAAAATGTGATGAAGGCATATTCCTTGGATGCCCCACTAGAAGCAATGCATATAAGTGTTTGAATACTAACACTAACAAGATTTTGGAGTGTGCAAATGTAAAGTTTGATGAGCATGCAGAAGTCCAAGTTGATGAATCCAGGAAATCAGAAGATTATAGATCCTTTGTATACTTCTAGAAAGGTATACCTATTGAAGAAGAAATTGCCAACGAAGTCAGGAATCAGTAATAAATCTCAGTATTAGTCGAGTCATAGCCAGTGAATGATGAGTTGCATTTAGAAGCTAAGTTGTAGAATGAAAATGATGTGCATTCTGACTCTGAGAATAGTACACATGGAACAGATGATGAAATACCGATAGCAATGTGCATAGTGACTCTGAAGCTGAAGGATCAAACATGAAAATAAGGATAGAACCAAGACTATCTAGATATGTGAGAAGACATCACCCTACGAAAAAAATCATTGGTGACAAGGATGCCAAACCAATGACAAGGAACAAACTAAGGAATGGATCATGTTTGATGAGAAAAATTGAACCTAAAATAGTGAAAGATGCACTACAAGGTGATGACTAGTATAAAGCTATGGAAAAGGAGATAGATTAGATTGAGAAGAATAAAACTTGGACCTTAGTTCATAGACTAGCTGATAAGAATGCGATTGGTACAAAAGGGATATTTAGAAACAAACTTGATGAGAATGGTGAGATCACAAGAAATAAGCCTAGATTAGTCTGCAATGGTTATGCACAAGAAGAAGGACTAGATTATGGGGAAACATTTGCCTCTATTTCAAAATGGGAGGAGTCAAAACACTACTTTCATATGCTATGTACAAAGGTTTCAAGGTCTATCAGATGGATGTAAAGTCTGCTTTTCTAAATGGTATACTGAAAGAGGAAATTTACATAGAACAACTAGAGGTATTTGTAAATGACAACAACAAGGATATGGTTTGCAAACTACATAAGGCACTATATGGTTTGAAGCAAGCACCTAGAGCATGGTATGAGAGACTGCACAAATATCTTGTGAATACAGGATTTTAGAGAATAGATGACAACAATAGCCTATATATCAAGGTAGAAAAAGGTAAAGAAATTTTGATATCTTAAATCTTTGTTGATGATATAATATTTGGAGGAAAAGATGTTCTATGCAAAGATTTTTCTGATCAAATGAAACATGAGTTTGAGATGACAATGTTTGGAGAAATAAAATTCTTTGTTGGATTGCAAGTACATCAATTGAAGCATGGCATATTTGTGACTCAATCAAAATATATCAAAGAGATACTCAAGACATTTGGTTTAGAAGATTCAAAACCAGTCAGTACACCAATGGTAATAGGACACAAGTTATCCAAGAATGATGAGTTAGTTGAAGTAAATTAGACAATGTAAAGATCAATGATTGGAAAGTTGCATTATGTTGTGCATAGTAGACTAGATATTGCATTAGCTATTGGAATAGTGATAATATTTTCTGCTAATCCAAGAGAAAATTATTTGATGGTAGTAAAAAGAATATTGAGGTACTTAAAAGGAGCTTATGATTTTAGTTTATACTACAAGAAGATGAAAATTTTGAGTTGAAAGCCTACAATAATGCAGATTGGGGAGGTAATATTGATGATAGAAAAAGCACTACTAGAGGAGCCATTTTCTTAGAAAAAAGATTGATTACTTGGACCAAAAAAAAGCAAAGTTGTACTTCATACAACAAAAACTGAGTATGTTGTAGTTGCTATCAATTGCACCAATATTGTATGGATCAATTATTTGTTGCAAGGTATGAAGGAAGAGGTAAGTGAACCTATGATAGTCTATAGTGATAACACAAGTGCAATCAACATATCAAAGAATCTTGTGATGCATGCTAAAACTAAGCATATTGCAATTAAGTATCACTATGTAAGAGAATTGGTGGAAGACAAGCAAGTGAGAATGGAATATGTTAGCTCAAAGGAATAGATTACTGACATCTTCCCAAAACCACTACCTAAATATTCTTTTGAGTATCTTAGAGGTAAGTTAGAAGTGATACCCATAACCAAGGCTACTTGTGAAAAAGAAAAATTGCCTTGCATCAAATGAGTAGATTGTTGAAATATTATGAATTGGTGCAAAGGATACTTACTTCAGGATTTTTCCTAAAGTAATCAAAGTGTTGAAGTTCCAAATCAGTCACAAGCAAGGTGATAGAGGGAAAAATTGGAGTACCTACAAAATGCTATACTTACATGATAAGATGCTGAAGTAATATGCCTTTGGCATTGTTGTCAAAGAGGGAGAGATATGTAGAAACTGATCAACAACATTTAAGGAGAAAGAGAAAAGAATAGAAAGAGAAAAGATCAAAAATGAAAATTGATCAAATCTACAGGATCCAATGGATAGAGGGAGAGATAATGTAGAGAAGTGAAAAGGAGAGACGAGAAATACAAGATCAAAGGGAATAGTGAAAAGAAAATGAAAACAACAACTAAGAGGTAAAAGCAGAAGAAAAGTAATCAGGATAACAGATCAGAGAAGAAGATGTGAAAACTGATGATAACACATTTTTCTTTTTGGCATTTGACTTACTTCTCTAACCTAGTTAGCATCTTGACAACTTGGTTGAATAGTTTGGTTTGCCATTAATGCCAAAGAGGGAGATTGTTGTAAAGAAGAAAGTTGGTTGATAAAGAATGTTTTCAATCATTTTTTTGTCATTGATATCAAATCTACTATTTTTTGGAATGACAATTTCTTATAAGATCCAAGTACTATCACTTAGTTGATTGATGAATATGATTTGATCAACAAGATGTAACAAAAACACCTAAGGGAAAGGTTGAGTTATGGTTTTGTAATGAAGTGCAAGGATTAGTTAAGCCAAGGATAAAATGATGTATTGATAATATACTTGAAGATACAAAGGTTGGTGACACTTAGAAACATTAGAAGTATAAGTTGTAACAAAGTTGACTAAAAAGCTTAACTAAGTTCATTACTAAGTGTTGAGAAAGCTAGTTAGAGCCGAGCAGATTTTTAATAGGTGTTGAGCAATTGCAAAAATAGTGTGTGCCGAGCATGTTCAAGTGCCAAGCAAAGTAATAGGTGTCGAGCATTAGAAAAACTTAGTAGATTTTGAATGAATCCACAATAGGTGTCGAGCATCAGTAAAATGTAGTTGATATTGAGTAACACAATATGTGCTGAGCACCATAATTTTAATAGTTCTGAGCTACTGCATTATTTGAAAAATTGAAAATTTTCCAAATCTGAGCTGACAAAGTTGTTACCTTGAATTTTGTGATCTAGATGGAGGATAAGAATGATTAGATGGAGGCACAAAATTTTAGGTAAACCATTTTTGATAGAATTCAAGAAGATTCTTCAAAATGTTTCTAGAAGGAACAAGATATGGGTTACATTCAATGAATCCTACCTGATCCATTCAAACTAAAATTAAAGGATGGAAGAATTGAGTGAGAAAGAGGATTCTATACTTCTATGTAACGAGTCACAGACCAAGAAGCAAGACTTGTTGGTGTGCCAAATTTGTGAAGTGGTTGAAGGGTGTCAGGTAAAAGACATTAAGGAGAAGGAAGAATAGAGCATAGAGACTCTACTTCGATAAGTGGTCAGAGAGAGATGATTGTACTGGTACATTGAGCATGAAGACTCAAGGGGACAAAACTTGAGAGGAGGACAAGCTGTCAGAGCTAAAGAGACTGAAAGCTAGGCAATGCTATGAGTTGAAGAAGAGATCTAAAATTTGCAAGATAAGTTGTGAATTGTAATTAGGTCAAAATTCCTTATTTTTACTCTTTAGCAATTGTATCAGTTAGGGTTAAATCTTATGGACTTAGGTTAGTTTAATAGCCATTTGTAAATCTTTTAATAGGGTGCCATTCCAAGTGAATTTTCTAAAGTCCTCTAACCAGGCCCACTTCTAACAAGGTGGATAAATCTTTTAATCATGTCACATTTAATAGTGTGTTGTAGCCTTTAATAGGGCATCACTTTAGAAGAGTAAGAATTGAGTAGCATGTTACTAGTGGTTTTTCCAAAATTTGGTTTCCATGTAAATCATTTTATCATGTGTTGATTCTTCATGTGTTACACTTGCATGTTGATTTACAGTAACTTCTTAAGTACAAAAGTTTAAAGCTTGGATGAATGAATAGCTTAATGGGCTCACTTTACTTGATAAAAAAGTTTTATTAAGACATTTTGACCTTGAATAATTGATTCACCCCACCCCCCCACACAACCACCCCAAGTTATTCTAAAGAATTTCTAACAAAAGGGAAATAATTTAATTTCCATATAGTTTTATGGTTAGAACTAGACCCCTGATTTTCTATGTTTTTCAGCAACTAAAATTTATCTTTAAAAAATAGGAAAATATATAATTTTTTATTCCAAATAATTATTAAAATTTATAATCCAAAATTTATACGTTTCTACAAATTTCATTAGTTTACTTCTATTTAAAATTCTAAATAATAATACTAGTTTTATGTCATTAAATGTGAACAAATACACTTTTTTTGTCATTTTCCTTTGTAAACAGGTGACACAAGTTTGTTCTTTTACCCATAATCAAGAAAAATGAAAGGAACTAGATAAAAGAAATCATATCTAAATGAAAAAAATAATGAAAAAAATTAGATAAGAAGAAAGAATCTCAGAAGATGAGTCAACTTTAAAAAGCCTAGACAATGTAAGAAAAAATATAGATTCTCTTGGACTAGCATGTAATATGGAAGGAATTAGGGTCCCACATTGTGGTATACTAAATAAAAGATGAGGAATGGAATCTTTAGCATATTTTAGAGAAGCTATCGAAAAAGTAGAGAATCAGAAAAATATTCATGAAATATTAAAAATTGTGAAGGGGAAGAACTCTCCTATAGGACAATGAAGTTGCCAATGTGGAATGTTAAGGGACTGAATTTTTGTAAAAAAAAAAACTTTGATTTGTTGGAATGCTTTAGAATAACTGAGAGAGGGGTGAATTAGTTGTCCAATATCCTCTACAAATATATCTTTTCAATGCGTAGTAGACCCATATCCATAAAACCTTATAATCCATTCATCCATTAGATCATGTACAATATCGAAACTTTAAAGGTTACTGCCCTAGGTCAAAACAACTTTACAAAAATGTAAACATGAAACAACATAAGAACATTCATGCAATTTTACATAAGGATTTTATGTGGAAGCCCAATTTTGGGAAAACCACTAGTAACATGCTACTAATTCTCACTCTTCTAAAGTGATGCCATGTGAAAGGCTAACTCTATTAAAGGTTACAATACAAACTGTTAAATTTGACTTTGTTAAAGGATTTCAATCACCTTGTTAGGAGTGACCCTTTTTAGAGGAATTTAGACGATTCCATTGGAATGTCACCTAGTTAAAGGATTTACAAATGACTATTAGATCAACCTTAATCCAAAGGATATACCTTAGACTAATACAATGATTTGAATGTAACAATAAGGTTTGACCTCATACAAAATTACAACTCACTTTAAGATTATAGATCTCTATCTTAGTTCTCCATTTTGCTTGACATTCACACACCTCACCTCTAATAGCTTGTTCACGCTTCAAGCATTCATAGTCTTAAGCCTTCTTGCTTTGCATGACAACAACAATCACTTCTATTCAGCCATTGAATGAAGTAATACCCTAGACTCCTTGTCCTCCTTAGGTTTTCGCACATGACAACCTTTTCTTCTGTCCAACTATCTCTACAAATAGATAATTTAGATCATTGGTTTCTTAACCACAATCATCCATTTTAGGATTACGTAGTTGATTAGGTAGCATACAATGAATCTACCCACTTTTCCATTTGGTTCTTTTATAGACTTCTTCTATAATATTCCTTGAATTCACCTCAAAATGATTAACCTTGAATTTTGTTCCACCAACTCATCATATTTATCTATCACATGCTTCACACAATTCAATAAAACAAAATGATCGACTCTAATTCATAAAATCTTTGATTTACCACTACTTGTTGTCACTTGGCATCTATATTGTTGTATCACTCAGCCAACACTAGTTCACTCGGCAAACACTAAAGTTTATTAATATTAGACACCAACTAAACTTTAGTTGAAATATACTAACAATCACTCAGCTTGCATTATTTTTCATGTTTTCTTGGCATCTCTTGATTTTCACTCAGCTTAGACTGATTTCTATATGACTTGCATCAATTTCTCACCAAGGCTTGGTAGGTATATTTCTTACTTAACCTTCTTCCAGTCTTAACTTGAGTAATCTTTCATTTCAGACTTTAAGTAGATATAGTATCAATTTCTTACTTGGTTTAAGTGCTTCTCTTACATACCAAATAACTCAACATTTCTCTTGGTTCTCTTGTTATCTCCTTGTTTCAAATCCTCTTCTTCAATCAACTAAATGATATAGTTAAGATGAAAAAATCAATTTTCTCACTAGCACATAGTAGGTTTGACATCATTGACAAAATAATGATTGTTCTATTATAGGTTCTTCACTTTAAAACAATCTTATATCAACATTATTAAAGAATAACTTAAACTTATTTAAATCATAGATAACCTTAATTCAAGAAACAAAATAAAGTAAAACTAAATGAAAAAACTTAAGTTATAAAAAACTTGAGTTATGGAAATCTGATATGGTTGAATTTGAGTTTGTTTTGAGTAGTATAGCAATCATATGGGATCCTTGGAAATTAGAATACCACAAAATAAGAGTAGATAATAATTAGATGGGAGGTAAGATAAAGAGTTTTAAAGATGATCTGCAGTTCAACATAAACAATGTATATGTACCAACATCAACAATCAATAGAAAAAGTATTACAAAATAGTATAAGAACTTATATATAAATAGTCATAGTAATGAGATATTTTGGATTAGAGAGACTTCAATCTGATATTATCCTTAAATGAAATGCAATTTTATCCTTAAATGAAAAAAGAAGCGGTGTACAAAAATTATCTTAGGTTATGATGGATTTTAGAGACTGGTTTTGTATGGATATCATTATAGATTACCCGCCAATAAATGGACAATTTACTTGGTATAAAAAAATGAAAAACTTTTGTCAAATAGGAGAAAGATTGGACTAATTTATCTTCAAATGGGATCTTAGCATGTTTAATCATATAGCTTAAATAGTCATTCTTCCTTATGCAACTTCAAACCACTATCCATTTTTATTGGAAATTATAGAGCAAAAAAAACCATCAAGAAATTTATTTAAATGTGAAAGAACGTAGTTCTAGGATGATAGATTTATAAAAACATATTAGTCAATGGTGGAAAGAGGGAAACTTTGATGGATCTAGGATGTCCTTTGTATCCAAATTAAAAATTACTTAAGGATTAGATCTTAAAATGGAACAAAAATATCTTCCACAATATATTTAAGGAAAAACTAGAAATGGAAGTGGAACTAAGAAAACTTAATCAAAAGATCAAGAAGGATTAGAAAATAGAAAATATACCAAAGAAAAAGGATTATTAACAAAACATGGGGATATTCTTGCCAAAGAAGAAATATTCTAGAAACAAAAATCAAGGGAAACATGACTATCAGATGGTGATCAAAATACAAAAATATTCATAACAATACTATTTAAACAATAGGAAGATTACCAAAATATTTAAAATTGAGGATGAAAAAGGAAATATAACAGAGAATGCTACAAAAATTATAGGTTACTTTGTAGAGTATTTCAAACATTCACTAAGTAACCATGAAAGGGCCCGCATAAGTGTTGGTATGTCTAAATCTTGTTGTTTATTAGTATCAAACACTTAGTCATATACTAGGTGGAGTCATATTGTCACCACTGCGATTGAGCTACTCTATATAGGTTAGGTCATATGAGTGTTAGAAGCTAGAGTTGTTGTTGCACCAAAAGATTGACTTGTCAACATCCAATACAACCACTAGACTTATAGAACACATGAGATGGTTAAGTCATCTCATGAATCCCAAAGGGGAACATTGGTGGTTATTACAACAATCCTCCTTCAGTATTACCTGACAAGAATTGAACCTGTGACCAAGCTTTGATACCACTTGTTAGAATCTAGAGTTGATTTTGCACCAAAAGATTAACCTATCAAGGCCCGATACAACCACTAGAGTTATAGAAAATAGGAGGCAATTTAGCCTTGTCACAAATCTTGAAGGGGAACATTGATGGTTAGTCCAACAATGAGAGACTTGTAAGTAAACATGTTTATGCTAATATCTATAGGAGTCAAGAAATTCTTTGGTCACCAAGTATTTTTAGTATAAGATGAGCTTGATGATTGCTGAACAATTTGAGAATATTGATGTTGAGTTATGTACATAACAGGGTGAGTATAGTTGAGACTGAGAAACATCACAAAGAGTAGTGAATGCTACATATTTGAGATAGTAACTGCTGAGAAAGAAAAAATTGACATTTAAGTGAGGAAAGATACAAACTTTGAGGTAAACCATTTCAAACTAACAAAGATATGGCATTTAATATTTGTAGAGGTTGTTGCAAAGGCTATTATGTATTTTATAACATGTATATGGCTACAAGAAGCGATCAACTAATTATATGAAGAGGAGAAAAAGGAAAGTGTCTAAAAAAATCTTTAAGAAATATTTAAATAGAGAATATCAAAACCTATTTTGTTATGGTGAAAGAGAAAGGAATATATTTGTGATCATAGAGTAGATCAAGTGTTAATGTGTGAACATTGTGAAGAGGGACACGGAGTTGAGTTTTGTTACTACAGAACAAAGGAAGACACCTTATTAAGTAGTGAAGGATAGAATATAGATATATCATATTGAAGATCATATTAGAAGATAGGAGAATCATAATTAGTAGTAGAGTGCAAACTGAAGGATCAAGTACTGAATCATAGCTAAGTAAGGGATAATATCTTTAAAAAGTGCATTTAATAGACCTTTTGTAAATTTCTTAACCAGGCCCTTACTTTTTTGTAAGTGTAAAATCATCTTAAAATGTAGGACATAACTATCTTAATAGCCTTTAATAGGATAGACCCCTCATATGTATATCATCAGAACTGATCAACATAGTACCCCTAACATGTTAACTTTATTAATGCAATAGTGGAGTTTTGTGGGTGTCATCCCCACCCAAGTTGTACCTTCACTTTGGAGGGTTTCTTGGTAACCAAATCTTGTATTATGTCTTTCATTTCATGTATGTGATTGATAGTTAGATCTACATGTTACAAAATTTCATTTTAAAAGTTATACTATGAATGCATTATATATGAGATGGAAAATATGGTGAATGCACTAATTTTCTTTTTAAATATAAAAGTTAAATAGATCTTGATTGACCCTCACCTCTCTCAATATCTTAGTTTCCCAATTAAGACTTCCAACACTAAGTGAACAAAATTCTAAGTTGAATGTTATACCAAAACTAATAACTAGAGAGTAAAATAAATTTTTAATCACGGATTTCTCTAAGAAAGAAATAAGAAAAATGCTATTTAACCTAAATCCAAATAAGTCTCTAGCAAAAACTAAAAAGATATTTATATACCTTTGATTCCAAAGAAATATAATCTTGAAAATCTAGGAGACTATTGGCCAATAGCTTTATGTAATACTATATAAAAAATTTCACCAAAGCACTAGCAAATAGAATCAAAACAATACCAGCCAAAATTAATTTCAAAAGAAAAAATTGGATTCATGCCCAATCATATGACCTTAGATGGTACTATCATTATTCAAGAAGTTAATTCATTAGGTCAAATCAACAAAGAAGAATGCATGCTGATGAAACTATTAGCGATGAATGATGATGATACTACATTGGGAGATTATCCTGACCATTGGAGACTATTGATATGTTGCATTCATGACTATGTTTGTCATTGATGTCAACATAGCATTGTTTTTGTAAAGAGTGGAAAAGTAGTAGGAAGAGATCTTGAAGGTATAGATGATAGTTTGATTGTTTGGTGATGTGCAATTAAGGACAAGTACAAAATAGTGTCCTGATGATGTAGTTAAGTGCATAGAGTCTAAGTCGATGGTGTACAAAAGTTACATCTAATTCATAGAGAGCAATGCAAAAATAGAGTATTAGAAAATAATTTTATGATGATTGATTGATATCTTTCACCTAAGATGTTATGAATAAGTGTGCATTCACATAGTGATAGAGGATAATCGTGTGGTGACATCAATGAGTGTGCAAGCCCAGGTATCACATGTGTGAATTTTTGTATAGACTGTGAGCTGATAGTACTATTGTAATTATAATTTAATTAATTATCTTATTTTAATTAATTGGGAAAGCCTCAAGGATGACTGAAGGAATTATTATGAAGATATGGTGTAAAGGTTAGATGTTTTCCTTGATTGTAAATAATGTGATAAAAGTGTTCAAGTATTGTGATAGTTGTTGAAGTGTGAATTGTGAAAAGGAGCAGAGTGCTTATTGAATGCATGTAAGTGATCCAAGGATTATTGGATGTGAGAATCAAGATCTGGTTTCAAGATATGAAGTAGCAGAAGTCCAATTGATAGGATATAGACAATGGAAGAAATTACATTTCAGCTCTATTACTCTGTAAGGAATAGTACAAAGATCATTTGGATAGTGGATTCATTGGTCTTTCACTTGAATCCATTTGGGTGGTGGGTCCAACTATCTTCCACAACTCCTTACATGGTTGACACAACTCTTAGTATGGTTTGAATCTCATAAAAGGGATTCAAAGTCTCCTAATAGGGACTCATATGTATTTAATGTTGTAATAGACTCCTAACAAGGCCTATCCTCTAACAAGTAATATTTATATTAGTACATCATCTTGTGGGTACCATCCCCATGGAGGCTTTCCCTCTGATCAAGGGTTTCCCTAGTTAACATATCTAGTGTTATTGTGTCAATGTCAATGGACTATATATATTCTAATAATTGGTATTAGAGAATCATGTCCTCAAAGAATAAGCTTAACAGATTTGGAAGACCAATGATGCATATGTTTAGGAAGGATAGTCCAAGATTTGATGGGGAAAACTATGATAGTTAGAAGGAGAAATGGAGACTCATCTATTGTAGATGGGTTGAGGATATTGGATCTTTCCAAAAAGTCAGAAGAAGAAGAAAATCTTGAAGGATGTAGTGAAGAAGAGAGATCTATTCATGTGTAATATAAGAGAAAGAGAAGCCCTACTAAAAAGACTTCTAGAGAATTAGTACAATGATTTAAATCCACTTGTAACATCTCATGAAATTTGGAAATCTTTAGAATCTACTTTTGAAGATGATGGTCATGCAAACAAAATGAGATTATAGAATTGGATATGCACATTTCAAGATGCTAGAATGATGAAAGATGAATCTATAAGAATTTATATTGGTAGAATATTAAAAATGGTTGTAGGTACTCAGTCTTATAGTTGAAGCAAGGAAGATGATGAAGTCATATGGAAGATCTTGAAAATTTTGACACCACCATTCAATCAAATAACGCAGATGATTTAGCTAGTAATGCCCTGCACTAAGGAAACATTGGTTGGAAGATTAGAATCAACAAAAGTAGATCTGAGATAGTCTGGCAAACTTGCAAGAGTCAAAACATCATTTAGTACCCTAAACATTTGACCTAATTTGACATGAAGTTCAAGCACCCTTGGAGATTTTGCTAGCTATAGCAGAGTTCATGAAAAAAATAAGATTGAGGAAGGGATAACCCTTTTGGTGAGAAGAGAAAAATATGGTAACAAAATCTTTAAATGTTGGACTTGTAATGAATTTTTTTAATTATGCATCAAAATATCCTAAAAGAGAGGAAAAGTATATAGGGAAGTTTAAACCTAGAAGATATTGAGATAGAAATTGTTTGTATTCAAATGAAGATGAGGAATCTGATGAGAAAGCTCAAAAAATTAGGATTTGTGGCTATCCAGGAAGATGATCTTGATAGAGAAATTAGAGAGGAAAGAACTCTAGTTACCCAATTGGAGAAGAATTCTAATTGAATAATTAATAGTGGTTGTTTGTATCACATGACTAGTGATATAGATAAGTTTGTTAATTTTAAAAATCATGGAGGTATTGTTAGAGTAGCCTATCATATAATGTGAATTGGATCCATTACTCTTGATGATAAAACTAATACTGATGATGTCTATTTCATTGATGGATTGAAGTATAACTTGTTGAGTGTTGGACACTTGGTAGACAGGGGTTATTTATTATAGTTTAGTGAGAAGACCTACACTCTCAAAGATAGAGATGGTAAGATGATTAGAATTGGCACTAGATCCAGAGGTAATGTATTTTAGTTGAATCCTACTAAGATAACATGTTTGGTAGCTAACGTGGATAACAATTGATTGTGTCATAGAAGATTCTTCCACATAAACTTTGATAATATTGTGAAGGTTAGTAGCACTTTTGTAGTTGGAGACTTTCCTAAGATAGTTAAGCCTACTAATGCTGTGTGTAAGGAATGTATTTTTGCTAAGTAGAAGAGAGTATCATTCCCTAGCAAGAAGTTCATTGCCACAAAGAAGTTGGATATCATTCACACAGATCTAAGTGGTCTTTCTATAACAAGAGGATTCTATGGTGAAAGGTATTTTATGATTTTTGTTGATCATTTCGCTAGAATAATGTGGGTAGCATTTCTTAAAGAGAAATCTAAAGCTTTTGAGAAGTTTGAGATATTTAAGAATAGAGTTGAGAATGAATCTAGTGTTAAGATTAAGTGTTTGCGATTTGATAGAGGGAGAGAATTTATCTCTAGGTAATTTAACATATTTTGTGAAGAAAATGGAAACAAAAGACAACTATCTGAACCTAGAACACCTAAGAAAATGGGATTTCTAAGAGAAAAAATAAGTCCATATTAGAAGTAGCTATAGTGATGCTATTTGAGAATGACGTTTTTATGCCATTCTAAAGAGTAGCAATTAATACAATTGTATATACTTTGAACAGAGTACATATCAAAAAATGTATGGACAAGAAACCTTATGAACTATGGTTTGAAAATTCACCACTAGTCAAATATTCTAAGATATTTGGAAGACAATTTTATATTAAGAGAGATGATAACATTGGTAGGTTTGATCCAAGAAGAAATGAAGTTATGTTTCTTAGATACTCTTTGAAAAGTAAGGCTGATAGATGTTTCAACTATAGAACTAAGACAATAGTTGAATGCAAAAATGTAAGGATTGATGAGAATTTTGGAACAAAATAAAATGATGATAGATTATAATTTAGATGAAGAAGCGAGTAACCATGGAATTGTTAGATATAATGTTGAAGTTTTGTTTAAGAATAATAATGACTTGCAAAATGATGTGATAAATTTTGAGCATAGAGGTGAAAAGAGTTCTGAACCTAGAGAAGAGACAAGAGTTAAGATGTCAATTCCTACTCCTAATAGAAATATGACAAGGAATCACCCTTCTAAGAAGATAATTGGAAGTTTAGACAAAGGAAAATCTATAATAACGAAGAAAGTAAATGAGGAGATATGCTTGATATCTTAAGATGAACCAAAGTATATAGATGAAGTAGTCAAAGATGATTTGGATCCAAGCAATGAAGGAATAATTAGATCAGATAGTAAAGAATGATACATCAGAGTTAGTTCCTAGACAAAAAGACAAGAATTTGATAGGAAAAACATGGGTTTTCAAGAATAAGATGAATGAGCAAGGAGAAGTTGTGAGGAACAAGGTTATACTTGTTTGTAAAGGTTACTCACAACAAGAAAGCATTGATTATGAGGAAACATATGCACCTATAGCAAGAATGGAAGTAGTAAGGATGTTCCTAGCTTATGTAGAAAATAGGAAATTTAAGGTTTATTAGATTGATGTTAAATCTGCCTGTCTGAATGGAGAACTAGAAGAAGATGTTTCTATTGAGAAGCCTAAAGGTTTTCCTTTATTAGAAGAAAAAGAAATGGTATGTAAATTGAATAAATCTCTTTATAGTCTAAAGCAAGCATCGAGAACTTGGTATGCAAGGTTGGATAGTTATTTGGCAAAGCTTGGATTTGCTAAAGTTATGACAGACAATAACTTGTATATGAAAGAAATTGAAGATGGTTCGTTGATAATTTTAATATTTTATTATGAAATTATTTTTGGAGGTAATGATGAAGCAAGTGATAAATTTTTTGAGGAGATGAAAAATGAATTTGAAATGAGCATGATAAGACAAATGGAGTTTTTCCTAGGTTTTCAAATTATGCATAATAATGATGGTATAGTCATTTCACAAGCTGAGTAATGAATTTTTTTTGAAAAGGTTTGGTTTAGAAAGTTGTAAAACTATTTTCATACATATGATAGCTAGTCACGAGTTATCTAGCAAAGATGAGACACCTGCAATGGAGCAAAAGAAGTATAGATCAATGATTAGAGATTTGCAGTATCTAACTCACACCAAAGAAGATATAGAAAACATAGTTGGGATTGTCACTAGATTTGAAGTTGATCATATTGAATATAATTTTACAATAGTAAAATGAATATTTAGATATTTGAAAGGGACATCTAATTATGGAATTTGGTATGACAAATCAAGTGATTTCAGAATTTGCACACATATTGATGCTAATTGGGTAGGCAGAATGAATGATATAAAGAGAACTAGTGGAAGAGCATTCTTTCTTGGAGGAAGATTGGTTTCTTGGTTAAGAAAGAAGCATTATTGCATCTCACAGAGCACTACTAAGGAAAAGTATGTTGTATCAATAATTAACTATAATCAATTCATCTGGATGAAGCAGATGTTGAAGGATATCATAATTGAGATCAAACAACCTATTATCATTTACTGTGATAACACAAGTACAGTGAGTATATCTAAGAATACTATATTGTATTCTAATAAAAAGAATATATCTATTAAACATCAAGTACTAATAGAAAAAGAAACATAAAAGGAGATCATAATGGAGTCTGTATGTACTAAGGATCATATTGTAGATATCTTTACAAAGCCTTTACCTAAAGATACACTTGAATACTTGAGAGGTTGTATGTGTGAATATGTGGCCTCTGCTAACACACACACTTCAACACAGTCATTGTATGTGGATTCATCTCGAAATGAACATCAGATTGTTCATTCAAAAATCAGCCGACAAAGCGACCTGTTGCCTTCTATCTTAAGGGATTTTGCCTATTAATATCCTCAGAATCAAGGTGCAGGCAACCAAACCCTGTAAGAACAAAGGATTTGAATGCAATTTAAGCTATATGAATGTGCAAGTAATCTAGATGAAATGCAAGCAATTATTCTAAGAAATAAAAGACATTAAACTAAAAATGTAGGCATTATTAAGCTAAATGAATCTAAACTAAGAATGCAAGATATATGTAAAAATATGAGCAAATCTGAGTATGAATTCTAGCAGCAATTTGATGAAATTTCTCCAAATTCATCCTCAGAAATGAAGAGATGAGGGTCTCTTAAATAGACTTTCCTAAAATCCATCAACGGTTGAGATCAATTTCAATCAACGGTCAGGATTAAAGGTGAAGTTCAGTCATAAAGGGAGATTCCCAAATTAAAGGGAGTTAACAGATTTAATTTGAGTAAAATAAGGAGTTAACTGATTCAATTTTAGTAGAAAAAGGAGTTAACTAATTTAACTCATTTTTGATCAATAATGAACTGGAAATTTCCCTTTTTGAACTGAAGAGAGACTTTGTTGAGATATTTAATTTAATAAAATGAGATATGCTCTCATAATTACTTTTTCTATTTAATTAAATAATATTTAATTAATTAGAGACACTTTTCTTATTTAATTAAATAATCTTTAATTAATTAAATAACTTCATTTAATTAATTAGGAATGGCTTCCCATTTAATTAAATAACTTTGTTTAATTAATTAGAAGTAAGTACTCCATTTAATTAAATAATTTCATTTAATTAATTAGAAATACCTTTCCCATTTAATTGAATAAATACATTTAATTAATCAAGATAGGCATATTTATTAAATTAAATAAATTTAATTCTATAGTACATTAGCCTTAGGATATAATTTAATTTAATTAAAGTATAAGTACTTAATAATTAAATTATAATTAAATCAAGTAGGTTTAGTGCGACTAATATGAGTACTATAGGAATTAAATAAGAAATATGATGAATGCAGATTAGGGTTTTCTGCATCTGACAATTAAGTCAAGTAGTGAATAGCAGAATGAGAATTGCCTATTAGAATAGGTTTTTAGGATTGGTTAAAAATAGACCAAAATTGGTATAATGACAATGAGCCAATTTTGGGGTATTACAGAGGTATGCTTGGGGTTATGCCCCTACCTACTTCTAAATAGTTGATGCATAGCATGCATCAGTCTAGTGGTATGAAGAACTATTATTTGACTAGACTGAATGATTATGCTTCATGTATGGGGGAGTGTCAGGTATGTATTGAGTTATTGAGGAATCTTTGGCATTTGATATTTGGTATTTAATAGTATCTTTGGACACTTGATCTAGTTGATGGCATGGAGCAACTGATAAATAATTGGTATTTAACATTTGGTACAATGAGATTAAGACCTTTGAAATTGATATCAATAGGGGAGAGAATATGCATGAGATGAGGAAAAAAGAAACAACAAAGTTCTACATGGTTAAGTGCATAGAGTCTAAGTCAATGGTTTAGGAAAGTTACACCTAATTTACTAAGAGTAGTTCAAAAATAGAGTATTGGAAAATAGTGTTCTAATGATTGATTGATATCTTTCATCTAAGATATAATGAAGAAGTGCACAGTTACATAGTGATAGAGGATAGTCATATGGTGACATCAACAAGTGCGTAAGCCTTGGTGTTTTTTATAGGCTACAATCCAATAGTCCTATTGTAATTATAATTTAATTAATTATCTTATTTTAATTAATTGAGAAAGCCTCAAGGTTGACTCAAGGAATTATTATGAAGATACAGTACAAAGGAAAAATGTTTTCCTTGATTTTAAATAGCATCATAAAAATGTTCAAGTATTGTGGTTGTTGTTGCAGTGAAAATTGAGAAAAAGAGTAGAGTGCTTACTGAATGTGTATAAGTGATCCAAGGGATTATTGGATGTGAGATTCAAGCTATGGCTTCATGATATGAAGGAGAAAAAGTCCAATTGATAAGATAGAGATAGAGGAAGAAAGTACATTTTATTTATATTATTCTTCAAGGTATAATATAGAGATCATTTGGATGGTGGGTTCATCACTCTTTCCCTTGAAGTTATTTGGGTAGTGGGTCCAACTGTCTTCTGTAACTCCTTATTGGGTTGACACAACTCCTAATAGGGTTGGAATCTCATACTAGGAACACATATGTACTGAACATTGTAATTGACTCCTAACATGGTCTATCATCTAACAAAGAATATTTATATTAGTACATTATCTTGTGGGTACCACCCCCACTGGGGTTTTCCCTTTGATTAAGGGTTTCCCTAGTTAACATATCTAGAGTTATTGTGTATGAGTATCTTTTTGTGGTTTCACTTTACAATACTAATATAGTCAAGATTGTTAATTGTCATATTAGTTGGATAACTAATTCACCCCCCATCCCCTCTCATAGTTATATCGGTAGACTATATATGCTATTAGAAACTAGATATTAAAAAGGCATATGACAAAGTGGATTGGAGATTCCTTTGAAAGAGCCTAGAAGCCTTTGGCTTGTCACAATAATGGATAAATCTAATAATTAATTGCATAGCAATGCCAAAAATTTCTCTATTAATTAATGTTACCCTAGAAGGATTTTTCAACATTTCAAGAGGCATAAGGAATGGGGATCTAATTTCTCCATTATTATTTATAATCATGGCTTAATATTTTGGCTGAAGTATTAAAAAATCTCAAGTGGAGTCTTGAATAAAAGGAGCATCAACAACAAAAAAGTATATCTAAAATAACACATCAATAATTTGTAGATGACACTATCCTCCCAGGGGAAAGTTCAATGACAGAAGCTTAGAATTTCAAACATATCATCTCAACATATATGGAAGCTTTTAGGAAAAGGAAAATATACTAAAATTACAAAAAAGTTTCCTGAATACTCCACAACTAGAAGATAGAATATTGCAATTAGTTGGCTAAAAAAAAGGATCTTTCCATGTAAATATCTAGGAATTAATCTAGAAAATAATATGAAAGAAACTAAGCCTTGGGAATCGGTTTTAGAAAAACTGAAAAAAAGATGGAGACATGGAAAGTAAAGTCACTAACTTAAGTGGGAAAGGTGATCAAACTAGAAGCAGTTTTATGAGCAATTTCACCCTATCAAATGTCTTATCTTCCTCTTCCAAAAGGATTCAAAAGGAAATAGATAAAACTATGATAAATTTCTTTTGGAATGGAGTAGATGGAAAAAAAAAGTAAGCTGTTATAAAATGGAATAATATATGTAGACCTAAAGGAGCTAGATGCCTAGGCATCAAGAGTCTAAGTTGGAAAAATGAAGCAGTAGGGGAAAATTTAGTATGGAGAATGTATCATAAAAATAACAAAAAATGAGCTTAGATATCGTACAGCAAATATCTCAACCCAAGAGAACCACTTTCCCTCTTTCATATTAAAAATCCTACTAAGGGATCTCAAACATTTAACTTTATGTTTCAGTATAGACCCCTCATTAGCAACTATTTAACTTAGGATATATCCAAGGTGCAGATGTTCCAATTACATACAAAAAAAACTTAATTTTTTAAAGTCTTGTCATTGCATTGCTCTGTCTCTACTACATCCTATTTGCAAAATTAGCTAGCTTTCGACTATTCTAAAATAATAGACTTGTAGATTTTAAACTTTAATTAGTAAAGCATCTTAATAAAATCCGAGGAAGTTTGATAATAGAATTTAAAGTGGAAACCCACTTTGGGAAAACCATCAGCAATATGTCACTAATTTTCACTCTTTTGAGTGAGCCCTTTTAGGAGCCAACCCTATTAAATCTTACAATACACACTATTAAATGTGACCTTATTAAAGAATTTAATCATCCTGTTAGGAGTGGCCTTGTTAGAGGACTTTAGAAAATTTTGTTATAATGTCACCTAGTTAAAGGATTTACACAAACTATTAATTCCTTATGACTATTAGGTCAGCCTTGATTAAATAATTTCAAATAATGTTGACAATGGTTAGAAAGTAACAACATGTTTGATCTATTAAGTACAACTTTCTTTGCATGTACATATATGTATTTAGATCCTAATATTGATTCAATGTTTGGCTTCCATTGTCACCTCAATCTCACATTCTCTTGGAAATACTCCAAGCAGTCACCCTGCACTTCTTCTCAACTCAATTAAGTTTTTTTCTTAAATTTTCCAATCAAAAACATTAGTGACAAGTCCAACTCTCTAGATCTTCTTCACATTATCCTCTCTAAACATTTAGATATTTTTCCTTTATACTTCCTTTAATACATAGTTTTGATCTTTTACCTCTCAATCATCATCATAGATCTTAGGGTTCATGATTCGATCCATCAAATTCAATGAATCAAATCACCACTCTCTTTATCTTTTATTTTATCTAAACTTCTGCTTGAATTCATCTCTTAGGCCAATTATCTAATCCTCTCATAGAATTAAATGATCTAACTCATTGATCCTTATCTTCAATAGACTTTTTATATGCTAAGAAATTAACTTAATCAGTTGGAAATTATGATTCCTCACAAATATTTGAAATGTTGTTCCTTGGGAAACATTAAGTTCTGATAGTCTATCATCATTGGGTTACTCAAACACTATAAAAAATCTTGTTCGACATCAACACTATCACTCAGTTGATATTGATGCTTGGTCAACACTAAATTTTCTCAAAACTTACTGTGGCTCAGTTGACACTAGCATTACTTGACATGTTAATCAAAATTCCTTAGTCTTTTACTCTATTAGTTGGCAAGCCTACACATTTGATCTATCTTTTCCCACATTTTCCAGATTTGAACATTACTGTGTTTTCCTCTTGTGATATGATTTAAATAATCACTTTATCTTGTCAAATTCTAACTAATAAAATGTCCATTTGTAGTTTTGTCTTCATAACTCAACCTTTCCTCTAGATGTTTTTGTTGTGAACAACTTCTCAAATCCTCTTCATCAATAAAATAGATATGACATTTAGATCAAATAGAAAATTGTCTCACCAATAGATTTGACATCAATAACAAGATTAAAAAAAATTCAATTGTAGTTTCCAACAATCTTCCTCTTTGGCATTGATGGAAACACTCCAACAATATTTGCAGAAATATTTCAGGTTACCATATTCTCCAAGATTTTTATACTCTTTGAGTAACACTCTCAATGTATCATATCTTTATTAATATCCTTAGTTTCATTTTGATGCAAATCTCTGATCTTGAAACACACCTTTAAAGTTTTTAAAATCCCTCTATGTAATCACTCTCTCTTACTTAGCATGTCTCTTCCAGCATCCACATTCTCCCTTTAGGATATTCTCTCTGATTCATACTCTCTCTTTTCTTCTTAGATATTATCTCTCTCTTTCTCATACATCTTTATTATGTAGATAATTTCATGTTAGGTTTAGATTCTTCATTTGTTAGCTTCATATTATTAATCAATTATATTGTCCTTCTTCACTACTACCTTAGGCAACTCCTAACATAGAACTGTTTGCATCAATACATAAGATAGTCTAATCAACACATTTGTTTCAATGCTTATCCATAGCTTAAGTAGCTTTTTCTAGGGGAATCACCCCTAGTTTACCTCTAAGATATTGATGAGCATCCTTAGGTAAATCTTTAGTGAATATGTTAGCAATTTTCTCTTTTGTGTTCACTTATTCCAATTTCACTTCTTTGTCTTCAACTAGCTCTCTCAAGTAATGATACTCTATGGCAATGTGATTTTTCTTTGTGTGGATACAAAAACTCTTTAATATGTTAATAACACTTAGGTTATCACAATAGATAACCAAAGGATTAGTAATCTCTTCCTTCATACCTTTTAGTAATTGTTTGATCCAAATGATATTTGAACTATTTACTATTGCTGCCACATACTCAACTTTAGTTATTGATTGAGAAATTGAGTTCTGCTTCATTCAGTGAATACTTTCAGTTCAAACCTATCATTCTTCTTGTAATACAATTGATATTCTTTTGTTCCTTTTAGATATCTCAATATTCTCTTTACTATCACCATATGATTTTCCTTCAGACTTGCTAAAAATATATCAACTATCCCAATAACTAATGCAATATCTAGTCTGCTATGAACAAAAAAATTTAGTTTACCATTCATTGATTTCTATAGTGTCTAGTTTACATAACTAGAATCATCATTCTTAGATATTTTATATCTAGTAACCATAGGTTTCAACACTAGTTTCAAAATTTCCATCCCAAAAGTTTTTAGTATCTCCTTGATATATTTCGACTGAGTAATAAAGATACCTAGCTTCAATGATATACTTGTAAACCAAAAAAGAATTTGATCTCACAAAACATTAACATTTCAAAAAAAATCTCCATTTCATTATCAAACATTTTGCCCAATACTTCCTTTCCTCCAAATATGATATCACCAACAAAAATTTCAGATAATAATACCTAATTATTCTTTCTAGTCTTAAGATATATATTGCTATTATCATTTGTCCTTGCAAAACCAATCTTCATCAAATAGTTATGTAGTCTTTCATACCATGCTCTTGGGGCTTGTTTGAATCCACATGAATCTTTATGCAACATATACACCATATTTTTCTTGCTAATATCAAAAAATTCCTCAAGCTGATTTGTGTACTTCTTCTTCGAATATCCCACTCAGAAGTATAGTTTTGACATCCATTTGATAGATCCTAAATCATTTATAATAATAATATGCAATAAGTGTTCTAAATCCTTCTAATCTCACTACAAGGGAAAATATTTCTTGATAGACAATACCTCCCACTTGTGCATATTCTTTGCATATCAATCTAGCTTTATTCCTTGTGACTTCACCTTTCTCATTTAGCTTCTTCCTAAATACCAACTTGGTTCCAATAAAACTTTTGTTTTTAGTTATGGGTACTAGAGGTCATTTTTTGTTCTTTTTATTCTGTTCAACTTTTTCATTCATATCTTGTAATTGATCTCCATTCTCCAAAGAATATTTTATAGATTTAAGTTAAAACTCACAAAGTAAGCATGTATCACTTATGAGTCTTTTTCTTGTCATAACACCATACTCTTTATCTCCAATGATTTGTTTAGGTGCATGATATCTTCTCACATATTTTTCTAGCACATTCTCTTTTCTTCTTTGTTCTTGAATAGGCTTGCCTTGAAAATAATCTCAAGCTCATTGTCTATCACTTTATTAGGTTTTGGTTCTAGTTTTTCATACTAAACATTGTCTTCCTATTGTTATGCCTCCTCTGCCTATGGCTCAACATCTTCTATCTGCTGGTCGATACCCATAGTCTATTGCTTGGCAATTGGCTATTGTAACTTAACATTCCCAATCTGCTAAGGATCTACATATTTGATTTCTTGTTCAGGTGGATTTCTTAGAGTATTTCCATTCACATCTACAAATTATGAACTATACTCTTCATGTTTTGCCTTATATTCAAATTTATTTTTCTTTGTATATCCATCAACTTTCACATTTGCTCACAACTTTTCTATTATTAGAGATCAAACAATTATAAGCTTTTTCTTAGTGGAATATCCTAGGAATATATCTTCATCACTTTTAGCATCAAGTTTTCCATTACTTTTGTCTTTAAGTATGTAACATTTTCTTTCAAAAATTTTAAAATATTTCACATTAGATACATATCCATACAAAAATTTAAATGGTTTAGTATTTGTACCTTTCTTGACTTGCCCTTTGTTTAGAGTATAAATAGTTGTTCTTATAGCTTCTCTCCAGTATTTCTATTACACATTCTTCTCCATCATTAGTGTTCTAGCACAATCCATAATTGATCTATTCCTTCTTTTATCTATTCTATTTTGAGGAGGGGTCCTAGGTGTAGACATTTGTCTTTTGATTCCTTTGTCATTATAGAATATATTAAATTAATTAGAAATGAATTCACCACCTCTGTAAAATCTCAAACACTTTAGATTCGTTCCTATCTTATTTTAAACTCTAGCTAAATACCACTTAAACAATGAAAAAGTTTTAGATTTTTCTTTAAGAAACATCAAAATCATCGTCCTAGAATATCCATCAACAAGTAGAATGGAATATTTGTCTCCACTATAGCTTTTGAGATCTAATAGGTACATAAGTTAGTATGAACTAATTCCAAAATGTCATCAGATGAATATGTTTTTCCCTTGAAACTAGACTTTTTCATTTTTCCAAATTAACATTGTTAGGTTTCTTCAGTTTTGGAAAAGTTCTTACTCTTTTCATTTTGCTAATGCTAACCAAATGGACAAAATTTACATGACATAACCTCTTGTGACATAACCAAATACCTTTATATTGGACAAACAAACATATCTCATCTAATAATTCTAGATAGAACATGTTACCTCTTTTTTGATAACCACATCTAATCAATTTATCATTAGCATCAAATATTTTGGCCTTCTTGTGATGGAATTCAACTTTGTAACCTAATTTGATTAGCTGTAAAATGCTCAACCTATTATAGTTAAGTCCTTCAACCTAGGAAACATTTTCACATTTGATCTTGTCAGTTAGTTGAATGGTCCCTTTCCCTTTCACAAGACATGGAACGTCATTTCCAAATTTAACACGGGAACCTTTTTATGGTCCAATGTCTTCAAATTTACTTCTGTCACCAGTCATATGATTAGAGAAACCACTACTAATTACCCATCTATCACTTTTGTTCACATTAGAGATTAATGAAGTTTTATTATCTTCACCAGAACCTTCTTTCATAGACACATAGAATACCTCTTTTTCCTCTGTACTTTCTCTCCTTTCTTTTAGCCTTGTCTTCTATGTCAGGACACCTTGCAACAATAAGATCAACTTTGTTGCATGAAAATAAAGTTATGGGAAGTTTACCTTTGTTTTTTCCTTTTCATCTTCAAAATATCCTAGCTATCAATGCCTTAAGTTCATCAAGTTCACCATCCAAAGTATCGCTATTCTTTTTCACATGTTTTCCCTTTCCTTACTTGCTAGGAACTAGTTGTGGTTTTAAAGTAGATTCAATAGTAGTAGGAGTCTAATTATCAAAATTATTCATCTCAAAAGTAGTAAACCTACCAATTACACCTTCTAGGGTTAAGTCATTACCTAGTGTACTTCTTAGTTATTGTATTGCAAAAACCCTAACAAGATAAATAGAAAGTAAATTTATCAATACCTTGTTGATTATTGTTTCATCTTCAATATTTCCTTTAGCATCTCTAATAGCAGTCACAACTTCTTTGAATCTTGTTTAATACAAGACTATGTTCTCACCTTCTATCCTTCTCATTTTATCAAATTTAGCTCTCAAACATTTTGATTTGGCTCTTAAGATATTATCATCTCCTCCATACATGGTCTTTAGCTTATCTAACATTTCCTTTGTATTATTTCACTCCTTTAGGTCATCAAACTCATTATAGCTTAGGGCTGAAGCAAACTCCACCATTGACTAATTATGTTCTTGTTTTTCTTTTAATTGTTGAGCATTCATAGGGATTGTTGTTATTTCTACATATGCACTATCCAAAAATTCCAATGTAACATCACCAATACTACATATTGTTAGAGTAAGTTATTTATTACTCTAGTTGCTTTAGCTCTCTTAGGTGCATATAATTAATATTTTATATTAATTATATTGTGCAAACCTAGTTTCTTTTTCCCTCTAGGGTTTCGTTCACCTTTAAAGGTTGAACCTTTGTACTTTTAGTATACATGACTTGGAATACATTTTTGCTCTCATATTGTTGAGAAATTTCAAGCTCCACTTCTTCCATTTTCTAGCTTCTCTTCATTGCAAAATATTTGCATGCAAGTGTTCTTGAGGATCTGTGAAGTTGGTTTTCTCAACTTCTACGTGGTATCAAAGTAGACCAACTACTTCCTTGTCTGAAGATTCTTGAAGTCATGATTCGGAATCAGAAACACCAGATTTTTTTGAGTTTTTTCTTCAAAACGGTGAAGGGCAATTTTTTGGGGCACTTTGGGCCCAAACTGATGCTGCCATTGGATCCAAAAGGTCATTTGCAATCAAAATACATAAAAAAAATTGTCATTTTTGGCTTCCGTGCATCTAGGAAATTTTTTTCGCCTCCGAGAGGCCATATGGACATGTTTTTCAAAAAACCTTTAAAAATGTGTTTTTTAGCCACTCCGCCCTTCGACCACCTCGGTGCCACCTTGCAACCACCAGAGCACCGCCTGTGCCCAGCCTGCACTCAACCATAACCTACGCACCACCTACGACATGACCACCACCCCACCACCACAAGTGGGTTGCCCACCAGCCACCTCCACCAGCTAAGCATTTGCTAATCTTTACTTGAGCTCCACCTATACCAGCGACATTGCTACCAAATCTATTCCTTGACTAATGTTAGCATTCTATCAATTGATGTTACTTCTCACCCACTATTGCTAATGTCACTTTTTGACTAGGTGATGTCATCATTCCAGCTGCTAATGTTAGTATTTTGGAAACTAGATTTTTTTTCGATGAGGGCTTGGTGATGGCCATACAATTGTCAATTTTGAGCAAGTGTCTTTAATTTTCTAGAGAATCTCTTTTTGGAGCTGCACTCAATTTTTTGGCCATAACTTGTGTAGTGCCTACCCTCGTTCACATCTTTTTTGGACATATCATTATTATCAGACTATGATGGACTAGTTTTATGTTGATGGGTTAGTGGTATTTTTTTGAGACTATTAGACATTATGTTATGGATTCAGAGGTTATGTGATGAGATCATTTAGACTTTACATTTCATGCATACATGATGATCATTATATTGTTTTCAATTATTGTTGATGATTAGCTAGATGATTTATTATCTCATGTGTTTTATTATGGATACTTACCCCATACTTGCATGTGCATGGTGTGTGTGTTTTCTTATTGTATGACATTTCTGATGTGGTTAAGGAAGGGAGTCGTAGTCACCTGCTTAGTCGAGATCTACATGATGCACCACTTCCTGCCATTGTTTGTGTAGCTTAGCATTATATATTGTATGTACACGCATGGTTTTTTTGCAAGTTGTAGGTACTAGGTATCTACTTCCCTGAATTGCCAAGATAAGCGTACCCTATTATACTATCTCAATGATAAGAGAAGGGAGATAAATTCTCAAGTCCAAATCCCAAACCTTTAAGCCAATTGTCCTAGTGAGGTAGGACAAGTATCTGGATATTTTACCCACCAAATGTGTTGGATGACATAATTCATAATTTTTAACCCTTTAGACTGAGTTTGTGTGATTTGCTCTATGATGGGTTTTCATATTTTATCTTGGAGGTCTATGGTGAATTTTCTATAATTAAGTCTTAATAAATAGATTTAATTAATAAATTAATTATTTGAGAAAATTAATATAAAATATCATGTTATTTGATATTTTGATTATAATTAATTAAATGAGAATTTATTGAAGAAAATAAATTAAATAGAAGAAAATTAAAACTAATAATAAAGTAATAAATAAATAATAATAAAAGTTATAAAAATTAAAATAAAAGATTTAAATGGAAATTATATAAAAGTGAATTGGAGTTATAAGCTTGCATGGGAGTTAACACACTTTTCTATTTCTCATGTGTCAACAACATGGGGGTTAGTGCATCAATTAAGCACATGGTGTCTGCAACCCTATGGCTCATCTAGAAGGTTGGAAAAAGACCCGTGCTTAGTTGGTGACACCTTCTAGCTGTTTCTAGAGGCATTCTAGATGTTTCCTGAGAGCTCTTTATATTCAAGCATTCCTAGAGGCTTAGACATAGCGTTTGGAGTGCAATTGGAGCATTGGAGGACTCGAGAACTCTGAAGAAGGGAGGAGCTTCCTCTGCGGGTTTTCTGAGGAAGAGCAATTTAGCATCAGAATCTGGGTAGATTCTTGTGATTTTACTTATGCTATTTCCACATCATGCATTCCCTATCTTCTTCGTGTCTTCCATATGTCTTTTGAGGAAGTTCATATTTTTATTGTATGCATTCTCAATATGGGTAGTTTAATTTATTTGAGAATCTTTATATGCATAGATCTAAAGAGAACACGGGGCTAGGGTTTAAATTGGAGCCAAAACCATTAGATGATTTATTGAATAAACTTTGAGACCAAATAGTTTATGGAAAAAAATTTGAAAATTGGAACCGTTAAATAATTGTGTATATGCACGTTGTGAAATATACATGTTTAAAATTTTTGCATCTGCACACACACACACACACATATATATATACATACATACATACATATATATATACATTGAATATCCATATTTTATAAATCACAATGTCGAAACTTTATTAAAATACCGAATCGCAACTACAATTTTTTTATTAAAAACGTTGCATAGTTAAAATGATTCAAAATTTTGGGCAACTATTGACAAAGTCGTTTAAAAAAAGAAAAGAAAATGCATATAATAATGCGTGGAGGGGCGGGTTATACCCGTACCCCCCCTTTCTCCCCACTAATCTTTACATAGGCGGGTCGTAGGGTACCTGCATGCGCAATGTACCCGCAATAAGGTACTTCCATATGGCAGTGGTCGCAGGGTACCTGCGGATGCAGAGTACCCACGACGGGTTTTAAGTCGCACACCAGCAATATGATCGGCGGCGAATTCAATATAAATTGCCTTTGGTTTGGTTATTAATTGTTATATATATGGAAATCAATTTTTTATAATTCAATTTTTATAAAACATGTTATTTTATATATATATGTATATTTATGTATATATATATATATATATATATATATGTATATATATGTATGTATATATATATAAGTATATATGTATATATATTATAAATAATTATTATATTTTAAAAAAAAATTGAATTAATGGATCATTCTTTAAATGATCTAAAGTATTAATATTAAGCTTGTCAATAATGAAGAGATATTAATAATTAACTTAATTAAACTTAGTTTAATTAAGGTTGATTATTAAAACGTGTTATAAACCGAAGTTTTGAAATATGTTGGAAATATTATTTTCAAACAATGTTTATATACACATAATATTATTAGATCAAATAGAAAATTGAGTCTAATGGTTTTAGGGTGAAACTTTTATCTATTAAACAAAAACATGGGTTAGTTAAAACATGAAATTTCTCCAGTTGATGTCTAAATTGGAAAACGCAAATTGAAAACCTCCACATTTAATTCAAGTATGTAATTTTAGCAAAACCAAAACATGTGTTTACATTATGTATTCTTTATGCTATTGTTTTGGATTTTGGGTTGACTAGTGTTGACCAGTTATAGGACATCTACTAGAGGCTTGGGGGTTATGTGATTGTGATGTCATGATGATGTTTTAATCTCGATCTTTATAAACCCAACCATGGTTATGTGATGGGATGCTCTATGTATTGGATGTGATTACTGATTGTTATAGTTGAGATTCTTATGTATGAGACACTTGACTTAACCATTATTTTTGGTCATCGATCAGTTATCCTTGGTTATTTTCTAGTCGCCATGATGGGACTGTGATGTGGATTTATTCTTGATGATGTCATGTTGTGACATGTTTGACTCAACCATTTTTGGAGTCTTCGATCAGTATGATTGAGATATATTTTGGTTATTGAGAAGCATTGGATACTTTGATTATCAGTGATACTTAAGTTGCCAATAGAGATCTGTTGTGTTCGTGATTTTCTATGGATGTTTACTCATGGAGATTTGATGCTTTTATGCATATTTGATGATATTATTATGAATTATCTTTTGTGATTTTGAGATTTATGATTCCATGAGCATTAGGGTAGGATATATGTATGTAGTGATAGGAAGTGTCTTGCAATGGGGGCCGGGGCCCTAAGAGGCTGCCGGGGTAACTCATTGTAAGTTGGATTAATAACTGATAAAATTCACACCTAATACTAACTGAATGAACCTAAAAAGATAAGTTTTTTGTTCTTGCCCATGCCTTGAGTGCTTGTACAAGAAAGGATGGGAGTAGTGAGAATGCATGGTTGCAACCTTGCATTCCGTAGTATGCCTCATTAGTATGAGAGGATACTAGTGGCCACATGAGATCATTATGGACCCGTGGAGTTTAGCTAACTGCCAGGGTAACTTGTATGTGATAAATGTGATGACACTTTCCCGCTTGCATAGTAGGTTCCTACATGTCATTGTGTGCCTCTGGGATTAGATGTCAATTTTGTGTTTGAAACCTTTGAGTTAGTATACTTTTAGGATTCTTGGACTTATAGAGATTTGTGCTATGTGATTTTGTTAGCATGTTTGGGAATTGAGATTATCTCCTCAACATGGTGGGAGTGGACCACTTAGGTACCATGCGGTAAGGTGGTAGTGTATTTTCCTCTCTTATCATTTGAGATTTATTGAGACATCGTGGCTGATGCGTCTTTCATGATGGTGGATATGTATCCTTTTCATTGGTGATTAGCATATGTTAGATGATGTTATTATATGATGTTATATACGTTAGGAGTGACATTCCTACTATGTTAGTTCTGATGATCTCTTCGGTGATTTGGAATGTTACACACAGAGGGATGGCTAGGATCCACAATGGTCTAATGATGCTATTAACGGTTGGGAGGAAGCGTGCACTTAGTTATTATGTTTGATCTTTATGATGGATTTATATGTCTTCTATGATGATGTATCATGTGATTATCTTTACTTTGATGTATCATGGATTAGAATGGGATGATGTACCTTATTCTATGTATGTGTATTATTTGAGATTGTCATACCCTGTGACATGTATAGTGGATGATTGAGCATTTTGAAATGTAATGTATAAACATTGGACTTATCATTATTATTTCATGTGGATGTTGTACGAGATGGATTCATTAATGTTAGTTGTTTAGATGTAATTCAACATTAAGGGATCTTAAAGAATGTAATTTGTTATGTTTTTTATGTTTACTATCAGATGGACATTGCTATTGCTTCCATTATTGTGCATAAGTTATATGTGGTATTTACTTTCATGTTTAAAAAAAAAAATGCTACTAAACTTAGTGAAAATTTTGGGTTAATTTTTTGGATCCCTTGGCGGGGCATTACAACTTGAGCATACAAATATTATTTTGCACTCTGAAAACTGAAAGATAGAGATGATGGTGCTACTTTCATTTGATTCTAAGTTCACTTGAGCTTCCAAATTTGGTGTTGAAGTAGAGGCTTCTATTTTCCTCTTCTCTACATCCAAATTCCAGGTTCTTTTCTCATTTTTTGTGTTTTTCAATAGTTGTTGCTTTGGTTTTGGTGGATATATTTATTCATTGTATGGGGAGCATTTTCTATTCTGTAATTTGCTTCAAAATAAGACCCTTCTACTTCCATTTTCTTCTTTCTATCAATGTCAAATCCTTCTATGATCTAGATCATGCCACATAACTATCAAACCTAGAATACATAGATGACTAGGCTTCTCATGTCAAGAGGCTTATGGTCATATCTAGATGCGAACCAACCTATTCTGTAGTGCCCCCTTGAGGTTCTTTAGGACAGAAACAAAATGGATGAAGCCATGGGACTAATTGCACTAAATATCTTGGATAGTCTATTATTTCACTTGGATGCTTTGACCACTCCACTAGCTATTTGGACCAATTTCCACACATTGTTTGGCACAGTGAATGAGTTTCAGGTACTACAACTTGATGCAGAGTTGAATTCTTTGACACCAACCAGCTTTCCCACTATTGAAGACTTCTTGATGAAGTTTAAATCTCTACGTGCAGGGATGTGGTAAAAAAAAATTGATGATGAATGTATTTTTTTGATACTCCCAAAGTTGCAAGGATAGTATTAGATCTTTTCTTCCACTTTCTACTCCATTATGGATGCCTTGGGTGACAGACATTAGATGCCTTCTTTTGAGACATTTTGTGATTAGTTGACACGAGAATCGGCTAAGATCCAATAGGTGGATACCTCTAGCTCTTCCAGCCAAGCATTGGTTGTTTAGACTTCTCAGCAAAAACCAAAATAGAAAGCCAAACTAAAGAAAGATGCACCAAAAACTGATGTCAAACCTCCAACTAACCCTTCAAAGGGTAAATGTGCTTCAAAGTCTATTGAGTCTACCTCCAAGACTAAGAAGAAATCAATTGAGATCTGTAGTTTTTGTGGAAAGAATGGACATCGTATTTCTAGTTGTTGGAAACATTTGGAGGCTTTAGAGGAAGCCATGTAGGAGCATTACAGTTTAGCTCCTAAGTCTGCATCCCCCCCATGTAGGGAAAGGAAACACTCTTACTATACAAGCTATCACTTCTAGGCCTCCTTGGATTCTTGATTCTAGTGCCTCTCACCATATGAAAATCACTCAGAGTTGGTCACCTCACTTACCTCTTGTCCTGCTTCACAAATTGTTGTTGGTAACTCATCACATCTTTCTGTCATGGGTTTTGGATCTGTTGCATTAGCTATGGGCTCTCTTTAGGATTTTCTTCTTGTCCTTGATATATTGACAAACCTATTGTCTATTTATCAGATTTATCACTCTGGCTCTAGTTAGACAGTTGAGTTCTCACCACATGATGTGGTTATCTATGACTTACATGATTCTAAGATGATTGTGTCTATTGGGAGTGTTGACTTTGCATCTCACCTCTATAGATTTGATGGATTTGACTCTTTTGATGACATAGGTTCATGTCTTGTTACACATTTAGATTCAATAAGAAGACTTTGGCATGAGCATTTTGGCCATGTCAATTACAGATATCTTCAACAGATGAGCACACAGGCACCTATTATTGGGCTTCCCTAGATTTCCTATATAGATGGTGTTTGTCAGGGTTGTGCACTTGGAAAACAACATAGGGATGCTTTTCCACATGGACGAGCCACTCGTGCTTTGGCACCATTGGAGTTGAGTCATAGTGACCTCATGTCATTTCCTGCTCCTTCTTTTTCAGGTGCTAGAATGTGCTTAGTTACATTGATGACTTCTCCAGATGTACACAGGTGTACTTTTTGAAGTACAAGTTTGATGTCTTCAATTCATTTCACATCTTTAAGACATTTGTTGAGAAGAAATCTAGTCTTTCTATTTGGTAGATACACATAGATAATGGGGGGGAGTATGTGAACCAAGCTTTTAGGGATTTTTGCTATGAACATGGTCTTCAACATTAATTTTTTGTGCCATACGCCCCTTAGTACAATGGTGTGGCTGAATGAAATAATAGAACTATTTAGGAGATGGCTAATTGTATGATTTAGTCTAGGTCGATGGATTCATGTTTTTGGGCAGAGCTAGTCAATTGTGCCAACTATATTTAGAATTAGATGCCTCATAAGGAAGTTCAAAATATGACTCCTAAGGAGGCTTGGTCTCATGTTAAGCCTGATGTATCTTTATTCCAAGTTTTTGGTAGTGAAGCATGGGCATTTATACCAAATGCTTAGAGGAGAGCCATGGAGCAAAAGAGTCAAAAACTCATTTTTGTTGGCTGTTGTGAGGATGTTAAGGCCTACTAGTTTCTTGATCTTGATTCTAGAGAGGTCCTATTTTGATGGGATGTCCAATTTGATGAGCACCTTCCTATAGTAGATACCCTACCTCTAGAGTCTACTTCACTTACCACCACTCCCTCATCCTTTCAAGTCTCTTTTGTAGATGATTAGGATGATGATCATGTTGATCCCCATTTACTTCCACCATAGGATCCTCCCCAAATGATCCTTACAATTTTGTAGCAGTAATAAGATATCTTGAGTGGGACAATGCAATGGAGGAGGAGTATTCTTTTTTGATGAAGAATCATACTTGGGATCTTTGTTCTCTTCCTAAGGGAAGAAAGATAGTGCAATGCAAATGGTTGTATTATACTAAGTTTGCTATTGATGGTTCCATTGACAAGTGCAAGGCCCATCTTGTTGCAAAGGATTTTTCATAGGTTGAGGGTATTGATTACACTGAGACATTTTCCTTTATTGCCAAGATGAACTCTATTTTCCTTGTCTTATCCCTCACAGCTTTATAGGGATGGCCCATTTTTCAGATGGATGTGAAGAGTGCATTATTGCATGGTGATCTTACCAAGGAGATTTACATGGAGCAACCTTAGGGATTTGTGTAGGACTCCTCCTTGGTTTTTAGACTTTGACACTCATTGTATGATCTCAAATAGGCCCCTTAGGCTTGGGATGAGAAGATGGACTCTTTTCTACTTTCTACAAGCTTCAATCACTACCATTCCAATCCTACAGTCTACATTCAGTGTCTTGAGGCTGAGGTTTTGATCCTTGTGCTATATGTTGATGATCTTCCTCTCATATGTAGCTCATCCTCTATGATTAAGGATGTTCAGAGAGCATTGATGGAACAATTTGAGATGACTAATCTTGGCTAGCTATGTTATTTTCTTGGTCTCCAGATTGTTTAGTCCCTTGCTGGAATCTTTGTTTACTAGTAGAAGTATGTTCTTGACATGATTTAACGCTTTGATATGTTTGATTGCAAGCTTGCTCCTACACCTTTTCAATATAGTGTAACTTTGTCTATCTCTTTAACTTTGCCTTCAGTGGATCCTACATTGTACCAAAAATTGGTTGGCAGCTTGTTGTACTTGATACACACTAGTCCTAATTTCTCCTTCATAATGGGTCTTGTCTTTTGGTTTTCGCATGAGCCTCATGAGAGTCATTGGCAAGCTACCAAGCATATTTTGAGATATATTTAGGGCACACTGATGTATGACATTCATTACACATTAGGGACACCTCATGTTATTTTCTATACTGACATAAATTGGGCCAGTGATGTTGATTATCAAAAGTCTACTTCTAGCTTTTTTTTCTATCCTTTCTCGAGTCTTATCACATGGTCATGCAAGAAGTAGCAGGTTCATGCATTTTCATCTATAGAGGCTGAGTATTGAGACATAGTACTTGCTAGTCAAGAGATTTTATGGCTTCAATAGTTGATGACTGAGTTTGGTTTTCCTCCTGATTGTCCCACTATTCTATGGTGCAATAATCAGAGTGCTATTCATATTTCCTGCAACATGGTGGAGCATAAACACACTAAACACATTGAGATTCATATGAATTTCATTCATCATTTGATCCAGGATGGTGTTCTCTCCTTGGAGTACATTTCCACTGATGTACAGGTTGCCGACATCTTCACCAAGTCATTTGCATCACCGTGCTATCTTCAGTTGTAGTCTCTACTTGGGGTTTCAAAATTTCTCCTTGGGGTGTCTTCTTGAGGCCTTCCTTCCTTCATGCTTTTTCAACATGTTTGTTATATCTCTTTTTGGAGAGGGGTTTTTCCCACTGGGTTTTCTCCTTTCTCTCTGGTTTATAGAGATTTCCTTGTTTTGGGTACCTGATTAGGCCTTGTTGCTGGGACCCATTTTCTTGTTTTCATAGCTTTGCTAGGTTAGCTTCTTCCTAAGCTTCACTTAAGAGGGGGTGTTAGAGTAAGTTATTTATTTCTCTAGTTTCTTTAGCTCTCTTAGATGCATATAATTAATATTTTATATTAATTATATTGTACAAACCTAGTTTCTTTTTCCCTCTAGGGTTTCATTCACCTTTAAAAGTTGAACCTTGGTACTTTTTGTATATATAACTTGAATACATTTTTGCTCTCATATTGTTGAGAATTTCCAAGCTCTACTTTTTTTGTTTTCTAGTTTCTCTTCATTGCTCGATATTTGCATGCAAGTGTTCTTGAGGATCTATGAAGTTGGTTTTCTCAACTTCTACACATATATGTAGGCTCATCAATTCCTTCCATTCAAGGAATTTTTATTTATTCAACTTTGGTACCTCTCTTTTGTATGCCATGATCTTTAGGTTTGAGTGCCATGAAACTTCTCTCTAGAAGCACTATTGTTGTAATACCAATTGCTAGAATATTTAGAATAATTGAGAGGATTAGGGAGGAGGGGGAGGGTGGGGAGGTGGGGTTAATCAGTTATCCAAGGTTTTGATGTACCAATTGAACAAACAAACACTTAAACAAATTCAAGTATTACTATTCAATTACTTGGTCTGTATTATAAACTATTTGCAACATTGCATAAATGTCCACTGTTCTAAAATAATAGTCTTGTAGAATATAAAATTTAATCAATCAAACATCATAATAACATCCACATAAGTTTCACACTAGGATTTAATGTCGGAACCCAATTTAGGAAAACCCACCAGCAACATGTTACTAATTTTCACTCTTCTAAAGTGAGCCCTATTTGGAGCCAAACCTATTAATATTTACAATACACACTATTGAATACAACCTTGTTAAAGGATTTAATCACCCTATTAGGAGTGGCCTTATGAGATGAATTTATAAAATTCCATTAGAATGTCACCTAGTTAAAGGATTTACACAGACTATTAAGTCCTTATGACTATTATTTCAACCTTGATTAAATGATTTCAAATAAAATATAATAATATTTAGAAAGTAACAGTAGGTTTGATCTATTAAGTACAACTCTCTTTGCATGTACAAATTTTTGTTTGGCTCATAATATTGATTCACTATCTGGCCTCCATTTCCATCTCAATCTTAAATTCACTTGGTAACTCTTCAAGAAATCACCTTTCACTTCTTCTCAATTCAATTAAGTCTTCTTATATTTGTCAGTCAACAACTTCAATAACATCTCCAACTCTCTATAACTTCTACACATACACACAAGCTCTCTGCCCATTCAAAAAAGTTTCCTCTATACTTCCTTAAATATGTAGCTCTTCTTGGACTAACCACCAATGTTCCCCTTTAGGATTCATGACATGGCTTAACTTCCTCCTATTTTCTAAAGGCTAATGGTTGTATCAAGCATTAAGAGGTAAATCTTTTGGTGTAATGGTAACTCTAGATTGTAACAAGTGGTATCAGAGCTTGGTCATAGGTTTGAATCTCTTCGAGTAATACTAAGGGGGGAATTATTGGACTAACTGCCAATGTTCCCCTTTGAGATTTTTGATATGGCTTATCCACCTCCTTTGTTCTATAAGTCTAGTGGTTGTATCAGGCATTAAGAGGTCAACCTTTCGGTGCAATGACAACTCAAGCTTGTTACAATTCTGATCTTTTTACACTTAAGAAAACCATATATCTTATGTTTCATGATTCTATCCATCAAATTTAATGAATCTAATCACCATTTTGTTTATCTTTGCTTTTGTAGAAACTTCTCCTTGAATTCATCGCTTAGGTCGATTACCTAATCCACTCTTCAAATTATATGATCCAAAAGATTGATCCTTATCTTCAACATGCTTTCCACATCCCAAGAAATCAACTTAGCTATCTAGAAATTGTGATTCCTTACAAATAGTTAAAATGTTGTTGCTTGGCGAACACTAAGTTTTGGCATTCAGTCATTACTAGGAACTATTCAGTCGCTATAAAAATTCTTTATCAAAATCAACATTTTCACTCAGTCAATACTGATGCTCAGTCAAAAATGAATTTTCTTAGCAGTTAATGTGGGTTGGTTGATAATAGCTCATCACTTGGCATGTTCATCAAAATCCCTTAGTCTCTTACTTTGTTACTTAATCAAGCCTACACATTTGTGTTAGAAATAATAGTCCACCAAGATAATTGAGAGGGGGGTAAATAAATTATCCAACAATTAATACATTTATTTTCTTAGAAAAATAAATTAACCATTCAACTAAAGTAAACAACAACCATAATAAGATGCACATAGATAATTACTCTAGATAAATTATTTAAAGAAACCCTTGATTAGAGGGAAAACCCCAATGGGAATGATGTCCACAAGATGATGTACTAATATAAATATTCTTTGTTAGAGGATGGACCTTGTTAGGAGTTTATTACAAAATTTAGTAATAGAGTCCCTAATAGGAGACTTTGCGTCCCTATTAGGAGGAGATTCCAACCCTATTAGGAATTTTAATACAATGTATGCAAGATGAGCCCACTACCCAAACATGCAATTTCAACAACAAGAAGATCTCACTACTCAAACAAGTAGTGTAATATTATGTTCTTCTTTCCTTTTTTTTTCAACTAAACCAATCATTGCTAAAACTTTTAAACTAGGTTACAAACCTTAGATCCAAATATCAAACCTTGGATTACTCGGCAAAACCTCGGCAATGAAGTTTCCTTCACTTTGGCACTACTCTGCTCAACTTTGCATTTCTCTCTTACTATTGCTCATAATTAATCCTTCATATCATATTCCACACATTCATGATAAAGGAAAATTTCATTCTTTTATATTGAGTCCTCAAAACAATTCCCTATGTCAGCTATTAGACCTTCTCAATTAAACATTATAGCATCATATTAAGAACGCGTTACAATTAGCAATAACATTAATTTTCCACCTTGCAACTTGAATATTTTTCTAGACGCATAATATTATGATGAGTGAACTTAGCCATGTAATCACTAACATGTCTTCTCCACATCCTCAACCTTAATTCTCAAAATAAAAATTCTTCTAGGAGATATAAAAAGTTTACCAGAACATGCCTCTATAAACTCTATCTCAGAAGAGGCATTTACCAAAAATTCCATAACTTCTTCTAGACTTACCATTTCTTCTTTTGAAATTAATAAATTATACCAGATACATAGAAGTATCTACCATAAACTTGGATGGTTAGAATACTCAACTACCCATCAATACCATCTTGATCTTTATATTGTTCTTTTGTCAAATAGCACAAAAAATTGTTGTGTTGACATCAATGATAAAATAAGTCATGAATGTGTTGCCCACTTTTCACCATATACAAATTTTGAAAGGTGAAAAGTGAACTAATGTCATGTTTTGTCAAAGTCTGGTCAATAGGTCTTTTCTCTTTAGAGGTTGAGTTTCTCCATCGGGTTTTCATCTTTTCCCTTCTCCCATGTCACATATAGCCCAAGTGGGTATTTCTTGATTGTCATGAGTCTTAGGGGTAATTTAGAGCCATAATCAATGGATATTCTCAAATTATGCTACATCATTTCATTTCCTTGCAGCTCATTTAATCTAGAGATAGAGAAAATTGAATTGGCAGAAAATTAGGTTCTAACTTCTCCTTAGTAGAGTTTTCATACCCTAAAGGTGAAATTTTGCAAAGACTAGCAAATGCTATTGGTGTGCTTTATTGAAATAAGCTGAATTATGTTATGAAAAGATCATTCAAATGATGTCATGTTTTCACAGCTAGAATCATTTTTAAGTCCAAAAAATGATCGAAATAATGATTGGCAGAAAATCAGGAAAGAGCTTCTCCATGGCGGACTCTGAAGTCAGAAATCAATTTTTTGAAGAGGTGTATGTAAAGGAATTAAGAGAGCCACGAGTCCCAACTAAGTTTCTTCTTCTCCATAGTGGATTTTCACACATAGAAGGTGAAACTCCACAATGATCCATAAATGCTATCTATAAGCTGGAAAGAAGAAAAGGTAAGCCATACTATGATCAAATCATTCAAAAATTATCAAGTTTCATATTAGAAATTACTTAGAATTTATTAAGATGATTAGGATAAACATCGTCGAAAAACTCAGAAGTAGCTTCTCCTTAGACGAACTTCGAGCCAAGAGGTCAATTTTTTGCAAAGGTCTAAATAAAAAAGTAAAGTCACTAGCGAGCCCCATTTTTCACTCCCGAAGCCTCTTTTATGTTTCCCAAAGGTTGTTAGTAAAGTGCTTAACGTAGAAAGGTAAAAGTGTAAGCTTAAGAGGAAAATAAAAAATCTACTTCTCCTTTGTGGGTTTTCTACCCTTGAAGGTCATTTTCTGCATTTGAAGAAAAATCATTCCTGCAAGCGTGGCAAGTATGTGAATTGATTGTAGATTGTTTTGGGCAAGTAATTAGAAGCAAATTAGTAAATTGATAAGGCTTTTGTAAGTAGAATTGAGTTAAGCAGATTTTACCCTAAGGAGTTCTCCATTCTTGTTTTTTTGAAAGATGGATGAAATGAAAAGTAAACCAATAATTAATGAGAGTTACCTTTGAGCCAACAAAAATAGTGAAAAGACAAAGATAAATCCATTAGAACCTTTACATCCACTAATCCAACGGATTTACCCTTAACTTTGCTCGTGTGGCACAATTTATGAAATTCAACACGCAAATCTACGATTATTTTATAAAGAGGGAAGTAACAGATTTTCAAACTCCCATTTTACTGTTATACTATTGTACTGAAATAGTGCTTTCAAGTAATTTTCAAAGTTACAGAGTTTTCTTCTTGTATCATCTGCAATTGTTTGAATTTTTGCTATCATACATCAAATAAAATGGCAACAAGATTCACAGGTTTTGATGGATTGGGTAGAATTAAGTCAGCATGGTCGACTATCACAGATACTCCACTCTATTTTTATGATATGCAAGATTTTCAAAGGAGATTAAGAGCAAAGCCAATTCATCCCATAATGGAAAAACTTCGGGGAAGAGGATTAGTAGAAGCAACTAGGTTTCCTAAAGAAATACAAGCCCCAAAGTTAATTTTGGAATGCATCAATCATTATAACCTGGATACAAAGAAAATTATATTGCTTGATCAAATGGTGTTGATTTCAATTGATCATCAAGCAGTAGTCAATTGCTTCCGAATTCTAGACCAGGAGGAGTACTCTAATTTATTATGAGTGGAGCCATGTCTCAGTTCTCTTTGAAGAAGATGGTTTGGAGGAGGGAGATCATGCAATTTTGGTTTCAAAAGCCAAGGGGAGCTAAGAGTAAAGTCCCTAAAACTCTTTTCAGCACAGACCTCAAACTAAAAATTGTTGACATTTTGGTTTTGTTATATTGACTCAAAGGTGAGGTAGAAGCTTTTAATTTTGTAGAGTAGTACTTCATTTTGGTGTAAGTTATTTGCTCAAACACATAGTATATTGACTGGGCATATGAGGTCAGTAAGTAGCTTTCTAGCGCTCTCAATGTAGCTAAGTTTTATAATTCTTTATATATGTCCTCTTTCTTGATATACATGTTGGCTTCTCTTCAATTGTGGCCAGGACTCCCTAGGATTGAGAATTTTCTTGATAATTTAAAAAGTTATGAGTTTTATCCATGCTTGCAATTACATAATAGTTATGCAAAATACATCTGGATAAATGATGCATTCACCATGAGGATTTGGAGGGAGCTCCAAGGGTGTCCAGAGAAAAGATTCAGTCTAGAAGAAATGGCAACCATCAGCCAATTTGGCAGTTATTTCATTCAGTTCTCATCATTTTCTTATTTACATCTTGCAGTGTTTGGTAGATTCCCACTAAAGCTGCCCAAGTATCTAGATGATATGATTGTGCTCGTGGAGATAGTGAGGCAAGAAATCCAAGTGAACGTGTTGAGCACCAACTTGAGGAAGAAAGGGTATGAATTCCCTATAAAAGTTGGAGCATACAGTTTTAAAACCAGATCAGATGCAAGGAATATACTCAAAGCATTTGAGAGTAAATACAAATTGGAAGAGTATGAATTAGTAAGGCCCTTGTTTGATCCTAATGGATATGCTAGAGATGTGCTCTGAATTGGGAGCATAATCAAACATGTGACAACCATGGAGGATTATTGGGTAGACTATAAGAATGAACTGGAGAGTCGACATCGTGCCTTTGCTAGATTTACAATTGATCAGGTAAAGACATATGGTATAAATTTAGATGTGGAAGGATTGGAAGATGATGGTCTAAATATGTACAATAATACATATTTGACTAAGTTGAGGAATACTCCCATTAGCTCTGAAACATATGTTGACATAGAAGAAGACTTCGATGTCATGATGGCAAGAATTATCAAAAGGACTGGGAAGTGGGTTGAGTGGACAACTAAGAAAAGTTGAAGCAAGAGAAAAACTACTCAAGCTTCTCCAATTGTAGCTACTCCTGCTTCATCTAAAAGTGCCACACCTAGTGCTACCACTGCACTGGCTCAAGGCCCAGCACAATTTGTAGGTGGAGGTGATCAACCCCCGGAGAAGAATGTTCCAATAGCCCCAACCTATCAAGGTGGATCACTACCAATCATTGGAGCTCAAGCTCAAGCTAAAAAGGAAAAGGAAGAAAAGAAAGATGGATCTCCTACTCTAGTCTCACTTCCACATGCCACTCTACCCCCATCTCCTCAAGCTTCTCCATCTTCATCTCTTCATGTTGCCCCTATCTTATCCCCTCATCGTAGCCCTACTCCATCTATAAGTGCCCCTATTCTTAAGCCCACTAGTTCTCCTATTCAAATAATAGAGATTGGAGATGATAAAAGTAGTAGTAGTGAATCCACTAAGTTTGAAGAAGTTGTGAAGAGAACTCAAGAAGAAGAGAAAGCTTCAGGTTCATCTTGGCTTCTTTCTTGAGATCTAAAGAACCTCTTTTCTACAACTACAGTGACAATGACTCCAATAAAGAGGAAAATTTTCAACATTGAATCACTAGGAATAGCCTCCAAAGTAATTAGTACAGAGTCTTGGCTCGAGGATAATTTGGAAAAGAAGAGGAAAAGAAAAGATGAAATTCTTCCTTCAAAAGATGTTGTATCTCAAAAAATTTTCTCAGGATCAGCCATGGTGAAAGCTAAAAAGCAGAAGACCTTGTCAATTCTGGGACAAGATTTAGAAATAGGGCACTTAACTCTGGAGGTAGCAAAACCAAACAAGGCAGGGAGAATTGAAGGTATGAAGCCAGATGACTTCACTCTAGATTTAATTGATCTAGGGGAAGCTAGGAATGATACAAAAGTAGGCCTATAGAGATCAAGTAATGAGGTGATAGAAGAACAATTGGAGAGCCTCAAATTGTCTAAAATTAGAATGAAAGAAAAAATTGAAGAATTGAAAAGATTTATCAAGCAACTAGTTGTTCCATTGGCAACCATTACTGGCATGCCTACTACTGAGAACCCTATTGCAAAAGAACTACAAGCCTTCATCTCTTAGCTCCAAAATGATAGACATTTTGGCTAGATTGGAAAAGAATGGATTGAGAAGCTTAGTATAGATGGAGCTATTCTGATTGATCAAATTGGAAACATTATCCTTCGGTTAGAAATTGAGAAGGATAGTATCAATTCTAATCACAACACTTTGGTTGTAGAAAAGGCAAGGTGTGACAAATGCATTTCTCTCCTAAGTATGGTCATCCAAATGAAGGAAAAAGAGGTAGTTAAATGAATATTTTGAAGAAGGGGATTGAGCCTCTATTTGAACAGCTTCAACACATGCAATTCAAGCAAGAGATCATTCAAGAGGCTTAGGAAGGACTCAAAGAAACAAAGGAAAAGGTGAAGAGGATCCAAGACAGAGCATTTGAGCTCATGTGAGGATTACATACTGATCCACAAAATAGTGGGAAAGGAAAGGCTCTCATTGGGGTAGAAGTAATGAAAAATAACTTCTCCTCATACTTGATTAATCTATCTGGGATGACTTCAAGTGGCCAAAACAGAGTGGTAGAGTTGCAGACACTTGGTGGATACGTACATGTGGTGGCTGAAGAGTTGACAACTTAGCTAAATGCAGTAAAGGATTTGGCTCGAGAGCATTCAAAGTGGATCTTAAGATTCACCAATGTACATTTGGCTAGTCATGAAGAAATGATCACAATTATAGTGGCTGCCAGAACATATAGAGCAAAAATTGAGAAGGGAAAGAAATCTAAGTGATTTATTTAACACTCCCTTTACATTTCTTAATATAAATTTTATAAAATTTGTAAATTTTTGTAATCTTAAAAATTGGCATCTTTCCATTTGTCATATTCAGAAGATGAACCGATTGAAATTCCTATTGAAATGGTCATCTCTCAACCCTATATGTATGAAGTTGAATGATTAATGAAAGGTTGGCAAAATTTTGGTGTGAAGTACTATATGTTGCAAAGACAATTGAATGGCACTTCATTTCAATCATTTTCCATTCTAGTAGGTATTGTGATTAGTTAGTATTTCCTTTCTATGTTACTGAGAACTGAGGAAGAACAGGGTTTCATTTCCCCTATTTTATAGAACATGAATGAATGTCATAAGTATTGTTAGAATTCATTTGATGAAAGGATGTTTTTAGTTTCTCTTTTTCCAATTCATCAGTTGTAGTTTAGATTTTATTTTCAACTTTTTTTAGTTTTGTGCGAGTGGATTTATGAATTCATAAGAAATGTGGATGTGTGAATCCATTTCAGTATTGTGAAGTATCCTTGCATGAATTAAGTTCGAGTTAGGCTTAATTTGGTCTGCCTCTTCTACTCTTGGGTTAAGAGCATACCCCACTTTAGTCTTAGAAATAAAACATAATTCCTTGAACATCATTCACATAGGGAGCTATACCTCAATTCAAAGGGAAACTAAATATTCCTAGAAATAGTTTCCCAACTATTGTGTAAAGTTGTTCTTCGTTATAAGTTTGGGCACATAAAAAGAGGGAAAGAAGAAGAACAAATCTATTTAACAAAAAATTTTTGGCGACTCTGTTGGGGAGATGAACAATCACTTGATCAAAAAGCCTATGTCTTGAGGAGAAATGGTACTACCTTATGAAAACATAATTTGAGTGCTCCAACCTAACCTTGGTTTTCAAGATGACCAAGAGGATATAATTTGATCTCTTAACACATTTGTTTGGAGGCACAGAAGGAACACTAAACATTATCAGAATGTTAGCCCGATATTAGAGGAAGAAGAAAGAAGAGCTGAAGATTTCGAAAGAGTTTTTCAAAGGAGAGATATTCGAAGAGCAGGAAGACAATTAAGACAGTAAGCTTAGAGTTAAAATATACCTAGAATCCTAGAACAATTTAGGTTCCTCAGAAGTACCAAGAAATAGGGTGGGCAAGATTTCACTTTTGATAAATTAATAGAGCTCAATTTTCCTATCTTAGAAGTTCCAAAATGGAAAGGTGAAGGTAAAAGTTAGAATAGACCCCCTTCCCTTGTTAGAAGTCAACATGCCAGCACTTTGCATTCCACTTGTTAGGTGTTAGCACTTCACAAAGTTACTGCACCTCCAGTTGTTAACTTTCTGTCATATACTACTAGAACAATCATGGCTGCCCCATGGGCCATGGCAATAGGGTTGTTAGCACTAAATTCTTATCATCCACTTCTAGCTAGTTCAAGAAAGAACTTCCCTAAATTCTCAGGTGATGGGAAAGTCACTACAAATGAACACATTAAAGCATTCTTTGCAGCTACCATACATTGGGGGTGGGACATGAAGATATTGTTGTAAGGTTGTTCGTAGAGACCCTTACAGATAATGCAACAGACTAGTTTTATTATTTAGCTAATGGTTCAATAACGGATTAGGACACAATGAGAACTAAATTTGAAGCCAGATTCAAAATTGCAAAAGATGAACATGCCCTGCTAATAGAGTTGACTTCAATTAAGAAACAACCAATGATGAGCATGAGAGATTTCACTGCCAATTTCAATAAGATTAATAGCAGAATTCCTACTACTGATAGACCCACACCTGACAATTTAAAAACTTTCTTTATTAGTGCTATGCCTCCAGATATTAATTATGATTTGAGAAGAGCATGCCCTACTGACCTGGCTAACACACAGAAGAAAGCTATTGAATGTGAAGATGACCTAATTTCCATGGGAAAATGTAAATGAGAACTTCAAACTAAAGGGAGTTTTAGTAATACCAAATCATCAGAAGAGATGATTCAAAAGTTGTCTAATGAGTTAGTAGCAATGAAAAAGCAATTACCTAGATTCAATAACTCTTATCAACAGAATTACCAAAAATCAGCAGGAAGAAGTAATAAAAGTAGAATTTTGCAGCTTATAGGTTCACAACCTAGGTTGCAAATTGAAGTAGCACCCAAAAAGGGAAATATGTGCATCTTTCATTTAACCACAGATCATGATAGTGAGAATTTTTTGGAGACTATTCGTATGATGCAATTACTATCTACTAATGAATTAAATATTGTAGCTCCATGTTCAAAACCTAATTCTTGTTCAAATGGTGACTCTAGAAATTTATTTTTAGAATATGAATTAGATTTTGAATCAAAAGGTGAGTGTTACACAACTATTGATGGAACCTCATACATAGTACTTACCTGTGGACAAAGGATGAAGAATCAAGCCTCAGGTCATACTCACAAAGACAACTCTAGCCCTTCTATGAGAAAGGTACATACTAATCAAGAAACATCCACTTCACAAATGAGTAAGGACCATACATCTTTTGATTTGATTCAATTTTGTGAAGAGTTGAAGGTTCAAATTTCCACTATTTATTATTTAATGTCACATGCTTTTGAGCCAAAGAGACTAGTGGATAGATGTAAATGAGGTATTTCAGACCTGAATCATAATGTGACTACTAAATTTGAAGATGAAACTTTAACATCTGGCTTGTTTAATCAAGAAGATTCTACTATTTTAGCAACCTTCCCTGGATAGAAGCCTGAACCTTTTTATATCTCATTCTATATTAATGGATGTAAACTCAATAATTGCATAATAGATTCAGGTGCATCAGATAATGTTATGACATATTTCATAGCTAAAGCCTTGGGGTTGAATCTTACTAAAGTGCATGGGAGATGTTATTCTATGGATGTCAAACAAGTCCCTTTAGTTGGACAAATTAAAGATGCATAAGTAGCTCTAGCCTCATATCTAGAAAAGAAACTCCTGTTAACCATTCTGGTAGCTGATATTCATACAAGTTATGGACTCCTTTTAAGTAGAGTTTCTACCGAGACTTAGGAGGAGAAATTAAGCTAGACTAGTCCCAAGCTGTGATACCTATTGTTAATAAGAAGGTCAAGTTAGAACCTGAAGAAAACAAAAAATTCATAGTTTTGAAATCAGATGATCCCAAAGCTCAAATTTCATATCAGGAATTGGAATTCGATAATTATATGTAATTTACGAAAGAAGATTCAGGTAAACAAATGAACGAGAATCAGGTCGAGAAGGTTCCTGATGAAAACAAAGAGGCTTATGACATCTAGACACTCAAATTTGATGGAAGTTGTGCTTCATCAAGCTCGAGAGCTGGCATAGTATTGATATCCCCAGAAGGAGAAACTGAGCCATTAGCTTTCAAATTAGAGTTTGGTAACACAAATAATATAGCATAATATGAAGCTTTAATCTTGGGGATAGTTACTACAAAAGAAAGAGGGATAAAAGTCTTAAAGGTACAAGGTGATGCAGAGCTTATTGTAAGACAAATCAAAGGATAATACTCAATAAGGAATCATAAACTAAAGAATTATAGGAACAGGGTGTGGGATGAGATAGAAGGTTTAGATGCCTTCTCCATTAGAGTTGTGCCAAGAGAAATGAATACAAAGGCTGACTCACTTGCAGTCTCTACTTGTTAATCCCACATCCAAATTTTAAGGATAAAAAATATCCAATTGAAATTATATATCGATCTACTATCCCAGATAATATAGAATCTTGGCAAGTCTTTAATGATGATAAGAGTTTGCAGCTGTTTCTTGAAAATGACAAAGCTAGTTTTGAACCTGAGTCTCACGAGGATGATGAACATAAAAAAAGTGGTGAGGTACAACTAAAAAGCAATATTATTCCCCCTTATTTTGTAGATCTAGAAAAGTTATTTAACAAACATGATGCTTATGTTAGGTAGAAAAGAATAGAAAAGGGACCTACCACAAGTGAATATGAAGGATTGAACATTGGGGATGTCCACGGTCCCAAAATGATTAATATTGGAAAATGTTGCACTCCCAAAGAGAGGGAAACTACAAAGAAATTATTCAATGAATATAGAGATGTCTTTGCTTGGAGCTATGATGATTTGAAGAGCTACAAAGGAGGAGAGGTGAAACATCAGATTCCTCTCAAACCAGATGCAGTACCTTTCCAGCAAAAGCAAAGAAACTATAATCTGAAGGTCACAGATGCCATTTTTTGAGAAGTTGATAAAATGTTAAAAGCAAGGATCATTTATCCTATCCATCACTCTACCTAGATAGCCAACATAGTACCCGTCAAGAAGAAGAACAGAGAGATAAGGATTTGTGAAGATTTTTGTAATTTGAATCAAGCATCTCTCAAAGATAATTTTGCTCTCCCAAACATGGACCATTTGTTACAAATAGTTGTAGGATTTGAGATGATGTCTATGCTTGATGGCTTTTTAGGATATAACTAGGTTGAAGTAGAAAAGAAATATCAACATAAAAAAATGTTTATAACTCCTTGGGGTACATTCGCATATCACAGGATTCCTTTCAGACTGATCAATGTTGGGGCTATGTTCCAAAGGTGTATGAGTGAGACCTTCACTGAGATGAAAGATCGAATAATAGTCATATACCTAGATGATCTCACTATGTTCTCAAAGAAAAGAAAAGACAATATGGAAGATCTGAGAAGAGTGTTACAAAGATGCAAAGAGCATGGGATTTCTCTCAATCCAAAAAAGTTAGTTTTCTGTGTAACTGAAGGAAAACTACTTGGACATATAGTATCACAGGAAGACATTAAAATTGATCCTGATAGAGTAGAGGCCATCTCGAGACTAAGCCTACCTATAAACAAAACAGGAGTTAAATCTTTCTTTGGCCAGGTGAATTTCCTTAGAAGGTTTGTTCCTAATTTTGCAAAAACTACTAAGCATATAATAGATATGATGAAGGGAAATTCAAGTTTCAAATGGAGTGAGGAAGGAAAGTGAGCTTTTCAAAATAAAAAAATTGTTGTTGCTAATGTCCCTGTGCTATGTCATCCAAATTACAAGCAAGATTTTATTATTTATTGCTATGCTTCAGAACATACATTATTAGCTATTCTTGTGCAGAAGAATGACGAAGGAATACAAGCTCCCATAGCTTTCATGAGCATACCTTTGAAAAATCATTAACTAAAATATTCACAAGTCAAAAAGCATACTTATGAAATGGTTAAAGCCCATAAAATTTTTCATTTTTACATCCTGCATTCACATTCAATAGTCTTTGTTCCAGATGTAGCAGTAAAAAGGTATGTTAATGCAACAGGAAGTAGGTTGCAATGTCAGAGGAGCATGGGTGGTGAAGATACAAGAATATGATATTGAGATTAAACCTACCAAGTTGATAAGAGGAAATGCTCTATGCAGAGCAATTGCAGAAAACAAAACCACTGGAGAATTAGAAGAATCGAATGAGAAGCAATTGGTGCTAGTAGTAGGTCTTTATGATTCATGGTTCGAGAAAATTTCTTACCTTTTAACATATGGTGAATGTCCAAAAGGTTTGAATGCAAAAAAAAGAAGAGATCTTAAATTAAAAGCGACTAAGTATGTGATTTGGGATGACAATCTTTTCAAAAAGGCTATTGATGGTACATTTCTGAGGTGCATAGATAAACCAAAGCAAGAAAAGCTGCTTAAAGCATTTCATGATGAGGCTTGTGGTGGACACTTCTCTTCTTTAGTTACCACTTTTAAAATACTAAGGCAATGCTATTACTGGCCTGGGATGTTCAAAGATGCATATGCATGGGTAGCGAACTGTGAAAAGTGTAAAATGTTCTCTGGTCACCCTCAATTAGTTGCACTACCACTAAGACCTATTATCATTGAAGGACCTTTTCAGCAATGGGGCCTTGATTTCATTGGCCCAATTACTCCTGCATCCACGGCTGGTCATCAATATATCATAACTACAACTAACTACTTCACTAATTGGATAGAAGCTAAGGCCACCAAGAAGACTACTTCTGAGGTGGTGTGTAAATTCATAAAAGAGAACATTCTAGTCAGGTTTGGTGTTCCTATTAAGTTAGTAATGGATAATGGATCCTATTTTTCTTTAATTGAAATTACTAATTTCTATTTTGAGTATGGGATCACCGTTAGTCATTCATTTGATTATTTCCCTCAAGGGAATGGATAGGTAGAGTCTAGCAATAAGAATTTAATTAACATTGTTAAGAAGTTGGTCTTAGATAATCAAAAAAATTGGCAGAAAAAGATTCATGAGGCACTCTAGGTAGACAGGGTGACACTGAAGAGGGCAATCGGTATATCTCCTTTTGAGTTGGTTTATGGAACTGAAGCTAATCTACCTTTACCATTGGAATTGGCCACAAGAAAACTCAAAACAGTAATTGAAGATGATGTCTATAAGGACGGTCTAGAAAAGAAAATCTTGTATATGAGTAAACTAGAAGAAGAAAGGATGGAAATTGTTGATCATATCACACAACACCAAATGTGAGTAAAAGAACTATTTGACAAGAAAACAAGACCTCAAAAATTTATGGTGGGAGATATGGTGCTACTCTGGGACAAAAGAAAGGCTCCAAAAGGAATGCATAAGAAGTTTGATACTCTATAAAAAGGCCCTTTTAGAATTCAATAGGCATTTGAAAATAATTCTTTCAAATTGGCGTATGAAGATGGTGAAGTACTACCCTTGACTTATAATGGTCAGGATCTCAAGCTCTACCAAGTTACAAATTGAAAATAGGTAACCCCTATAATGTACCATTGTAATACCCCAAAATTGGCTCATTGCCATCTCAACCAATTCTGGTCTATTTCTGATAATTTCTAAGTCCTATTCTAATAGGCAATTCTTATTTTGCTACTCGCTACTTGACTTAATTGTCAAATGCAGAAAACTCAAATCTGCATTCATCATACTCTTTATTTAATTCCTATAGTACGTACTCATATTAGTCGCATTAAACCTATTTGATTTAATTATAATTTAATTATTAAGTATTTATACTTTAATTAAATTAAATTATATCCTAATGGCTAATGTACTATGGAATTAAATTTATTTAATTTAATAAGTATGCCTATCTTGATTAATTAAATGTAATTATTTAATTAAATGGGAAAGGTATTTCTAATTAATTAAATGAAATTATTTAATTAAATGGAGTACTTACTTCTAATTAATTAAACAAAGTTATTTAATTGAATGGGAAGTCATTCCTAATTAATTAAATGAATTTATTTAATTAAATAAGAAAAGTGTCTCTAATTAATTAAAGATTATTTAATTAAATAGAAAAAGTAATTATGAGAGCATATCTCATTTTATTAAATTAAATATCTCAACAAAATCTCTCTTCAGTTCAAAAAGGGAAATTCCCAGTTCACTGTGAATAAAAAAAGGAATTAAATCAGTTAACTCCTTACTTTTCTCAAATTAAACCAGTTAACTCCCTTTAATTTGGAAATCTTCCTTTATGACTGAACTTCATCTTCAATCCTGAGCATTCATTGAAATTGATCTCAATCATTGATGGATTCCAGGAAAGTCTATTTAAGAGACCGTCCTCTCTTCATTTCAAAAAGGGTGAATTTGGAGAATTTGCATCGAATCGCTGCTGAAATTCATGCTCATATTTACTTACATTTCTTGCATACATTCTCATTCTTAGTTTAATCTCATTTTAGTTTAATCATGCATATGCTTAATCTAGTTTTCTTTATTTGTTCTTAGATTATATTGCATCTTTCATTTTAGATTAATCTGCATACTTATTCTTAGCTTAATTCCATTGTCAAATCCTTTGTTCTTAGAGGGTCTGGTTGCCTGCACCTTGATTTTAAGGACATTAATTGGCAAAATCCCTTTAGATAGAAGGCAATAGGTCACTTTGCAGGTTGATTTTTGGATGAACAATCCAATGTTCATTCTGAGATGAATCCGCATGCAATGACTATGCTGAAGTGTGTGTGTTAGCAGAGGCCGCATTTTCACATATACAACCATAGTTGGACTTAGTGTTGTGTGTGTCTTAGTTAGCCTTCCCTTTCTGGTGTCTTTTCCTTGTTTTCCTATTTTTATTTGTTTTTGTTGTGTTTCTGCCTTTTTTCTCTTTTGCAAAACTAGAGATTCTAAGTCCCTTGCTTGGGCATATTCTACCCAAGTCCCCAGTTAGAGCCAGCTATTGCCTGACTTTTCACCATATACAAATTTTGCAAAGTGGAAGTCAACTAATGTCATATTTTGTCAAAGTCTAGTCAATAGGTCTTTCCTCTTTAGATGTTGAGTTTCTCCATCAGGTTTTCATCTTTTCCCTTCTCCTGTGTCACATATAGCCCAGGTGGATATTTCTTGATTATCATGAGTCTTAGGGGTAATTTAGAGCCATACCTGATGGAGATTCTTGAATTGTGCTACATCATTTGATTTCCTTGTAGCTCATTTAATCTAGAGATAGAGAAAATTGAATTGGTGGAAAATCAAGTTTTGACTTCTCCTTAGTAGAGTTTTTGTACCCTAAAGGTGAAATTCTGCAAAGACTGGCAAATGCTATTGGCATGATTTATTGAAATAAGTTGAATCATGTTATGAAAAGATCATTCAAATGATGTCATGTTTTCACAACTAGAATCATTTTGAAGTCCAAAAAATGATTGGAATAATGATTGGTAGAAAATCAGGAAAGAGCTTCTCCATGGCAGACTCCAAAGTCAGAAATCAATTTTTTGAACAGATGTATGTAAAGGAATTAAGAGAGCCATGAGTCCCACCTCTCATTTGTGAAGTCAGTTTTGTGTTTTCCAGAGGCTTAAAATAAAGTGAATAGGGTAGAACAAATAAAATAATGGTGCCCGGGTGGAAAACAAAGTTTCTTCTTCTCCATAGCGAGTTTTCGCACACAGAAGGTGAAACTCTGCAGCAATCCATAAATGCTATCTATAAGATAAAAAGAAGAAAAGGTAAGCCATAATATGAACAAATAATTCAAAAATTATAAAGTTTCATAGTAGAAATTGCTCTGAATTCATTAAGATGGTCAGGATAAACATCATCGAAAAACTCATAAGTAGCTTCTCCTCAGATGGACTTCGAGCCAAGAGGTCAATTTTCTGCAAAGGTCTAAATAGAAGGGTAAAGTCACTAGCAAGTCCCATTTTTTGCTTGCGAAGCCTCTTTTATGTTTCCTAAAGGTTGTTAGTAAAGTGCTTAAGGTAGAAAGGTAAAAGCGGAAGCTTAAGAGGAAAATCATAAATCTGCTTCTCCGCTGTAGGTTTTCTACCCTCGAAGGTCATTTTTCGCATCTGAAAAAAAATCAATCCTACAAGCATGGTAAGTATGTGAATTGATTTTAGATTATTTTGGACAAGTAAATAGAAGCAAATGAGTGAATTGATAAGGCTTTTGCAAGCAGAATTGAGTTAAGCGGATTTTGCCCTAGGGAGTTCTCCATTCTTGTTTTTTCAAAAGATGGATGAAATGGAAAGTAGACTAGTAATTAATGAGAGTTACCATTCAGCCAAAAAAAATAGTGAAAAGAAAAAGATAAATCTGTTAGAACCTTTTCATCCACCAATCTAACGGATTTACCCTTAACTTCACTTGTGTGGCTCAATTTATGAAATTCAATGGGAAAATCTAGGGTTATTTTATAAAGAGGGAAGTAACAAATTTTCAAACTCCCATTTTAATATTATACTATTGTACTGAAATAGTGCTTTTAAGTAATTTTCAAAGTTACAGAGTTTTCTTCTTGTATCATCTACAATTGTTTGAATTTTTGCTATCATACATGAAATAAAATGGCAACAAGATTCGTAGATTTTGATGGATCGGGTGGAATTAAGTCAGCATGGTCAACTATAATAGATACTTCACTCTATTTTTATGATATGAAAGATTTTCAAAGGAGATTAAGAGTAGAGCAAATTCATCCCATAATGGAAAAACTTTAGGGAAGCAGATTAGTGGAAGCGTCTAGGTTTCCTATAGTAGTACAAGCCTCGAAGTTAATTTTGGAATGCATCAATCATTACAACCTGGATACAAAGAAAATTCTATTGCCTGATTAAATGGTGTTGATTTCAATTGCTCATCAAGCAGTGGTCAATTACTTGCAAATTCTAGAATGGGAGGAGTTCTCTAATTTAGTGATGAGTGGAGCCATGTCTTAGTTCTCTTTGAAGAAGATGGTTTGGAGGAGGGAGATCATGCAGTCTTGGTTTCAAAAGCCAAGGGGAGCTAAGAGTAAAGTCCCTAAAACTCTTTTTGGCACAGACCTCAAACTAGAAATTATTGACATTTTGGTTCTGTTGCATTGACTCAAAGGTGAGGTAGAAGCTTTTAATTTTGTAGAGAAGTACTTCTTTTTGGTGCAAGTTATTTTCTCAAACACACATTATATTGACTGGGCATATGAGGTCAGTGAGCAACTTTCTAGGGCTCTCAGTGCAACTAGGTTTTATAATTCATTTTATATGTCCTCTTTCTTAATATAAATGTTGTCTTCTCTTCAATTGTGGGTGGGACTCTGTAGGATTGAGAATTTTACTGATAATGTAAAAAGTTATGAGTTTTATCCATGCCCTCAATTAGAGAATAGTTATGCAGAATACATCTAGGTAAATGATGCATTCACCATAAGGATTTGCAGGGAGCTCCAAGGGTGCCTAGAGTGGAGATTTAGTCCACAAGCAATGGTGACCATCAACCAATTTGGCAGTTAATTCATTCAGTTCTCATCATTTCCTTATTTACATCTTGCAACGTTTGATGGATTCCTACTAAACCTACCCACGTATCTAGATGATATGATCGTGCTCATGGAGATAGTGAGGCAAGCTATCCAAGTGAACATGTTGAGTGCCAGCTTGAGGAAGAAAGGGTATGAATTCCCTATAAAAGTTGGAGCATATAGTTGTGAAACTAGATCAGATGCAAAGGATATACTCAAAGCATTTGAGAGTAAATACAAATTGGAAGAGTATGAAGCATTAAGGTCCCTATTTGATCCTAATGGATATGCTAGAGATGTGCTCCAAATTGGGAGTGTAATCAAACATGTGACAACCATGGAGGATTATTGGGTAAACTATAAGAATAAACTGGAGAGTCGAGATCATGCCTTTCCCAGATTTACAATTGATCAGGTAAAGACATATGGTATAAATTTAGATTTGGAAGGATTGGAAGATGATGGTCAAAATATGTATAGTAATACATATTTGACTAAGTTGAGGAATACTCCCATTAGCTCCAAACCATATGTTGAAATAGAAGAAGACTTTGATGTAATGATGGAAAGAATTATCAAAAGGATTGGGAAGTGGGTTGAGTGGAAAACTAAGAAAAGCCAGAGCAAGAGCAAAACTACTCAAGCTTCTCCAGATGCAACTACTCCTACTTCATCTCAAAGTGCCACACCCAGTTCTACTACTGCAGCTGCTCAAGGCCCAGCTCAATCTGCAGGTGGAGGTGATCAACCCCTAGAGAAGAATGTTCCAATAGCCCCAACCTATCAAGGTTGATCACTACTAGTCATTGGAGCTCAAGCTGAAGCTAAAAAAGAAATGAAAGAATAGAAAGATGGATCTCCTGCTCCAGTCTCACTTTCACATGCCACTCTACCCCCATCACCTCAAGCTTCTCTATCTCAATCTCTTCATGCTGTCCTTGTCTTATCCCCTCGGTGTAGCCCTACTCCATCTGTAAGTGCCCCTATTATTAAGCTCACTGGTTCCTTATTCAAATAGTAGAGATTGGAGATGATAAAAGAAGTAGTAGTGAATCCACTAAGTTTGATGAAGTTGTGAAGAGAACTTAAGAAGAAGAGAAAGCTTTAGGTTCATCTCGGCTTCTTTCTCAAGATTCGAAGAACCTCTTTTCTATAGCTACAGTGACAATGATTCCAATAAAGAGGAAAATGTTCAGCATTGAATCACTAGGAATAGCCTCCAAAGTGATTAGTATAGAATCTTGGCTTGAGGATACTTTGGAAAAGAAGAGGAAAAGAAAAGATGAAAGTGTTCCTTCAAAAGATGTTGTATCTCAAGCGGTTCACTCAGGATCTGCCATGGTGAAAGCTAAAAAGAAGAAGACCTTGTCAATTCTGGGACAAGATTCAAAAATAGGGCACTTAACTCTAGAGATAGCAAAACCAAACAAGGCAGGGAGAATTTAAGATATGATGCCAGAGGACTTCACTCTATATTCAATTGATCTCGGGGAAGCTAGGCATGATACAAAAGTAGGCCTATGGAGATCTAGTAATGAGGTGATAGAAGAACAATTGGAGAACCTCAAATTGTCAAAAATCATAATGAAAGCAAAAATCAAAGAATTGAAAAGATTTATTACACAACTAGTTCTTCCATTGGCAACCATTACTTGTGTTCCTGCTACTAAGAACCCTACTATAGAAGAAGTGCAAGCCTTCATCTCTCAGCTCCAAAAGGATAAACATTTTGGCCATATTGGAAAAGAATGGATTGAGAAGTTTATTAAAAATGGAGCTATTTTGATTGATCAAATTGGAAACATTATCCTTCGATTAGAAATTGAGAAGGATAATATTACTTCTAATCACAACACTTTGGCCGCAGAAAAGGCAAGGTGTGATGAATGCATTTCTCTCCTAATTATGGTCATCCAAATAAAGGAAAAAGAGGTAGTTGATGCAAATATTTTGAAGAAGGGGACTGAGCTTCTATTCGAATGGCTTCAAAACAAGCAATTCAAGCAGGAGATGATTCAAGAGGCAGAGGAAGGACTCAAAGAAACAAAGGAAAAGGTGAAGAGGGTCAAAGATAGAGCATTTGAGCTCATGTGAGGATTACATACTAATCCACAAAATAGTGGGCAAGGAAAGGCTCTCATTGGGGTAGAAGTAATGAAAAATAACTTCTCCTCATACTTGAGTAATCTATCTGGGATGACTTCAAGTGGCCAAAACAGAGTGGTAGAGTTGCAGACACTTGGTGGATACATACATGTGGTGGCTCAATAGTTGAAAAGTCAGCTAAATGCAGTAAAGGAGTTGGCTCAAGAGCATTCAAAGTGGCTCTTAAGATTCACCAATGTACATTAGCCTAGTTACGAAGAAATGATCCCAATTATAGTGGCTACCAAAAGATATAGGGCAAAAATTTAGAAGGGAAATAAATCTAAGTGATTTATTTAACACTACCTTTAATTTCTTGATATAAATTTTGTAAATTTTTGTAATCTGACAAACTGGAATCTTGCCATTTGTCATATTCAAAAGAGGAACCGATTGAAATTCCTATTGTAATGGTCATCTCTCAACCTTATATGTATGAAGTTGAATGATTAATGAAAGGTCGGAAAAAATTTGGTGTGAAGTACTATTTGTTGCAGAGACAATTGAATGGCAATTCATTTCAATCATTTTTTGTTCCCGTAGATATTGTGATTAGTTAGTATTCCCTTTCTATGTTACAGAGAACTAAGGAAGAACAGAGTTTCATTTCCCCTATTTTATAGAACATGAATGAATGTAATAAGTATTGTTACAATTCATTTGATGAAAGGATGTTGTTAGTTTCTCTTTTTCCAATTCATCAATTGTAGGTTAGATTTTATTTTCAACTTATTTTGGTTTTGTATGAGTGGATTTATGAATTCATAAGAAATGTGGATGTGTGAATCCGTTTTAGTATTGTGAAGTATCCTTGCCTAAATTAAGTTCTAGTTAGGATTAATTTGGTTTTCCTCTTCTGCTCTCAGGTTAAGAGCATACCCCACATTAGTCTTAGGAATAAAACATAATTCCTTGAACATCATTCACATAGGGAGCTATAACTCAATTCAAAGGGAAACTAAATATTCTTAGAAATGGTTTCCCAACTGTTGTGTAAAGTTGTTCTTCATTATAAGTTTGGGCACATAAAAAGAGGAAAAGGAGAAGAACAAATCTTTTTACCAACAGAATGTAGCATACTATCATAGTAACATATCTACAATACTCAAACCCCATAGGAATATCGTTAGAATTCTATTAGAAATATAAGAGGAGTAACTAAGAGGGGAGGGGTGAATTATTTACCCCAAAACTAAATCCCATATCCCTTAGATGTCAATACAAAATAAATTTTAAAAATTGAATACTACTAATGCTTAGTAAAAACACATAAAAGGTTGTAACTCAATAAATACTAAACATACTCATTAATTAATTAAAATGAAGATCTTAAGATGTTATTATTAGAAACAATAGTCCACCAAGATAATTGGGGGGGGGGGGGGGTGTGGGGGGGGGAGGTTGAATCAATTATCATAAATAGTAACCATACAAAGATGCGCATGAACAATTACACCTGATATGTTGACTAGGGAAACCCCTGATCTGAGGGAAAACCTCAGTGGGAATGATTCCAAGAAGATGATGTACTAATATGAATATTCCTTGTTAGAGGATGGACCATGTTAGGTTTCTGTTGCAACATTTAGTACAATGAGTCTATATTAGGAGACTTTGAATGCCTATTAGGAGATTCCAACCCTATTAGGAGTTGAAGTACAATGTATGCAAGAAAAGCCAATTTCCCAATCATGAAATTTCAATTGCAAGAAAATCTCACTACTCAGACAACTAATTTACTATTCTTTCATTCTTTCCCTATTCTTTCCTTTGTCTTGTCAACTAGACCAATCACTGTTAGATCTTTTAGACCAAGTCATGAACCACAGATCCAAATACCAAACCTCGGATCACTTAGAAAAACTTTGGCAATGAAATTTCTTTCACTTCCATATTGCTCTACTCAACTTCACATTCTACACTCTCTATTGCTTATCATCAATTATTCAATCATATCATCACACTATTTGATACAGGAAAATGTCCTTCCTTTATACCAAGTCCATAAAACAATTTTGGAGTCATTTTTTAGTCCTCTTCAATTAACTATTATATGACCTCACTAAGAACATGTTACACTTAGCAATAACCTTAATCTTCTACATTGCAACTTGAATAACTTTCCATACATGCAATATTATTATGAGAGAGCTTAGCCACATCATCCTCAACATGTCTTCTCCAAGTCCTTAACCTCAATCCTCAATATATCAATTCTACTAAGAGATATAACAAGTTTATCATAATTTGCCTCTGCAAACTCTATCTCAAAACAAACATCACCAAAACTTACATAACATCTTCTAGACTTATCCTTTCTCCTTCTAAAGTTTTAATTGTATATAAATAATACTCCAAAGTGTCTCTCATAATCTTGGGTGGTTATCATACTCAACTAGTTGTTCATACCAACTTAATCTTCCCATTGTTCTTCTATCAGATACCACAAAAGACATAAAACATGCTATGTTGACATCAATGAAAAACTCAATTATGAATGTAACATATTATCATCAAACCAATCTCTCCAATATTCTAACATTCTTGCCAATATTCCAATAATCTCCCCCTTTGGCATTGAATGAAACATAGATGAAACAACATCTAGTTCCAAGAATGCCAATAAAAGATAAGCAATCTTCAAATCCTCTTCATCAATTGTACTCCCCATTGATGTACCTCAATGTGATTTTTTATTTCAAATTCATGTCACACTATCCAATATTCATGCAAAATATTTTCTTAGCATAATTTTTTCCTACAATACTTCTCCCCCATAATATAATATTTTTCATGTTGGAGTCTCCCCCATTGACATCAATGTCAAATGTTTCTACAATCAACATCTCTGCATAAAATTTTGAAACAACTAATACTTACTCAGCTCAAGTGTCAAAAGAAACTTTTCAAAACAACATCAACAAGAGTTCTAAATGACTTTGTTCATCATAGATAATCCCCCATATAGGAACCATCAACATCAAGTCTAGACAAACAATGATGCTTTTTTACCCTAGACTGATGCATTCTTGCATCTTTTACGTTGATGTAGGAAGGGGCATAACACCAAGTATACATTGCAAATACTCAAAATTTTAATTTGAAAGAAGTTTGGTGAATATATCTACAATTGAGGATTGGGAAATAAAAGTGATTTTTCTCTGCTAGGGTTTCATGCAAACTTTCAGTTTTCTTGCATACAGCTCTTTGGTTGAGCTTTCCTTCTATTGTCTCCACTTGTCACACTGCATTTACTATGGGAGTTTTTAGGCTAGGTTATAATGGCCTCAACTAGTGGTGACCCAGTTGTTACTAGTGTTCACACTACAACTTCAGATTGCCATGGTGTCTCCACAAAAAATACCCTCACAAATTCATACTAAAGGTTTTTCATGAGGTAATCCTAATATTATCCTTCCTTTACAAGAATTTGATGCTACATGTGATTGGTTGGAACAACATATCTTGATAGAGTATTTTGTGGGTAGGAATCCTCCTAAAGCAATGCTCAGAGGATGGGTTGACAAGAGATGGACTCCTCATGGAGTCTACCTTGACACTGTACAAAACCTTACCAATTTTTTTAAATTTCACTTCACTAACCCATCACAAGTAGACATATTTTTTAGCAATAACCTTTGGTCTATGCATTCAAATCTACTTGGTTTTTAAAAATGGTTGCGAGACTTCACAGTCTCTGATGATAAAAAGCTTAGGTTCCTATGTGGGTTGAGTTCCCAGATTTACCCTTGCCATGTTGGCTTTTCGTTGACTCCATTTCCAATACCCTTGGAAAAGTTATCACAAAGGAGCATAAGAAAATTTTCAATGCTAGCCCATAGAAATGTGTTTGCTTTGAGGTTGATCTTTCCAAGGATCTTAAGGATTCTATGGAAATCTAAATTGCGGCTCAAACCTTCTCTTAGAAGGTGCTCTATTTGAACCTCCCCAACACTTGTTATAGGTGCCAATCCATGGAACACAAGATCATGGATTTCCCTTTGGCTATGCCTAGGGTTAAGCCCACACCTAGAGAAGCTCTTGCCAAGCAAGCTGAAGGGAAAAAAGAAGAATGGGTTACTATTGGGTACAAGGGAATTGTTTCCTTGACTCCTTTAGCTCCTAAATAGTCATCTATGGTGGTCACCATAGTTCATCCTATCCCAACAAGAGTGCAAATTCCAATCAGCATAGAGACGTAAGTGGTTTTCACATAACCTATTCCATGTGTCTCACAGGTTTCAAACCTTGCTAGTTCACAAGGGATTAAGGTGACCGCCAGGGCTTCCACCTTGGCTATGGTTCATACCCCTCTTGCTACTTCTTCCATAGTGCCACAAGTGATGCAACATTCTCACAGTCCTCCTAGACGTACAAGAAAACTATAAGTGAAATGATAGGCTATAAGTACAGAGGATTTTCCTTTTGACTTCAACCAAGTTTCTTCCTTCTTGTAGACTAGCTACTCCTCTCTTGAGGATGAGGAAGATATGGAAGAATTTTCACAAATTTTTTATCATGGAATGTATGAGGTCTTACAAACCTCTCCAAAAAGAGCTATATCTGGGACATCTTCCATAGACTTGGTAATTTAGATTTTCTCTGTATGCAAGAAGTTAAGATTTCTAGTTTCATACTCTCCTCTAGATGTTGTGTCATTTGGTAGGATGGTATTATGTTTTCCTCTCAGCATGTAGCTTGCAAAGGTGGTGTAGTTACTCTCTTGTCACCTCATCTTCATTCTACTATTATTTTGCACGGTTCTAATCCCATGCATAGAATTGTTTGGCTCTTGCTTTCCATTAACAGTCATTCTTTTGGAGTCATTAATGTTTATTCTTCCAATGATGTTGTGGAAGGATCCCAAATTTTGGGTTGGCTAGTTAACAACTTGCCTCCAACTACTTGGGTTATGTGTGGTGACTTCAATATGGTTGAATTGGCCTTTCAAAAAGATAACATTTTCCCTTTTGTTGGATATCTAGGGAAAGGGAAGCCTAGTACTACATGTACAATAAATTGGACCCTTTTTTATCCCAATATTAACCACCACCAACAAAGTGGGGTTTGGAACTCTTGGTCCAACTTTTGAGCTAGCTCTGACCTAATTTTAAAGTGTCTCGATCATGTCCTGATTACTATGCAATCTTTCTTTGCCTTTTCTAGGGATCATGATTTACCTATCATTCCCCTACTAGATGTGATTTTATCTGACTACTTTCCCATTTATTTTGTCATTTCATTTGAAACAACTATCTAGAAAGTTTTCTAGTCACAGTTCTTCCTCAACATGTTTGTGCTGATGCATGCTTCCGCCATCACACATATCCCATGTGTCTTGAATTTGGAACCATGCCCACATTCTCAAACTAGATAGATTTAATGGTGGAATGATTCCATTACCAGAACTACTTTTTTTCTGTGCATCTATGGGCAACAATTGGCATTTTTCAGAAAGCAATCTTATGAAGCAAACACTATTGCACTTTAAAAAGCATCTAAGGCTCTCACCCTTAATCCATTTGATGTGGATTTGAAAATATAGGTTGCCAAACTTTGCCATGACAAATAAGTTGCTAATAATTATGTTACTTGAGGAGTCCAACCAAAAGCTCATCTCCACTGGTTGGAGGTTCACGATAAGGCTTTGAAGGAGTTCTTCTAGGCTCTTCAATCTTGTCATACCAATGTTGGGATTAAAAAAATCAAACAAGTAACTTTTGTTCTCTCTAGTCTCCTAGACATCCTACAAGTGTTTGTTGATCACTATGAGAACATTTTTGCTTCATAGGGAAATTTGGTTTCTTAGAAGGAAGCTCTCAGAAAGTGTATCTCTATTACTCTAAACCGCCTAGTAGTTGAGCAACATGCTCTCTGTGAGCAACTTCTTTCCCTCTAAGACCTTAAGGAGGTGTTTTACTCCATGGTTGATGATAAATACCATGGGTGTGATGGGTTTCCCTATGAATTTTACAAACACCTCTAGGAGCATATAGATCTTGATCTACAACTGAAGTTTTTCTTGAATCCTATCATACTAAAAGCTTAGGAGCCATTATAGATAAAGGAAATATCAAATTCATACATTTATAGGACATCTACAATTGAAGGCTCATTACCCTTCTGCACATGTCTTATAAGATTATTGCTAAGGTAATTTCACTCAAAATATAGTACCTATTGCCTTTAATTATGTGCCCCTAGCAAACTGGCTTTATTAAATCTAGATGTATTGTTGACAACATTATTGCTATCTAGGAAGGAATGGAGTGGGATCAAAATTCCAAATAGAAAACTATTTTTTTAAAGATTGATTTTTCTAAAGCCTATGATCACATTGAATCGCCTTTTATCTTGGCTATGCTCCAGGCTCTAGGTTTTGGTCGCAATCTTTTGCAGTCCATGGAGATGCTCTTTAGTGATGCTAATTCTTGCATTACCATCAATAATTTGCAATTTGAGGCTTTTGGCATTTTCCATTCCATCAGGCAAGGTTTTCGTCTAGCACCAGCACTTTATGTCCTTGTTGCTAAAGGATTTGGCTATTTACTAGCTTATTCTATGTCTTCTGGACTAGTTTATGACATTTCCTTGCCTGAATAATCTTCCTAGTTAATCAATCGTCATTTTGTGGATGATTCCTTTCTCACTCTTTTGGAGGATGAAGAAAACATCAAAAATGCCTTAAGTTGCCTGGACATCTTTTGTCAAGCCTCCAGATCTTGTATTCAACGTCATAAAATTCTCTACTACTGATAGTCATTCTTTCTAGCTCCACCATGGCTTAGCCAATTTGAATGGAAACGAGTTACTCACAAGGAGATTTTCCACTTTCTTGACATTCCTTTTTCTTTTTAGGCTTTGCCTATTCAACTTTAGAATGTTGTGCTTGCCAAGATCACCAAGAAGCTTGATTATTGGATTATAAAACCGCTCTCCCTTATGGGAAAATTCCAAATTTGCTCAAAAATTCTTGTGGCTACACATGTCTATTGCTCTTCTTGTTGGGCTCCCTCTAAAGCCTCCTACCAAAAATTGGAAAGATTGCTTAGGGATTTTCTCTGGGCTTCTAGTTCCTATCATCATGGCTTTCACAAAGTGGCATGGGATTTCTTTTGGCTCCCAAAAGAATTTGATGGTCTTGGCCTAGTTTTCACATAGAAAAAATGCCTTGCTCTTTGCACTAAATGAATTATTCTTGCCATCACTAGAGCCTAGAAGATTTTGGTTTGACATTGTATCTCTTCTAGCTTTCTCATCAATATACCTACTTGGAAAGGGATTGGTTTCCACACCCTTCTCATCATGTGCGAGCCAGTGATCATACAAGGCTTGTTTGCTATCAAAAGCATATGGAAGGCCTGGGAAGCTATCAAGCCTTGGCTTCACTGGTCTAGTGATGAGTTCCACAATAGTCTCTCCCTGAATCAATAGAACACTCGGTGGTTCCCCCTGTCTACCATTCAGGGTACTCTCTTTTCCAAGACTCAAGGTGCTAGTTCTTTGCATTTTTTTAAATGATGCATTAGAACTCCCAAGGATCTTTTTTCTAGGGATACCATAAGTTTCAAATCTTGGGAAGATATGAAAGTCCAATACCACCTTATCCATTCAGATCAATAGACTTTTGACTTATTGCTCTCTTCAATTTCAGTTCACTTAATTCATAAAGTGGGTATTTAGTCTGTTTGACCTTGGTGGAATGTTTGGAAGTGGTATCCTACCACTCCTTTTTCCAATTATAAGCCAAGTCTGGGATATTGATGGCTTTTTCCCCATCTATTGATGGTCGATATGCTCAATCAAAAATGCATTTGTAGTCTTCTCTTTCTCAATTGAGAAAATTCTTTGATGCTATATGGAGTGTTATTACAAAACCCAAGATTGCCCATTTTGCTTTCTGTCTAGCGTGCCAAGCTCTTCCCCTGGGGCTTTGGCTCAAGCATATTGGGGTTCCTAATCCTAGATGCCCTTTTTTTGGGAAAACAAATTCTTTCATGCATATCTTCTAGTTTTCTAGGCGTGCCCAAAATTATTGGCACTGGATTCATTATTTTTTCAAGCCATTCAGGCTTGAACCCTTTTCTTGGCACATGGCTATTCTAGGTGATTCCCCTAGAATCCCTCAAAAATTTGCCCAGATTTGGTATACTTTTAGGATGGAGATTTTTTTTACTCTATGGAAAGATAGGAATGTTTTTCTTTTCACACATAGTTTTCTAGATATTTATATTGTTATGAACACTAAGGCATGCATTTGTAATAATTCAATTATGTAGATTTAAGTGCAAGCCAACAAAGTAGCCCTAGAGTTGCCTTACCTATAGGAGTTTCTAAACCACTAGGGAAATTCCCCCTACACTATTTCTAGAGTTTTTCCAGATGCCTTGGCTGATACCTCAATGCCTCAAAGTTGTTGTCCATAGTGTTATTTCTTGGGTCACCACTCACACACCTCATGCTCCTAGGCTTCCTGCCACCACTCTCCTAGCATTGGTGATGGTGGATGGAGGTGTCACTTAGCTTCCCTACCCTATGGTGGCTCTGGTTGGTCCTTGACTCCTCCTCCTAGTGCTTAGCAGGTGCTTTCTAGGAAATGGCCTCACCTAGATCTAGTGATTTCTCCCCTATGGCCAAAGACAAAAGATGTAGAGGCTTCCACTAATCCTCCTTCTATTGTTGTTGATGATGGCTGGACTATTCCCAACCAACCCCTAATCCCAAAGATGAATGGGGCTTTCATGATTGTGACAAACCACCACCCTTGGTAAGTACTACTTTGGCCACCTGAGGTTGGTTTATATGTTTTTTTGATGAATATGATTTAATTCTAGTTGCAACCATGTGAACTTTTTGTAGGGTGATCTTGTATCCCTTAACCCTTTTTTGTGAATTGTAATCTTAGTATATTATTTATTAATAATCTATTCATCAAAAAAAAAATATCTGCAATTTTCTCTTTAGTTCTCACATATTGCAATCTAATTTCCTTTTCTCGAACTTTCTCTCTCAACAAATGATACTTAATATAAATGTGCTTGGTATTAGAATGCAACACTCAATTCTTAGACATATTTGTCATGCTTGTGTTTTCACAATGTATAACAATAGGTTCACTAATTTCTATCCTTATAACCTTCAACATCTGTTTCATTCAAATAACTTGATTGTGATTATTTGTTGCTACAACATACTCTGCTTCTACTATACTTTGAGATGTACAATCATGTTTCTTGCTTAACCAAGAAACCAATATTCCTCTAAGAAAGAAGGCTCCTCCATTGGTGCTCTTTCTATCATCCATACTATGTGCCCAATCTACATCAGTATAAGAACTTAGAGTTAAATCATTAGATCTGTCATACCATAATCCAAATTCTAAAGTTCCTTTCACATATTTAAATATCCTTTTTACTACTACATAGTGTACTTTTATGGGATTAGCTTGGAATCTTACAACAATTCCAACTGCATTTGCTATATCTAGCCTTGTGTGAGTAAGATATTGCAATCCTCCAATCATAGATCTATACTTTTTCTACTCAATAGTGGGTGTCTCTTCCTTTATAGATAATTTGTGTCTAGTTACTATAGGTCTTCCAATAGGTTTACATGTTTACAAACAAAACATTTTCAGTAAGTCCTTTAAGTACTCAGTTTCAGAAATAAAGATTTCTTCCTTATTCTATACTATATGCAATCCTAAGAAATATTCCATTTGTCCTATCATACTCATTTAAAAATTCTTTCTTCATTTCTTCTACAAATTTCTTTCTTTCTTCATCATTACCTCCAAATATAATATCATCAAAAAATATTATGAAAATCATTAAACCATTTTCAGTTTCTTTCCAATATAGATTGCCATCTTCCATACTTTTTCTACATCTAAGCTTTTCCAAATGCTTTTCCAACCTTACATAATAGGTCCTAGGTTCTTGCTTCAATTTGTACAATGTTTGTTCATCCGAATCATAATCTTGATTTGCATACAAACAATCTCTATCTTTTCTAGGCTTATGATTTCCCTTATACTTTTTCTCCCTTTTTGGACACTTAGATGCATAATGACCATATTCATCACAAGTCCAATGTCTAAAGATTTTCTTACCACCTTTTCTCTTCTTACTAGATGGTCTAATACTTCATGAATCTTTCTATCTTCTTTGGATCTTCTACTGCTAGCAAAATCTCCTCTAGAACTTGTGCTCCTTGATAAGTTAGGTCAAATACTTAAGGCACTAAAAGCTATCTCTATTCCGGTCAATTCATCAAACTGTTTAAGTTCATTCTCAACTACTTCAAGCCTTCTAAGTAATTTTTCCTTTGTGAAATCTTTGGTGCATGATATTAACAACTATATTATCTAAACTGCTAACTTGATTGGTGTTGTTAGAGTCTTCAATATCTTCCATATAACTTCATCATCATTCTTGGTTCCTCCTTGAGCTTTAATATCTATAGTAATTTATGATATCCTTCCTATATATGTTCTTACAGGTTCATCTTCTATCATCTTGGCATCTTTAAATGCTCAAATCCAATTTTGTACCCTCAACTTATTAGAGTGTTCATCACCTTCAAAACTATTTTCCAAAGTTTTTCAAATCAGATGTGAATACGAAGTGATTTTACCTAATTGTACTCAATTTTAGGAAGTGCAATCAGTAGTGCTTCTCTAGCTCTCATGTCACACATGAAAAGATCTCTTTCTACCTTAGTGTAATTTTTCAAGTGCTTTTCTTCAATGATTTTATTCATTGTTTTTGTTAAGATCTAATATCTTGGACCCATACACAACAAATGTATCTTCATATTTTCTTTCTAGATGTCACAATTTTTTCCATCAAACTTCAGATTGTGTTTCTTGAATATGTTTGACATGGATCTCCCAAAGCTATTAGACTTTCTTCAAGGACCTGATGCTCTGATACCAATTGTTAGAAACAATAGTCCACCAAGATAATTGAGAGGAGTAGGGGGTGAATCGGTTGTCCAATAATTAAAATAATTACCTTCTTCAAAAAACAAATCATTTAACCAAAATAAATAGAAATCATACAAAGATGCACATGAATAATTACACCAAATATATTGACTAGGGAAACCCTTGATCAAAGGGAAACCACAATGGGAATGATGCCCATAAGAGGATGTAATAATATGAATATTCCTTGTTAGAGGATAGACCCTATTAGGAGTCTATTATAAAATTTAGTAAAATGAGTCCCTATTAGGAGACTTTGAATCCCTATTTTGGAGATTCTAACCCTGTTAGGAGTTGAAGCACAATGTATTTAAGAAGAGCCCATTGCCCAAACATCCAATTTCATCTACAAGAAGAGCTCATTTCTCAAACAAGTAATTTACTATTATTTCCTTCTTTCCTTTGTATTATCAGCTAGATGAATCACTATAAGAATTTGTAGAGTATGCCATGAACAAAAGATCCAAATACCTAACCTCAAATCACTCAACAAAACTTTGGCAATGAAGTTTCCTTCACTTTCGCATTGCTCTACTCAAATTTGCATTCCACACTCTCTACTCCTTATGATTGATTATTCAATCATATCATCACCCTACTTGATAGGGGAAAATGTCTTTCCTTTATATCAAGTCCATAAAATAATTTCTAAGTTGGCTATTAATCCTTTTCAATTAATTATTATAGGACCTCACTAAGAATAGATTACACTTAGTGATAACCTTAATCTTCCACCTTACAAGTTGAATATCATTTCGTATACACAATATTATTACAAGAAATATTAGCAACATCATCCTCAACATGTCTTCTCCAAGTTCTTAACCTCAATCCTCAATATATCAATTATGTTAAGAGATATAACAAGTTTATTAGAACATGCCTTTACATACTCTATCTCAAAACAGACATCACCAAAACTTACATAACTTCTTCTAGACTTATCCCTTTTGCTTCCAACAATATATACTAGATACTCCAAATTATCTCTTATAACCTTGTGTGGTTATCATGATGAACTAGCCATTCATTCCAACTTAATCTTTTTGTCGTTCTTCTGTTAGATACCACAAAAGACATGAAATATGCTATGTTGACATCGATGACAAAATTAGTCATGAATTAACATGTCATCATCAAACCAAACTCTCCAATATTTTAACAATATTACTAATCTTCAAATAGCTATCTATATTTATCATTACTTTAACTTAATTGCAAGCATATAAAAGAAATAGCATGAACACATTTGATACCAAGATTTAAAATGGAAACCCAATTTTGGAAAAACCATCAATTAAAACTAGTTACTATTTTCAATCTTCTAAAGTTAACCCTATTAGGAGCCAACACTATTAAAGGTTAGAAAAAACACTGTTAGGTATGACCTTGTTAGAGGAATTAATCACCCTGTTAGGAGTGGCCTTGTTAGAGGTCTTTAGACAATTCAATAGAACTGCCACCTTGTTAGAGGATTTTAAAATGGTTATTAAACCAACTTTGTTAAGATATTTAGATCACTATTACAATGCTTAGAGAGTAACAATGAATTGATTTAATTTTGATGCAATCAAATTGCTAATTATAGATCTCTATTTTGGCTTGTACTTGATCCTTCCTGATTGAATGTATCTTTTTAGCTTCATAAACACATTCTTCATATCTTCTAATTGGCTTCCTTTTAGCATTTATCAAATCTTCAATTATTACGGTTTGCACATTCTATTCCACAAAGTGACCTTCTACTTATATCATTCACATTGTCAAGTTGGCTAGAATACAACTTAGAGAACTAATATTCATTTCCTAAGTTGGATAGAACCAATTGATATACCAAACTAAGAAAATCCTTTAGTAGCCAACCCTACTTGGTAGACACTAAGTTGGAAGCAATTTTTGTATGTTGACCAAGTGCAGCTTGGTCAACACTATATATTGGCAAATTCCTTTGGTAATCAAGTGAGCTCGATTAGCACTAGTTCCATCCAATATTTTCTTTATTAACTAAGTGATCTTGGTTATCACTCATCATCCACTGACTTCCTTTTGACACTCGACTGAATTCGGTAGACACTGCCTTATGAACTAGGCAAACTTTGGATTGCTCGATAACTATAGAAAACTATCTTCAATGCCTAAATGAGTTTGGCATATATTTAATAATAATGATATGACATTTGTGTAACATAAAAGACAATACAAAATTATTCAATTGTATCTAGGGTCAATGCAAGAAGTTGGGTCTCATTTTTGGCTAAAAAGTGGATGTGTTTTTACTGTTTTAGAAATATATTCTCAATTGATGCCAAAACTTAAGCCATTCAGAGATTAAAATTAAAAAACTTCAAAAAAAAAATTGTACTACATAGGATCTTCTTTTTGAATATGTAATTTATTGTATACCCATATAATAGATTTTTTTTTGGTATGGATCTTTAAAACCCACTTTTTAAAAATGTCTATTTTAGGACCAGACCATGGTTGTGTATGGACACCATAATTTGACACAACTAAACGATTTTTTGTGGATCCTTTTAAACAAAGTTACATGAAACAACAAAGATTGATGAGAATAATTTTCTTGAATTTTTCAATGGATATGTTTTTTATTAACTTTTTTATTGATGATAAAGGTAATTTCTAAAACCTTTTGTGTACGAACGTCATAATTTAATGAAGATTTTTTATTTTATTTATCTATTTAACTTTAAAATAATTGTGTGAGGATTGATGACATGTAATTTAATTTTCAAAATATGAAAAATTTAAAAAGTTATTAAATTTTTAGTGAATGTCACTATTTAACATTCAAGGGATACTTTTAATTAATTAATAATGGAAAAATAGCAAATGATCTCATCACACTATAAAATTTACATTTTTAAAATCAGAATTGTAAGTCCTATAATGGGTTTTTTTTTTGTTAAATAATTCAATGGGAACAACCATATAAAAATTATGACAATTCTTGAAATTATTGATTAAATACCTTCATAAAAACATTGTTCATCCAAATCCCTGCACATGTCTCTAAAACTAGGCACCTAATTTGTAATTCAAAAATTGGGTGCCCGATTTGGATTTACCTATTAACCAGATTGGGACTCAATATTTTAAAAATTGGGTACCAAATTGTTTTAAAATTGGGTTCCCATTTTGTAATTGGGTACACAATTGTTTAAATATTGAGTAACCAATTTTGATATACCCATTTGGGGCCAAAAGATGCCCCATAGACCATTTTTCAATGATTTCAATGATTGAATGATAGTTTCAATCTTCAATAGTGAATTTCTATCATGGTTATTCTATTTTCTTATCTTCTTCTACAATTTGCAAGTTGTTTATTCAAATTCAAAACTGGTGCAAACATGGTATCAAAACAATGAACAAAGAAGAAAGTAAAAGTTATGGAAAATGAGGAGATTGTAGCAAGTAAAGAGAATGAAGCACAACATCAATGAGAGAGAAGACATAGAATTAGAGAGTTGAGAAATGTTTCAAAGGAGAAAGACATTGAGGATACCACAATGGATGAAGAGGCTGAAGAAGTGAACTCAATACAAGAATATTTAGGTGCACATTCTAATCAAACATTCAATATAGGTGTGTCTTTGAACACTCTTATGATGAAATTGGTGCTTTTTAAAAAGTAGGTTACGATTTAAATGATTTAGATTTTCTTCATGAGAATATATTGCCAAATGATCATGCACAAAAAACTCCAATGGAAATGCATGCACCAAAGAAATACTAGGAAAAATTGACAATGAGATTCAAATTATAAATAATAGGTAAAATAAAATGCCAATTGAAAATAACAATGTTATGAATATAAACATGGAAACACCAATTACTGAACAAACATGTCAAAATGATATTAAAGTGCCTGAACATAACTTTCATTTTCTTAATGATGTGCTAGATAATCTTGAGGGATTGGTTTCATGGAGAAAAATTAGGACACATGCTAATAGATTATATAGATATTTTTTTATAATAAGAAATTTGGGTTTCAATGTGAGTTGATGTTGTAATTAATTAGAATATCTAAAATGCAAAAAAAATGAAAAGGTTAGGAATGTATGCAAAATCCAAGAATAAAAATGAGTCTTTAAAACAAGTTGTATCCATTTTTGCTAGTGCCTTTGATGTTATTGGAAGGAGAAGTTACTCTAAAGATAAGAATGCAACATGATTAGCAATAACATTAGCTTTAGTTAACAAATCAACAATTGACAAAAGATTGATTATTAATATAAGTGGATATCTTAATTTGAATCTTTGGACTTTAGAAAGAGCTATAAGGAGAAGGGTTAACTTTGAATGTGATCCAACAAATACTTTGTGGACTTGTAGTGGTAGACTCCTGAGATGTGATATGAAACTTACTAGTGAAGTCAAAAGTTTGGTTGAAATTTTTTGGCATGATAATACAAGAGTATCACCTAATTCAACATATGTTCTTAAATTGAGAGTTGGCTCAAAAATATTTGATCCATGTCCTAAACACCTTTTGGACATGACTCAAACTAAATTTTTCAAAAAAATTGTAAATGTTAAAGTGTTAAATATTACCATTGGTCAAACTTTTTTTGAAAAGTGTAAACAATGGTATGTAAGGATCAACAAGGAAAGATTCACATGTTGTTTTAAAACTCATGTTCAATTTCATTACTATTATGATATATTTCAATCTATATGTGGTACCATGCATAGTAAAGAAATGTTGTAGGAATGTGGTATAAAAATACCACATCAAACTATAAAGGGTTTCATATTAGGTTTTTTTTGTAAGCCACCTAATGATTAATACATTCTTTTGAATGCATGTCTTTCTAGTACATGTGATATGTGTGGAAATATTTCTTTGTTAGATCAAAGTTTTCATGAAAATACTTTGACTACTTTTGAAAAATAATTAGTTGATGTAAAAAGATTGAAAAATATTGAATATCCATTGAAGGATGGGAAGATTGGAAGAAGGTGTGATCCAGTTATAGATAAAGTTAGTTGTCATGCATTTATGGATGAGTTAAAGAATGTGATCATACAAAAATATGTTAAAAATCTCAATATGATAGATGGCTTGATGGAAAATTTCTCATATGTAAGAATACATTTCCAATCGGTACTATACTTTTAGTTGTTAGCTTTGCAGAGAACTACACACTTGCACCACAAGATGAGGTACAACCACAATATTACAAATCAATGCAAGTAACAATTTATGTTCATATAGTTTATAGACATGCACCTAATAGTATAGAGGAGGATCAAAAAATATTGAGAGAGAACCATTTCTATATGAGTGATAATAAAATTCATTCATCTCAGTTTGTCCAATACTATTTCAAGGTCTATTATGATAATTTAAAAGAGAGACAAATTCAAATGACACAAAATTAGATATGGCTAGATAATTGTACATGATAATTCAAGAATGCTAGAATGTTCTATTGGTTGAGTAGGACACATAGGGAAACTAATATCCAACATGTGTGGAGTTTTTTGAGGCTAGACATGATGGTGCTAGTGCATGTGTAAAGGGAGCCCTTAGTAGAGAGCAATTAAAATTTGAGGAATAAACCAAATTCAAAAATGCACATGAGATTTTTGAATGTTTTAACAAATAATTATACATGGGATAAGTTAGAACTCTACAACCAAACATTTCTTCTACCTAGTTGAAGAGAACAATACCCTTTCAAGATATGGCTATAATATAATTAGTGGTTCAACTAAATGGCATTCATTTAGGAGTTCAAATTCTAACAGTTGGACTATATGGACTAGGGAGTTTTCTTGTTTTTGTCAATTTTGTCTTGTAGGTGAATGGGAAGAATTCAAGAATATAGAATGGGTTGAAGATTGGAAAAAAAAATCATTAGCACCTACTAACACACATTTTAAAGATGATATAGTAAATGAAGGCCACAATCTTACTTTTGCATCAGAAGACTATGTTCATATTTTAGACCTCATACAACTTGGTATGCATAATTAAATTAAATTGTGTTGCAAATGCTTCAATTTATATTATTTATTCATGTACATGTCATTAATATAATTCAATTACATGTCTTTAATATATTATTTACATATGTACACATGTTATTAAAGTGTTTATGTACTTTATCTTATCTTGTAAGACATGTGTATATTGTTATTGCACCTAATATAATGATCAAAGGACTGAGTATTGGCTAGCTAGATGTGTGGAACCTAGGAAAATATTAATATTTCATTAAGTAGATGATGATGGTTTTGAGTATCTAATTGGGTCTGTCGTTGTAGTTGGTGCCTAGCTATTTACATACCTAACAAGAAGAAATGGTTTACCAACATTTAAGGACTACCAATCCAAAAAGAAGATTTTACAATATTCTCATTTGGTTGTGGAAATGAATATCAAATTAGAAGGATATAAAGGGAGACATGTCAATAAGGTATTATGGACAATTCCAATGGATGAGCATGAGATAATCATAAATGCATTGTAAAAGAGAGAGGAAGCAGATGGTACAATGGGATGATCTCATAGAACACATGTAAGTTTTTCTTTGTTGTGATATTTTTATATGTGTACTTATATAATTTAATTACATGTATGTATGCATTGTCAATAGAAACTTAGAGAACTTATATATACCTCTTATTCAGGTCTCAATTACAATTTATGCAAATTTAAATATTAAGGTGGATTGAACATCAACATCTTGTACAATTAGACATAGTGAGTACATACATATTACACATATTTACATAGTTCAAATCTTATCTCATATTAATTTATGCTTTTATTAACATGTATTTTTGTTTTACAATTTTATTTTACAGGACCTCATTTGAAGAAGTGTGTTGAACCAATTTTATATTTTGAGTTGACTTCTATTTATGTCATTGACCTTGTCTTAAATATACCGTGAAACATGTTGTAAACATTTTAAAACAAGACTTTACTTCTATTTGAAAGTTAAAGGTGTGCACTTGATATTATAAATAAATTGTCAATTTAAGTAATGACCTCTTATTTTTTTCCATTACTTTTACATTCAAACATGTTTAAATTAATGTTTCTATATAAATAATTAAAATATTTAAAATTATTGTTCATGTACCATATACTTACAAAATGTGTCAATAACATGAATAACATAAGTTTCAATAAAAAAAATAGTTCATACTTTTACAACATGTTAAGATAATAATCTATACTACATAAACTAGCATGATAAGAAGTCATAAAAAAAATAGTACATGGTCTAACATGTCATAACATGATCTATGAAGTCAAAAAATACATATAATACAATTAACTATCCTAATACAAAGTGTATCAAAATAAACAATATGTGTCATAAAAACTCAATCTAAAGGTGCCAAAAAGACCATGCAAAGAGGACTCATATGGATCATCTTATGTAACATGAGTTGTATCATCATGCAGGACACCTAATGAGGTAGATGGATCATCTTGTGCAACATGAGGTGTCTCATCATGTACATGCCTAATTAAAATGGGTTTCAAAATCTAGCTTGCAAATAAATTAAATATCCATGCTACATAGTAAAAATAATACCACATGAGATGGTTGTCCTTCTATAATAGGAGGAGATGCACTATGAAAGCTACCAAATGTGGCAATGGTGTGGTCCTATAACTTACAATACATACATTTTTAAAATTTGATAACTTAGAGCATAATGAACTATACATATGTACATAGATCACTTGATACTAAACTCAAATGATGATGTAGGTACCTCCATTTGGCTTAGTCCCATACTATCAATAGCACTCATGGTGACATAGTCGTAAAATTATGCATACATAAATGTTGAGTCAAAATTATATATACATAAATTACAAAGTATATAAACTAAAAAGTACATAATTTACACTACATTTTTTATAAACTATAAAAACATGTGTATATATCATACCTAAGTAGTAGCCAATGTCACAGGTGTGTCTAAAGATATGCTACCACAATGATCATTAGCATGTCTCACATGGTCAAAATATGGAGTCAAAAGTAAACTATACAGAGGCCTATATGGATAAGTATGATCCATATCTTGTTCATAAAATAAAAACACATAAAATTATACATGAACCAAAGTTGAAGATTATAATTTAATAACAATATGTACATAAAAATAGTACAAATTATTTGTCTTGAGTTCAAAGTTCATATGATAGGTATTTGAGGTTGTGCCTTAGTGGTCAATGGATCAGGACCTGTATAAACAACAAACTATGTAGCAAATGACAATCTCTACAAAATTAGATAAAAAGAACATATAAATACATGTTATTAAATTTGAGCTCTAATATACATTATTTATAGTGTAATTCAATGTGTATATTGTATGCAGGATGCCAACATCTATAGGTCTCAAAAAATGACTATAGTGTCTCCTAGGAGGAACACTATCATTCATCCTCTGTTATTTCAAAATCAACATACATTAATATGGTTAATACAATTACACATGTATGTAGAAAGTAATTAATTATGAACTTTATTTAAATTTAAATTTAAATTTTACCTCCTTCACTTGACTATCTCTGGGCTCTCCCTATAGAAGATCAACAAATGATGACTTGTCAATATCATCACTACCATCACCATGGGTAGCATATCCATTATCATCAAAATCAGCACCCTTAGCATAATGATCATCATGTTCTACATCAACAACACTTTGGGGGGCTATGCATATATATCCACAACTAGTACAAATGTGTCTAAGTGGATGAATATATCTCACCTATGTCCACAAGTATACTAAATTGCTTGAAAGGGCACTCGATTAGGTAAGAGAAGATGACACTACTAAATGATGGTGTGCCATTAGGACAACTACTACAAGAAGAGGTACAAGAGGCTAAGACAGTATGTGGTTCTTCATATTATCACTCAACTTTTCCCTAGGCCTATCCTGAGGCATCCCTCCACTAACCCCCTGAAATGATCTAATATCAAAATAATTGCATTTCAAACACAATCCAAATTCAGCCCATAGCTTACTAAGGAAGTACATGGGCACCTCTTGATTTGCATGTGGTGGATGGTCAAATACCATCCACCACCACTCCCAAAAGTGTACTGATATGCACAGATGCAAGGCTTCTTCTTGCTAATCTCAATACCCATTTTAGGGTTTATAAAATATCTTGTAAAATCTCATTTATTTATTTTGAGCTTATGGACCTTTCTATAGGATATGCCATCAGAATAAAAAGGCATGCATGTTTTGCCTCCATAATCTAAAGCTATTGATATCATAATCCAAATGCTCAATAGAGTGAACAATGCCTTGCATACTATCTACAAGGAAAAGTAGGTGGGGGTGGGCCTCATACTTAATGATCTCAATATCATGCACAAGGTCGTAAAGGTTGTGCCTCCTACTCTCGCTTAGATCCTCTGTGGTAGGTGTTGGAGGAGGACTAAGTGGTCATGTAGGTGGGGGTGGGGGTGGAGGTGGAGATGGAGGGAGCAAATACGGAGGCAGAGGCAAGGGTGGGGGAGAGGGAGGGGGTGTAGGTGGGTCCATCAAATATAATCTATATATATGTCTAATCAACATAAAAAATCACAAAATTACTATTTATTAAAATACATCTAAAATATCAATTATATAAATGTATAGATCTTTAAAACCATATCAATTAAATAAATAAAGTTAAACACTTAAGTAAACTTTAATGTTAAGGCTAATTGAATATTATACCAAATTTAAGCCTAATCATAAAATAACACTCTAAAAAACTATATTAATAGATCAACTTAAACGTGAATTCTAAAAATACCTTATATAAATATGTTTCTGATTATGCCTTAGCAAATTTGTATGATTAAGGTTCAATATTAAAATAGTTAGGATTGAACATATAAATAAGATTGTGATTTGGGTTAAGATTTAGGGTTACCCATTTCCAATTATGGTAGAGTAATTAGCATTATAATATCATAGATAATTAGCCTTTCAGATGGTGACATCTACATGGAAATGTGTTGGTTGCCAAGACTTGAATAAATAACTCTTTAAATAGACTTAAATAAATCTTTAAGTTGTTACATTTTAAGTAGATGTAGATGGTACATCTTTATCTATGTGTCTCTATTATAAGGAGGAACTAGAAATTTGGTTTTTATGTTAGATATGAACTTGTTTTGTCTATGCAAGTTCAAGGGAACATGCTTTTGATATTAAGGAAAAGGATGCAAAAGATCCCAATAGTTTAACCATTATTTTTTTTATGAGCCAAGCCCCTTTATTTTTAACTACTTTAATATAAAAATAATATTATTTAGATATTAGTTTATTGAATAATTGCATTTATAATATTATTTACATTAAATATAATTTATATTGATCAGTTAATATTAATTATTCACAAAGATATAATATAACTTATAGATTAATATTTCCACATGCACTAATTATTATAAAACATGTTACATATTAAGATATAATTGAAATATATTAATTAATAAATTTATTAATTATTTATTCCACCTATAATTGAAAAAGTTACCTTTCATTTAGATTACATTTAATTTATATTGATCAACTAATATTAATTATTAACAAAGATATAATATAATTTATAGATTAATATTTTCATGTACACTAATTATTATAAAATATGTTTTATATTAAGATATAATTTAAATATATTAATTAATAAATTTATTAACTATATATTCCACCTGTAATTGAAAAAGTTACCTTTAAAAATCAATGAATGATCTTCTTTAGAATAATAGTATTATCTATTAAACCCATAAGGGTTATTTACAATGAGACGTCCACCAAAATTCGTGTATTTTCCAGTGGTTTCTTCTGCTCAAGCATGTAAATGATGGTGTTGCATTTGCATTGTAGGCAAACAAAGTAGAGAAGCAGATGTTCTTGAAGTGGGTAAGGAAAATGAGTACCCTGTCTTCCTATATTCCTTTTTATATTGTTGTTAAGAATCTCAACATTGTATTATTTCTCCATGTTGCAACAAGCCATGGATTCAACATACATTCTATGTTCAATTAGAAAAAATCAATAGTTTATTAAGTACTTGACATGAAAACAAGCTGACTATTGCCAAAAGGCCGCTTGGAAACATTTATCCTTGCCACAACTTTCAAAATCATATTTCTCATTCTATCATTGCCATTACAAAGAGAAATTTTGAGGAATATTACAGGCACAATAATTGTAGATAGTCATGACTCTCAATTTGAATCCATGGGCGCTAGAATTCATTCCTTCTATAGTACAATACACTCTCCCTCCATGCCCTTCCACTTTTCCAATTGCCCCTCCAATAGTGAATGCAACCTCATTGGTATCATACAATATCATTCCTCCATTTCAACCAAATATAAATTATGTTCCCCAGGTGAATTATATTCCAACTGCTATCTCTCCATTGAGTTTCCTTCTCATGGCTTGCTTGATTTCTTTTTCTCCTATAAATACTCCCTTTCATAGTGGAAGAATAATGGTCCCATCTAATAATGAGACTTTAGAAACCAATTTAATCATTATCAAGTAACATAGTGATGGTTATCTATATCATGGGCTAGTTAGAAATATTAATTTTCCTTTTCATTCTAGTAGTGACACTCTACACTTAAGGTGCCATCATATGGATATGTTGATTAGGATTACTCATTTAAGACAAAAAAAAATGCTTTTCTTAGGGTTGATTTTGGAGAATAGTATTAAAAAGGTTGATTTTTGGATAATAGAATTGAATAGAGGTGTCTAGGGTGGTGATATTTAGTGCCCTTCTCTTTAAGAAGTTTTTGGACATGTTCATGTACAATAGAAGAAGGTGGTCCTCAAAGTAATAGTTTTAGAAAGTCTTTTTGGTGAACATGAGGAGGATGTAGTCAAAAGTAATAAAAATATTGTTTCTCCCTCTAGTAGAAATTTTACTATAGAGGCTAAGTTGGAGACTCATGTAGATCTTGACTTTAGATGTTTAGTGAAGATTTGTCTAACCAATAATGTGTATCAAAAAGTGGTGTTTACTTATAGGAAAATTCATGTTTGAGTACTAGATCACAATTATATTTTGTGTAAATGTCATAGTAGTAGTTAGGGTGACAACAAGATTTAAGTTGGAAGATATTATTGGATGTCCATATGTTTTTCTTTCTTATGGAAGATTGGATTCTTTGTCAAATTTATGACACTCTAGCTATGTCCAATGTGAATAAACCTCATGCTAAAAGTATCAAACACACATCTAATGATAAAATCTATATTGATTGAAATTTATTATCTACATAAATTAAGTTAATTCCTACATATTGTGTGGAGAAATTAAAATAATATAAATATTAAAATATCATTATGAAGAGAAATATTAACAAATTAATATAATTAGATCATAGGTGTAGAAAATAAATTTTTTTCTTGACGTACTATTTTATAGTTTATCATTTAAGATTTCAATATTTCTTCAACCCAATTTAAAACCATTAAATAAATTTTTCAAACCTAGGAATAAGATTACACTCCACTATGGACCTACTATTATAGTTACCTAGCTAGGGATCAAGTGTTAGGTTTAAGGTTTAAAGTTGCAATTAGAATTAGGGTTTAATATTTAGGATTAAGTTTATGAATGATTAGTGTTAGGCTTCTCAATTTTAATTATATAATTTGGTTGAAATTTTAATCGGTGTTAGGGTTAGGCTTAAAATTACATGGTGAGAGTGAGATTTTACATCTAGGTTAATACTATGTGTATAGTTCTAGTGTGTAGTTTTATTAAAAAAATATGGTTTTAAGGTAAGAGAGCACACTATGTAATGCCCTGCCAAGGCATCAAAACAACTAACCTAAATTTTTACTAAGCAAGGAATAAAATACAACAATACATAAGAAAACATAATAGATTACATTACTTAAGGATCCCAAGACATTGAATCACATTTAATTTTTAAATAATACTTAGTAAAATAAATAACACATCCACATGAAATAATAACTACAAGTTCAATCCATTTAAATTATATACATTTATTTTGAATACCACTTGGCATTAATTTAGAATGCATAATCATCCACCATACATGTCACAAGGTTTGAAAGGCTGAAATAATATACATTTATAAAGTAGATTACATCATCCCTTTCAGATCCATAAAAAATAGTACAATACAATAAGTAAAATCATTAAATGCTTAGTTTTGTGTTTTGATCCCTTGGCAAGGCATTACACATAAATACTTAGTTTTATGTTTAGGGTTTAGAGTAAATTATTATATAGTTATGGTTAGGTTGAGGTTACACTAAGGAATGTAGTTAGCTTTCCTTTCTTTTTATATGGAACAGAACAAACTCTTATTTGTGGACTTAACTTCTCCATTTCCTTGTGGATGGTAAGGAGAGGATGTTGATCTTGTTATCCTATACTTATCACAAAATTTTATAAATTCCTTAGATCTAAAGCACATTGCATTATCTTCATAATTTTCTATGGGCAAACAAACCTTGAAATGATGTTATTGAGAAGAAAATTGTTCACATCCTTACTAGTTGTAGTTCTTGTTGGAATCGCCTCTACCCACTTTGTGAAATAATCAATAGCAACTAATATCTAGGAATAACCACTACTAGACTTGGGAGAGATCTCACCTAAAAAATCCATTCCCCATTGCTGAAATGGTGCTTGAACTTCAATTGGCTTTAATGAAGTATTCCCTAAAATTTTTAATTTAACTATAAATATTTGGCAGGCATCACATTTTCTACTCATTACTTGAGCATCGTTAAAAAGAGATGGCCACCAAAATCCAGATCTCATCACCTTGTGTGTAGTGGTCTTAGCCATGGAATGTCCTCCAAAAACTCTAGTATGCATCTCATTCAATATGTCTATTGATTTCTTCTGATCAACACACTTTAGTAGTATTCCTTCAAAATTTCTCCACCATAGCTATTCTGAACAATAATATATCTGATGGCTTGTAACTTGGTGCTTCTCTTTTCATTTTGAATCAAATGAGGAGGAGATTCCATGTGTTGTCGATAATGGATAACATTATTATACCATTCTTAGTGGTCCATATCACACAAACCTGACTTTAAGTCATTTGTCGCCAAATTTATTTGATTAGCATCAAAATTGGACTAAGTCATAAGCTTAGCTAATCCCTAGCCTCTGACCAATTTTGTAATCTATATTTCAATATTAAACTCTTGAATCCTCTTGATCCATCTACATCTTCTACCTGATACTTCTTGTTGAGAAAATATGTCTTTTATAACAGTGCTAGGTACAAAAGAAATGACAATGACACCTATCAAGTAGCATCTAAAAGCCTTAACAACTTTTATGAAGGCATAAGCCTGTTTCTCATTAATATCATATTTTATTTCAGTAGGCTGTAATGATTTGTTGAAGAATGCAATTGATTGTTCACATCCTTCCTCATTCTTCTACAACAAGACTATAGCTATAGTATGGAGAGATGCAAAAAAGAATATGTGCATTGGTTTTGTGTAATTTGGAGTCCTTAGGACTGGAGCATTCTTTATGAAAATTTTAATATCCTAAAATGCCTATGAAGGTTCACTATTCTAGTTGATAGTAGCTCCTTTCTTAATCATTTTTTAAATAGGTCTACTAATCTTAGCAAAGTTAGTAACAAACCTCCTTATAAAGTTAACTTTCCAAAAGAAAGATTATATTCCCTTCACATTCTTTGGCTTAGGAACCTTATCAATGGCTACCACTCTCATAGGATCTATCTTTACACCATCTTTTGATACTATGTGTCCTAGTAACCTACCTTCTGTCAGCCCAAATGTACATTTCTTTGGGTTTAATGACACTCCATATTCCAAGGCTTTGATAAAAATCTTCTCTAAATGTCTGCAATGATCTTTATCCCTTTTGGAATAAGTTGTAAGGTTATCTTGGTATACAACCATAAACTTATTGATGTATTCATGGAAAGCTACATCCATAGCCCATTTAAAAGTGGCACTAATATTAATCAACCAAAATGGCATTCTCACATATACATAAGTTCTCCATGGAGTTGTAAATGTTGTCTTAAACTACTCTTCTTCTTTCACTAGGACCTAGTTATACGTTGAGAACCCATCCATCATAGACATAAGTTCAAAACCACTTACCTGCTACAACATAGCCTCCATGTTTGACAACCCATAATTATCTTTTAGGGAAGCAATGTTTAGATTTCTAAAATCCACACACAGTCTAATGTCTCCATTATTTTTCTTAATAGGTACTAGATTTGATACCCAAGTGGAATGTCTAATAGGTTTAGTTATCCTTCCATCTCTTAATTTCATTAATTCTTCTTTCATTTTGGGTGCTAAGGGGGGAGTTATTGGTCTCTACTTTTGCCTAAAACTTTTCACATTTTTTTTCAGTGGTACAACATGTTGGAAAAGGTCTTCTCTATAGGCCTTGAGATCGTCATATAACCATGCAAAAATATGTCTATATTTCTTAGTAAGTCAATCAAAGGATTTCTAATTTTAGCTGACAAATTTTGACCAATATAAACTTTCTTGGGTACCTCATTAGTTCCAAGGTTTATTTCTTCTAGCTCTTGAGGTTTATAATCTATAGCCCTAGGTCTTACCCTATCTTGGTTCTCAAACTTATTCTGTAAAATAATCAGAACCTTAGGTATTTTATTAGTCTTTAATTGTATGACCTCTTGACCAAAATTTTTTTCCTTACCATCTATAGTTTTAACCAAAATACTATAGTCCAATTCTTGACCATGGTATTTATCTTCATTCAACAAGAAATTTACAATGTCTTTTTCATCTTCATTCTAGACCTTAATCTATGAAATTCCTACAAATGATACATTTGTGGTTTAATTGCTACACTTGCTAATAGGTTGGCCATATTATTATAAGTTATATCTCTCCATGAAATATTGAATACATCAAAGAACTCTATTTGATCCCAAACAACATCTCTATATTATTTCAATATTTTTATTTTTAGAGGTATATGTTTCTCTTATCTATGAAATAACCAATTTAGAATCACCTATAGCATGCAACCATTTAATTCCATGGTGGGTAGCAACTTTAAATCCTAATAAAAAAGCTTCATTTTCAGCTATATTGTTGGTACATGAAAAATTTAGGGTGGAGTATCTGAAAGTATTATTTTTAGGAAAAACAAAAACCAACCCAACCCTTGAACCTTCCTTAAAGCTAGTCCCATCAAAATACATGGTCCATAATATTGGTGAATCCATGCAACACTCAACTTCATGCTCAATCATACCAGACAACTTATAAAATTCTTGGATAATTAACTTAGCTCTGAATGCATTCACACCCATGTCTAAGAAACAAGTAGAATCTTTGTCTATTTCTTCACCAAAAATATGACTGACCCTTGGCTCTCTATCTACTTTAACAGCCTTATCTCCTATGTGAAAAGTTGCATAGGTTAGGTCACATTGTAGGCTACCTCCCATAGTATTACTCCATTTTATAGAGAGCAAAATTCCATAATGTGGAGGAATATCTACTACAAGGACTGACATAGTAAATTCTACCTCAGGGTATGTAGCTAGCTTAAATGGTAAAGCATTGATAGTACCTATAACTGGAACTTCTCTAACATCCATACCTCTACATCTACCTTGCTTAGTGCCTACTTCTAACCCTAGGGCTTCCATTAGTTTGAAAGGCATGTTGGTGTTAGAGGCTCTTGAATCTATCATGCAATTTTTTAAGTTTTTCCCTTTATAATTAGACTGAGAAAGAATGGCTCAATATCTTCTATATATGCTATTGATGAATCATCCAAGAACATTTGGGGAATTTGAGACATAATACCACTATCTTCTACTACCAATGGGGTTTTGTTAATGGCATTTTGTTCCACAATATTGTTATTATTTTCTATCCCTCCCAACCATGACAAGGCTTTGCTATTATCCTCTTCAATTTTAAATAGTTTAGATAAAGGTACTTCAATAGTAATTTATGACAACATGGATATCAAGTCAATAGGTTAAGATATAGTGGGTTTCACAAGAATACTTGGTTTTGAAACCTCTTTAACAACATGCACTATTATTTTCTTGATAGTATCAGATCCTAATTTCTTTTCTTGCACAATTAATTTTTGTTGTCTTATTTGTTTGGAATTGAACCTTCTTTTTGGGTTCCCACTTCTTAATTTTGACATCTTTAAACTTAACTATCTCTATATTAGCCTTCTTGTATTCATCTTTCATCTTGTTTGTAACATCCTTTATGAATATACCAGAAGGCTTTCCAATATCATTATTAACTATTTGATTTCTCAAATTGTAATTTCTATGCACTTGGGAAATCATTTCTACAGTGATCCTATCAATCTCCTCTTTAGAGGGCATTCTAAAGTTTACATGGCAAACTTCAGAAGATGTAACACATACCTAATCTTCATCACAACCTTCATCATCTAAGAACACTTATTGATGATGTCACTGATAATAAAATCTCTTAGTTGTAAGATCACTTTCATTTTATTCCAAATTAGAATCCATACAATTGTCACACATGCTAACCATATTACAGCTTACATCGTCGTGGCATTTTTCTTTTTCCTCCTCATTTTGTGCATTTTGACCTGAAGCAAATGATTGATCACCAACACAATACTCTGAAGAGTGAGCTAATTAATATATGATGTACCATGACACATCATCATTCATATTAATAGAACTTCTTTGCAGAGGATCTAGTGTACCCTTATCTTTTACATTTTGGGCCTGATTAGGAATTGGTTTACCATCCTTCCATTGAGTGGTATAAGGGTAGTTCTACATTCTGGGTTGTTTGTTGAAATTGTTGTTCTTGACTAGGGATTTCTCACCAACATTAGGCTTATGTTTATTGAAAGTAGTTGGGTTCATCTTTTTCAAAAAGTCCAATACCTCACTTATTGTGGGTTCTTTGGGTTTCTTACCTGTAGAAGTTTTATAAACTTCCTTCATATTGTTATTCTTGGGATTGAACAACTTTGGGTCATCTCTCCTACCAAGCTTGCCAGATTCTTTCCTATTATTTTCAATATTTACTACAATCTTATAAGAATCTCTCAATTTTTTAGGATCTTTATCCCTCAATTGGTAAGCCATCTTGCTATCAAAAGCATTAAAATAGGTTGTATGACAAACATCCTCGTTCAACCTCCTAACCTAGAACAATTTGTACATCCCTTTTTGGAATCTCACATTGAAATGAAATTTAGACTTATTATGGTTCTTCTTGATGTTATTGAAATCATTCAACACAAAACGAACATTAGTATTATCTCCATATTGTTCTTTAAATATTTTTTACAAATCACTTCATGAACTAATGTTGTCATCAAGTAATCTTATGAACCAATCCCTTGCATCTTCAATCAGTGAATGAATAAATAACTTCATTACCACATCCTCATGTTCAACTTCAAATTCATTTAGCATATCTATGAAAATTCTCAAGTGCTCTTCCCTAGTAACAACATTGTTTTTGGAGAACTTGACAACTTTTTCTCTCAAATCAAAAGATACAGGGTGTGGAGAATTAGGAATACCTACAAATGACATTTGTCTATATTTTTCCATGTATATGGGCTTCTTTTGAAGCCAAAAATGTTTGAGGTTCTTTCTAGATTGGCTTGGTTGAGAACAACACTTTGAGGTTGTTGAGGTCAGATGACAGGGACTTGAAACCAATGCAGAATTAGATTTTATGAATTGAATTTTCCTCCTAGTTTCTGCAACTTGGGCTTCATTCTCAACCTTTTTGAGTTCCTTTGCAAGATCCTCTTTCTCTTTCTTGGACTCATCTAGATCTAAATCTAAGTTTAACATAAGGGTCTTATAGATTTACTTATTGCTACTTAAGGCTCATTTATCAGGATTACTACAGGTTCGCCTTTCCCTTTATCTATCTGTTTGACATTAGGTTCTACCGAGTTATTTTGGACAAGATTTTAGGGTTGAACTTGGGAAATATTAGGTTCTTGTCTTTGGTTTAGAAGCTTTTCTTATCCCTAAACTTTGGTTCTCAAACTATCTACATCTCCGAAGACATCGACATGAAGGATTGAAGTTCTTTATTCTAACTTCTTGTTTTGTTCTTTTAAGGCAACCATCCTTCTAAGAAAATTATCTCTTTCAACAATGGCATCTAGGATGGCTTTCTCTCTTTCCTTTTCTAGATGAGCATGTTTAGCTTCTTCCTTAGCAACCCATTTCTTCAAAACTCCTATCTCTAATTGTACTTCTTTAGATATGCAGAAGTGGCTTCTGAATCAGAAGGATCATCTAGATCTATAAGATTAGTTTCCATGTACAGGACCACTCTAGGATTGAAAGGATCTTCAAAAATACTCCTAAAGCCTAGCCTATGATTCATATTGGCTATCAAACTTGGCCTAGGGGTTGCATTCCCTACTAGTGACATATCCTTGTGTTGATAAATTCTTTCATCTGGTAATGGGGTACTAACAAGCTTATATATACCTCTATATATATTACACTGAGAGCAATCATTCTCGAGGCCCCTATTTTCTTTTAATCCCAAGGTTATTTTAATCATAGTTGGGATTTATGAAAATGAAGTTAGGTGCCTCGAGAATTATTACTCTTAGCATAACATATATAGAGGTATATATAAGCTAGTGGCAATCACAATGCAGTAGGAAAATTATTGCTTAAATTTTTTCTACTTTTTTAAGGTTAGTGCCAAATTATTTCTTTCTTTTAAATATAGTTGTATAAACTTACTATAAAATTGTAATAGTGTAAACTTAATATAAAATTATTCTTGAACATTTTATTTTTTAATTCTATATATGGTGTTTATTTGCATCACTTTAATTCAATTTTATTTTAAGCATATTGTTACGTAAAATGTTATATTAAAGAGTAGAGTTATAGTTAGGGTTAGGATTAGAATTAGAATTAGGGTTGGCATTAAGATTTAAATTAGAGTTAGTGTTAGGGTTGGGGCTATTGTTAGGGTTTGAGTTATGGATAGGGTTAGAGTTACTATTAGGAATAGAGTTACAATTAGAGTCAAGGTTAGCATTAGGGCTAGGGCTAGGGTTATTTTTAGGATTATGGATCTTGTTGGGGTTATAGTTAGGGTTAGGTTTAGAATTAGAGTTAGAGTTAATCTTAGGATTAGGGTTAGAATTTGGGTTACAAATATAGTTAGGGTTAGAATTAGAGTTAGGGTTAGGGTTAAGGTAAGGGCAAGGGTAAGAATAAGGGTTTAGGTTACAAATATAGTTAAGGTTAGGATTAGAATTAGAGTTAGGGTTTGAGTTAGAGGTAGAGTTAGAATTGGAGCTAGAATAAGGGCTAGAGTTAGAGTTGAAATTAGGGTTATAATTAGGGTTAAAATTAGGATTAGGGTTAGGGTTAAAATTAGATTTATCATTAGAGTTAGAGAAAGAGGTAGAGAAAGGGTTAGTTTTAGGGTGATGGTTAAGGTTAGGTTTATATTTAGAGTTAGGGTTGCATATAGAGTTACATCAGGGTTAAGGTTAGGGTAAGGGTTTGAGTCGAGGTTAAGGTTAAGGCTAGGGTTAGGGCTATGGTTTTCATCTAGATTAAACTAAGGGTTAAGGTTAGGGTTAGATTTTTGAGTCAGGGTTAAGGTTAGAGTTAGGGTTAGGTTATAGTTTTAGTGAAGGTTAAACTAAGGATTAGGGTTAGGATTAGAGTCTAATTATGGTAGAGTTAGATTTATAGTTAGAGTTATATTTAGGGTTAGAGTTAGGGGTAGGATTATGGTTTTTAAAAAGTAATTTTATTTTTGGCATATTGTAATGTAAAATGTTATAGTCAAACATAGATATATGGTTAGGGACAAAGTTACCATTACAGTTAATGTTAACATTAGGGATAGAATAAGGGTTAGGGTTAACATTAGGGTTAGGGTTGGAGTTAGGGTTAGGGTTTGAGTTATGGTTAAGATTAGGATTCAAGCTACAATTATGGTTTTTGTTAGATTTATGGTTAAGTTTCAGATTAGAGTTATGTTTATGGTTAAGGTTAGGGTTAGAGTTATGGTTATGGTTATTGTTAGAGTTATGGTTAAGGTTCGGATTAGAGTTATGTTTATGGTTAAGGTTAGGGTTAGAGTTATGGTCATGGTTAAGGTTAGGGTTAGATTTATGGTTATGGTTAGGGTTAGTGTTATAGTAAGGCTAGGGTTAGGGTTAGAGTTAGAGTCCAATTATGGTAGAGTTAGATTTAGGGTTAGAGTTAAGGGTTAGAGTTATGCTCATGGCTAAAGTTAGGGTTAGAGTTATGGTTATGGTTATGGTTAGGGTTATTGTAGGGATAGGGTTAGGGTTTGAGTCAAGGTTAAGGTTAGATTTAGGATTAGTGTTAAGGTTTTAGTTAGGATTAAAGTTAGGGTTAGGGTTAGGGTTAGAGTCTAATTATGGTAGAGTTAGATTTAGGGTTAGAGTTAGGGATAGAGTTATATGTTTATGGTTAAGTTTAGGGTTAGAGTTATGCTCATAGTTAAGGTTAGGCTTAGATTTATGGTTATGGTTAGGGTTAGGGTTACAATAGGGCCAAGGTTAAGGTTAGGGCTTGAGTAAGGGTTAAGGTTGTAGAGTTATGGTTAGGGCTAAGTTTTGAGCTAGGATTAAAGTTAGGGTTAGGGTTATAGTTAGAGTCCAATTATGGTAGAGTTAGATTTAGGGTTAGAGCTAGGGACAAATTAATGTTTATGGTTAAGGTTACTGTTAAGGTTAGGGTTCAGGTTAGAGTTAGAGTTAAGGTTAGGGTTAAAGTTAGAATTAAGGTTAGGGTTAGTGTTAAGGTTAGGGTTATGGTTAGAGTTAGAGTTAGGATTAGCATTAGGATGAAAATTAGGGTAAGGGATAGGGTTTCAATTAGAGTTAGGGTTCTTGTTAGGGTTAGGTTATAATTAGAGCTAGAGTTAGGGTCAAGGTTAGAGTTATAGTTAGGGTTAGAGTTAGGGTTAGGGTTAGGGTTAGGGTTAGGTTTAAAATTAGAGTAAGAGTTGGGATTAGGGTTAGGGTTAGAATTAGGGTTACAGATATAGTTAGGATTAGAGATAGAGTTAAGGTTAGGGTAAGGGTAGGAATTAGGGTGAGGGTTAGAATCAGGGTTACAAATATAGTTAGGGTTAGAATAAGAGTTAGGGTTAGGGTTAGAGATAGAGTTAGAATAAGGATTGGAGTTAGAGTTAGAGTTAGAGTCAGGTTTATATTTAGGGTTAGAATTAGAATTAGTGTTAGAGTTAGGGTTAGGGTTAGTGTTAGTGTTAGGGTTAGGGTTAGCATTAGGGTTAGGGTTAGGGTAAGTGTTAGGGTTATGGTTAGGGTTAACATTAGGGTTAGGGTTACAATTAGAGTTAGTGCTAAAATTAGAGGTAGTGTTAGTGTTAATGTTAGTATAAGAGTTAGAGTTAGAATTAGAGTTAGAGTTAGGGTTAGAATTGGGGATAGAATTAGGGTTAGGGTTAGGGTTAGGGTTAGGATTATCATTAGAATTAGAGTTAGAGTTAGGGTTCAAGTTAGAGTTAGAGTTAAAGTTAGAGATAGCATTGTGGTTAGGGTTAGATTATGGTTAGGGTTAAAGTTACCAGATTATATTTAGGGTTATGGTAAGAGTTAGGGATAGGATTAGGATTAGAATTAGGGCTGGTGTTAGAGTTAGAGTTATATATAGTGTTAGGGTTAGGATTAGGGGTAGGTTTATGGTCAAAGTTAGGGTTAAGGTTAATATATCGGTTAGGGTTATAGAAAGAGTCAGAGTCAAAGTTAGGGTTAGAATTAGGGGTAGGGTTAAAATTAGAGATAAAGTTAGAGTTGGAGTTAGGGTTAGAGTTAGAGTTAGAGTTAGATTTAGGGTAAGAATCAGGGTTAGAATTAGGGTTAGGATTAGAATTAGCATTAGAGTTAGAGTTAGGGTTAGAATTAGGGTTAGGGTCAACGTAAGAATTAGAGTTATAGTTACAGTTAGGGTTAGAGATAGGAACAAAGTTATAGTTAGGGTTAGAATTAGGTTAGGGTTAGAGCTAGAATTGGGGTTAGGGTTAGAATTAGGGTTAGAGTTAGGGTTATATAGGTTAGGGTTAGGATTAGGGGTAGAATTAGGATTAAAATTAGAGTTAGAGTTAGAATTAGGGTTAGGGTTAGAATTAGGGTTACACATATAATTAGGGTTACAGATTGAGTTAAAGCTAGAGTTAGGGTAAGGGTAAGAATTAGGGTTAGGGCTAGAATTGGGGTTACAAATAAAGTTAGGGTTAGAATTAGGGTTAGGGTTAAGTTAGATTTAGAGGTAGGATTTGAGCTAGAGTTAGAGTTAGAATTAGAATTAGAACAAGAGTTAGAGTTAGAGGTAGGGTTAGAATTAGGGATGAGATTATGGTTAGCATAAGGGTTATGGTTAGAGTTAGGGTTAGCATTAGGGTCAGGGTTACAATTAGTGTTAGTGTTAGTGTTAGTGTTAGTGTTAGTGTTAGTGTTAGTGTTAGTGTTAGGGTTAGAATTGGGGCTAGAATTGAGGCTAGGGTTAGGGTTAGGGTTAGAATTAGAGTTAGAGTTAGGGATCAAGTTAGAGTTAAAGTTGGAGATAGAGTTGGGGTTAGGGTTAGATTTTGGGTTAGGGCTAGAGTTAGGGTTAAATTTAGGTTTAGAGTTAGAGTTAGGGTTAAAATTGGGATTGGTTTATGATTAGAATTAGGGTTAGGATTAGAGTTAGAGTTACATATAGTGTAAAGGTTAGGATTAGTATTATATATAGTGTTAGGATTAGGATTATGGGTAGGATTAGTGTTAGAGTTAGGGTTAGTGTTAAGTTTACAATTAGAGTTAGAGTTATAATTATAGTTAGGGTTAGAGTTAGAGTTAGAGTTAGAGTTATAATTAGGGGTAGGGGTAGGGTTAGGGTTAGAGTTAGAATATGGATTAAAATTAGGGTTAGATTTAGGGTTAGAATTAGCATTAGAGTTAGAATTAGAGTTAGGATTAGAGTTATAGTAAGGCTTAGGGTTAGGGTTAGAATTAGCATTAGATTTAGGATTATAAAGGGTTAAGGTTAGGGTTAGGGGGAGAATTAAGGTTAGAGATAGAGTTCGAGTTATGGTTAGGGTTAAAATTGGAATTATCTAGTTAGAGTTAGAGTTAGAGTTAGAGTTTGTGTTATTATTGCAGTTAAGATTATTTTTGGGTTACTAATCATATTATAGCTGATGCTAGTGCTATTATTACACTTTACCCTGGTATTAGGATAACTGACAGGTTAAATTTTAATGTGGGTTAGTTCTATTATAGTGCCCATGATTAGTGCTATTGCGATACAAGTTATTAACCTTTTTAATAACGTAATCCCTCCCCCCCCTCTCTCTCTCCCCTCTCTCTCCCTCTCTCTCTCTCTAACTACACCCATTAATATCTCCACCCACTATCTAAATATACCCTCTCTCTTTATAGTCTCTAGTAATGCCCCCTAATCTATCTCTCTAATCTCTAGATACACCCACTTATCTCTCCCACCCTACTTTCTAGATACTCGTCCTAATCTCTCTCTGCCTTTATGCTCTCTAGATACACCCCTAATCTCTCTCTCTCTCTCTCTAGATACACCTCATAATCTCTCTTTCTCTCTACATAAAACATGCCTCTATAAGAAACATAATATAAGCTCATTCTTGTCTACAAGTATGCTCTCTCTCTCTCTCTCTCTCTCTCTCTCTCTCTCTCTCTGGGTGTGTGTATATACATATTCTCACTTATAAAAAATATAATATTTTTTCTAGTTACTTGTACATATAGGGTTACTCGTACATATTATTTCTAGTTACTTGTAAATATAATATTTTTTCTAGTTAAAGTTAGGATCCAAGGTTTACAATTTCATTTATATGACACTCAGTGTTATGGTTAGGGTTAATAAGTGGTTAAATGTTACACTAAAATAAGGGACACAGTTAAGGGAAGTATGAGATTTAGGTATAGTGTTGGAATATCTAGAGTACAACTATGGTCAAATTTGGGATATATGTTATACAAATGACTCAAATAGTGGAAAAATTAATTCATGAAAGGGAAGTTATAAGTCCCAACACAAAAATTTAGATGATGTTAAAAGTGTGAAAGAATATATAAGAGTCAATTTTATGAAAATTATTTCTCCATGATGATGTGAGAACATTATATATTGTTGAATTTTTAATAATGCTAATGTAATTTTTATTGCAATGATTAAGAATTGTAATCAATAAATCTCCCTATCATTAAGGAATCTATTTAGACTTATGATTTTCTTTCTTAATTAACATATTTAGTAGCCACATCTATTGAAGAAATTTTTTGTACAACAATAAATTTATTTTGTCTTGTTCTCTTCTCCATGAAAGTTACATTGAACAATGGGGAAATAAACTGCTAATACAACTAATTAGAAGTAAAAATTTGAAACCAGAGACAAGAATGACCTATATAAAAAAAAAAATATCTGTGATGGTGTAAATATATGTCACATTCTTCAATGATTAGGATTCTTTTGTGACCTTTATTTGAACAATGATTGTGAAATACTTCATTCATCATTGAGGGAAACCCATCAACTTTTGTGGATGTGTCTCACAAAATTTTTTATGCATCTTCGATATGCATTTTTTCCATTTCCTTAACATAGTCAATTGGAAATATTACTTCTCTACAACTTTAATTATAGTTGTGTGGGCCTCTTTAATCATTTGTAGGCATTTGTCAAACTTGATCTCGAAGAAATCATTTGAGATCATTGAAGTAGTTAGGCTCTAGTATCAAATAATGTTTGATTCTCTATTCGAGGTATCCCTAACTTAAATAGTAACCTGCAAACTTATAAACAAAAATTAACATATGGAAATAATCAGAACGAAAAAGTATTAATATTTAACATAAACTCTTTCAAATGAATAATGTTAAAAATAACATAAATAAAAATAAAAACAATTTCAAATGAAATAGTTAAATTGTAATGTTTCAAATATGGTGGCAATGTCTTCCACTTTTCAAACATTACAAACATAAATATTAATAAAAATCTATATATACTATGAAAAATATTTAAATAAAACACATATATATTCTAATTAAATAATGACAAAATATAAACTAAATATATGATTAGTTTATTTTAAATTAATCATTAACTTTAATAAAATACAAATTTTATTGATAAGGTGACCTTGTTGTCCACATCAACAGTTAAATTTATGTATGAAACATTAAAAATATAAATATTTTGAAACATGCAAATATAAAACTATTATGAAACGTATGAATCTAAAACATGGAAACCAAAAGTATTTCAAAATATGCAAATCTAAAACTAATGTGAAACATGAAAAATGTAAAACTAAATTGAAACATGCACATTAAAAATCTACAAAAGAAATGTATTATCAAATATCTAAATCAAATAGTTTTTGAATCCTAAATCTAAATCAAACATACAAGGCTAAACTATATGGAACTTTAATCTACTCCTGTTCAAAAACTCTAATTTGCTCCAATAATCTCCATCTATTCTTCCTTGTAAAAACACAAAATGAAAATGTAATGAGGAGCATTTGTTTTATAATTTATGAGAGAACCCTCATATCCCCCAATAGATGTCTTTTGACATTCCACGAATTTGTTTCAAATTCCCCCACTCCTCACAAAAAATAAGCATGAATGTGCATGCAAAAATATATTTAACAAAAAGAAAATGTTTTATATTTAAAATTTTAATTAAGTTATTTCAGCCCTATTTTCTTGGGGTCTATTTTTTTGGCCTTATTTTTTTAGGTCCTATTTTTTGGGTCCTCTTTTTTGGCCCCTCTTTTTGGGCCCTATTATTTCAGCATCCATTTGGCTTAATATTATTTTGGCTAGCTATTATTTTGAGAATTTTATTTTATTTTTATAAGTCAATAATGATAAAATATATAGTAAATATATGATTCATCTACTCTAATTAAATCATTAACTTCAATAAAATATAAATTGTATTGATATGGTGGCATTCTCATCTAGATTAATGATAAAATTATACTTTGAAACATGAAAATATAAATACTTAGGAACATGCAAATGTAAAACTATTATGAAACATTCAAATCTAAAACATGCAAACCAAAACTATTTTGAAATATGCAAATCTAAAACTAATATGAAACATGCAAATATAAAAGTAATTTGAATCATGCACTTTTAAAATATGTAAATGAAAAGTATTATAAAATATATAAATCAAATAGATTTCGAATACAAATCTAAATCTAAATCAAACATGCAAGACTAAACTATTAAATGCAACCCTAAATAGTTATGAATAAAATTCTAAATCTAAATGAAATTAATTAAAATTGACATCTAAATCAAAGTAGATTATTATAACTAATTTTGAATTTCAATTTACATCTACATCTAAATCTAAATGGAAATGTAAATCAAAAATAGAAATCTCACCTACAAAAAAGTTACTCCAAAACTTCAATCTACTCCTATTCAAAAACTCCAATCTAATCCTCCAATAACCTTCACTCTTCCTTCTTGCAAAAACATAAAATAAAAATGAAATGAGGAGCCTTAGTTTTATAACTTCTAAGAGGCTCCTCATATCCCCCAACAGACATCTCTTCACATTCCACAAATTTGTTTCAAATTCCCCCACTCCCCACTAAAAAAAGCATGAATGTGCATGCAAAATTATATTTAACAAAAAATAAAATCATATTGAAATTATTTCACCCCAATTTTTTCGGGCCCTATTTTTTGGTCACTATTTTTTCAGGTCCTACTTTTTCAGGCCCTATTATTTTGGGTCTATTATTTCAGCCTCCATTTGGCTTCCTATTATTTTGGCTAGCTATTATTTCTAGAATTATTTTTTTAATATTTAATTTGGAAGTTTTTAACCACTCCCAATTCTTTTTTATTGATGGAGAATCTTTTCTAGCATATTCTTGTACTGGGTATTTGTGTTGTGATTGTATAGAACACCTCTCAGCATAAATATTCCTCCTAAGAGTCTTATGGTTTCTGATTCATAGCTGAGTGAAGAAGATTGTCTCCCTACCACTCGTAGCTATTGAGAATTGACTATTACACTACCTCTTGGTTTCTAGTTGGTGTTTGGTCTTCCTTTTTCTTATTCAGGTTCTTCCTACCACCTTGAGGTAAGTCAATAAACATTGGTACATCAAGATTGGCTCTTGTGTTTTTCCATTTGTCAACGATATTTTCTATTTATCAAATAAGCACTAGCTTCAAAACCTTGACTGAGTCACCACCATTTTCTTAGGTAAAATTAACAAAAAAATAACTCCTAACATAAGATAATATAAACATATATGGCACATAGATTGACCAATCATAAAAATTATAAGACTGCAACTCTGGCTTGATAGATAAGACACGTGAAAGGGCTATATATGTCAATGTACACATGTGGCATTTGGATTTATTTTTCTTTTTAAATTCTCAAGGGTTGTCACTAAAATAAGTGCACCATAACCACAATTAGTACCGAAATGATATGAAAAACACATACACAATACAACCAAAGAAACTGCAATACTTCTCACACATGTGTTGAATGACTCCCCAATAGAGTCATTATTTTGTTGGTGATTTTTCAACTACTGAACAATAAAAGCCAAATAATAAGATAATAATACTCACAAATCTAGGGACTACCTACTTCCCATTAACAATTATGTATGCATATTATTTGGATCCAACTTCAACAAAACCAAATCTAGTTTTCTACTTTCTAGGCTCTATAGAACCAAGGTGGGCATACCTCAGAAATGATTCAAATGAATGTTGTTGTATGAGGATCTTTTTAGTTTCACTCTTATTCTCATCTCTTATCTCTAACATACACATAGTTTATCCATTCCTTGACATTTATTTTCAAATGATATACATCCTTTATAAGAAAATTTGGTCACAATTCTCCTTAGGTTTACAAATATTTCTAAAAATAGTAGCTATCTAAGACTCATATATTAGATGTAACCGAGTGTTGACCCTCTTTGAAACTCTTGAAATGGTAAAATAAAATTGATTTTGATTTAGGAATTTGTGCTTATTCATGATCTCTTTTTCTATAGACAGGATTAACTGGATCAATGCTTTATCCATTGGGGTTCAGAGTCTACTTCAATATATAGATCTAATTGGTTGCATTATAACCAATACTATCAAGAATTCTTACTAGACTTCATTCTTATAGACACCCTTCCTATTACCTTAACAACCCTATCAAATTAACTAGAGAATTTACTTACTTCATTGAATCAATAACAATAATGAATTGGCATTTAGTCTAAGTGAATGGAATTCAATTGGACAAGTTTTTCTCACACAACATCAAAATGACTAGGTAATAACAATGGAGACAAAATTCAGCAAGAACAGATATGGGGACAATTCAACTTTGTATTAATCTTCTTTGAAAATTGTATATAATTGTAATAAAACTTAGAATTACTCTAGAAAAAATATCAGACCCTTGTGACATTAATATAGTCCCAAGTATTTGTTGAGAAAATAAATCATTAGTTTTGCACTGATAAATTGGATCAAGCCATATTCAGCATAGATAAAAATTAACAATGAAATTAGACCCTTCTTTGGCCTTAGAATCTCACTTAAATAGAGTGAGATGCAACAAGCTTCAGGCATAGAGAACTGATAGATGTCAACTAGATAAAAGATATTTACATTTATTTTTCATAAAAAGACAATAAATTATGTAACAAAACTATTTGAATACTAGATTATTCCTTTTTTAGGCCCCTCTTTTATTACATTTTCAAATGCTACATATCCCATAATTGGCTTTTAGTTATTCTTGTCCATGGCATATATAGGTATCAAGTTTGCCAATGATGTGTCAGGATTTGATTCCTACAATTTCACCTCTACTCTAGCATTTACACTTGCATCATCGTGTACTACCAAGGTGATAGTTATATTTGGTTTCATTTCTCCCACATGATCCATCTGGCCCAAGGTACCTTCCACATGAGATGGTTTTCCTTCTTTCTCTTCTTCTCTCTTCTGATCTTCTAAAGGTCTCTCAATGATTTATATTTCACCTAGATTCATCTTATCATCATCAATCTCAACCTCTTCACACTACTCATCAAAAGCAACATTAGCCATCCACTTATCAAAGAGGGTGTCATTGCACCAATTAAATTGTAGAATACCTCTTTGCTTTTTAATCACATATTCTACCTCTTTATCAATACTAACAAAATCTTTCTTTAAAGAATTAAAGAATAACTAGGCCTTCACTATTTCTTCTATCATGGCTATCCACCATGCATGTCCTTTTTCATTTATTACTTCATTCATTCTTAAACAAAATAGATCATCTAATTCTTTAGCCCATTCATATATTTTTCCAAGTTATTTTTCTTATCTAAAGCAAGTGGAAATAAATCAATTTTCTTACTCTTGTACTTATCCAAATAGATAACAATTATTCTTTGTAGCTCAGCTCTCTTATCATCAAATTCTATGAGATCATGAGAAAGATCGTAAGTTATTTCAATATGATCATGTGAAGACCTTATGATAGAGTAGCAAAATTATGTGATTTTATTTCTCCTTTTACTCCACTTATTGACAATAGGTTTCAAGGCCTCATCACATCCTTTTCTTTCATCCCACATGTATATTACTTTTACTAATTGGTCATAAAACAATGGCCATTCAATTTTATCAACCAAATACATGAGAGCCTTTCTTAGTTTGTCTTCATATTGTACATTCAACTCTACATGTAGTGCCCATAGTTTTCTCTTTTCCTCTTCAAAATCTTTAGCTGTGTAATATTTTGGCCTTTGTTGAGTATCTAGCATATCTATGAGAGGAGTGGATTTAAAAGATTCCACTAGATGGTGAGGATATTTAATCCTAGGCCTGGAAGACCTCCCCATTAAGTTAGTCTCAAGTTCAATTCTATTTTGAACATCTTTATTATAGGCTTCTAAAACCTTTTCATATTTACTCTATAGTTTAAACATTTCCTTCTCTTCTTTCTCTGTAGTAGCAAGAACAAAGTACATGGGTGGTATCTTCTACTCTTATTACAATAATACTCCCCATTTATGCAAAGTCATCTAGATGTGATGAAATAGCACTTTGTCCTTTCCTTAATGACCAAATAAACAAGGCAACCTAGTCCTCACTGAATGAAATACCTTGGAATTATTTCTTGTTTTCATCCTATAGGTCCAATTTATTTGAAATAGAATTAAAAAATAGAGCATATGCTATATTGCAATTGGGCAGCTATAAAATATTTGATGCTTTCACAATCTTCCTTCCCTCTTCAGGGGTTATACTTTGGAATTCCTGCATTATGTCTTCTTTTACTTGATTTTTCAAGGCTACCTCCTCCAATTCTAGATGCTCTATTCTTAACTTGTTACATATTTCCTCATATTTTCCTATGTTTGTTGTCCATGCAAACTAGTGGAAGGCTCTAGACTTAACAAATCTACCATCTGACAAAAATTGATGACAAGCCTGCTCTATCATAGGGTCTAGTTCCCTTACTTTATAATCTACCACTATCAAATTTAGGCTTAGCATATGAGGCTCCTAGGGGTTTCCTTCATCTAATTCAGCCTGGATAATAAAAACTCCTCCTTGGGATCCCAACTATTCAATTTTCTCTCTAGTAAGTTTTTCCTCTTCAATGTTCAATGGTGATTGAGTAGGTGAATATTCCTCAATGTGAGGACCGTGATCTTTTATTATTGTTTGCATCTTAGCAAAAGGCTCATTGGGTCTCTCTTCCAAGACAAGACTAGTGGATTCTTCTATTTGTTTACTCTTATCCATAATGACCTTCTTATTTTGTATCAAAGTATAACTTGAACTCTTTTGGGGAATCAAATGTCCTACCCCTACATTGGGAGTAAATGCCAATCTCCTCATAACCTGTTTGGCCTTGTTTGGGTATGTATTAATAATTTTTTTTTTTTCTCATTCATAGTTTTCATTATTCTAGGAAAAGTAATCATGACTTTATTGAGCCTATCTGCCTCTATGCTAGCATTATCTAGAGGACTACAATCTCGATCAAAACAATATATAAAATTCAAAACCCTTGAGAAAAGCCTCCACTTCTCTTTTTTGGTTTCTTTCTCCTGGAAGGAGAAGTCATTTCTTATTATGTCCTTAGGATAATATGGCTCATGGTTAATTTTAGCAAGCTTAGCTTTGTGCCTAAAAGCTAAGTCATAGAATCCCTTAGTGTCACAAAAGTGGGAATGAGACACAACCATATTATACTGGACTATATTTTGTAAAGAGATAGCCAACCACCTTTTGTAATCACAAATTAGTGAGTTGAGGTGCAAGTTGGGAAAATTGACCCTCTTCCCCTTTTCACCAAATAATTGTCTTCCAATCCTCCTAGCTACCACAAAAACTTAGCTATCCCTATCTTTAATGACACCCGGTATGGCAATACATTTGGAGTTCCTTTGAAACCATAAATCTTAAAAATGGTTGAATAGAGTATGGGATAATGTCTCACCAATTATGTGATACTTTCAAACCAATAGGATTATCCATGGGCTTGATAAGACTTACTAGTGCTTTAGGCACTCTAGGATTGTCATTTAATAAAAGGCACCTCAATTTTGAAGTAATACCTATCAAATCTAACAAAACTAGCTTTTTTTTACATCCCATGTCATATTTGCACTCCATAACTAGACTGATAGTGCTTCTCCATCATGTTCTCTATTCAACTTCATCTCTTTACCAAAATATATTACTCCTTTGAACAAAAACATATGCATCGGCAAAGAATAGTGACCAATTTTTTTATCTACCTTGCCTTTTGCAATCCCAACTAGGACTATGTGAATTTAATTTGCTAAATAGGAGGCAAAATAAAAAATAAAATCAACACCAAAATAAGAAATTTGAATGATCATATACATAAGACTTATGGGCATAAAATCTTGTTCATCTTCACCAAAACTCTACATAGGGTCATGTATGCATCCACAGCCCGGATATTGAAATACCCTTTTTGAAAGGTTCCCTAGAGGATGTTGTGATTGCTGGTAAAGTTTCAATTTTTCCTATATGTTCCCTTAGTGCACCCTTCCTAATTACATCCTTCTTTGATAAATATTCTTTTTCTAACCTTTGTAGGTCAATGGGCACATGATACTTTGTTAGTGGCTCTAGGCCAAATACCTCTTGAATTTCCTTAGGCCTTATCATGATTAGAATCTTGCCATAAATTCTTCTCACTAATCTGATTGTTGAATCATAATTTTTTGCAATAACCTCTAAGAGGTCATACTCCATAAAAACACTAGGAACCACTAGCTTTCCCAAATCAAAATTCCAAACATTTGCATGAGGGGAAAATAAATTCCTTTCCAAAAATCATTTTTTAAACAAAGAAATCCCAGTTTGAGAACTCTTGGCATCCCTAACCCAATTCTCTTTGTCATATAACCTATCTACAATTTTGAGTCTAGGGTTTAATGAGGTTAACTTTTTTACTTTCACAGTTTCATTTGTGGATTTAGGTAGTAATTTATGAAGATCATCATGAATATTCCTAGCCAAATAGTCTTCTTGACCAGAGAAAACCTTCTTTGGACACATACTAAATATAATTTATAAAAAACTAGATTACTTTAGAGAATATGGAGCATAGGAACTTACTTGATTTTCTACTTATTCTTCTCTGTATTGTTTCACATTTTGATCAAGCCTAGCACAATTTCTCAATAACTTCTTCTTTGGAGAGTAGAAATTTTGTTCACATGAGATGAAAATGGAAAATCTTTCTACAATATACTCTATTTTCTACTAGTATGAGAAGCTTTCATTCCTCATAAATGAACTGTAAGGCAAACAAGGTAGCACCAGCTTCTATTTTCAAATTTGCACCATTGATATTAGAAAATCCAACAATGCAATAGTGAAAATAGGAATGACTTGTTTTCCATTCACCACATTGGAAGTCAATCTAATGAAATTCCTCCACATGCACTTTTCCCTCACTACTGGCAATATAAACTAGACCCACCAGCTCTTGAGGACATGTGTCACGAAGTTGCTACATCGCTATGCATAAAAGGTGATCATTATGTCTATGCGACATAGCAACAGTTGTTGATTTCATTTCAATATAACAATGATAATTTGACTCATGGTTCAACAAAACTATTGTGGGTCCCTCCTTTTCTGCCTTTGTCCACTATATCATTATCCTTAAAAGACGAGCAACTTCCCATAGCAACAAAGCGATGATCATTGGTCCATCTTTGATCTAACGATCACAAACTTCTATCTACCCTTTCTTTTTGAGTGTGTGTCCATGTCACATATGACATGGAAATGTCTTGACAAGTTGGAAAATAATTGAATATTTTAATCCTTTTTTGTGATGTCATAAAATTGGGCCCTACGGTGTTCCATATTTTCAGGTGCTATTAGGGTGCAAGGACTTTTCGATCGTGACATAACAACTTGCCAGGAAAACCAAACTTTGGTGATTTTGATTTTAACTTGTACCAAGTGGTCCCTTATTTGACATTGAAAACTTTGACTTCAAACTTTTCATCAAAACTTCAAAACAATCAAGAGTTCTAGCACTAACTCTCTATTTTCTAACACCACCATTCCAATTCATGGTAGTCACTATGTTGCATGTGTTAAAAACCTCACATTTTCTCTATGCAACATAATGACTACCATAGATCTTATAATGATCATACGGTGCAAATAATTTTGATGAAAAGCACTAGAAAAGGTGGTAATTTAAATGGGTACTGAAGGAATATTCAAAATTCAAAACAACTACGCACCCAATTAAAAACTAAAAAATCACAATACTTGGGCATAAAACTTAGGTTTAATAAGGTTTCTCATGGTTTTTTTTTAAAATTTAAAATTGCAACAACAGAAAACCAAAATCCTATTAGGCAAGACACAAAAATTATTCTAATTTTTATACCTAGAACTTTACAAAAAAAATATTTTGTAAAAACCAAACCAACAATGGCTCTCTCTAGGGACATTGAAAATATTGGATTCAAATGAGGGCTCAAAATCCCTAGGAGAAGTAGACCGCATACTTGACTTTCCTTAAAACCTGACAACTCTAAGAGAGCAATAGTAGTAGGGACAAAACTATGCACATGAAACTATACAAAGATCAAAGGATATACAAATGCACAAAAAACCTAAAACTATTGTTCATGGATAAAACAAGTATTTCAGCAAAAATACTTCTTCAAGAACTATCCATGAACTAGCATCTCAAGAATGTTACCTAATAAATCCCTCAGCAAATAAGAATCCTCTCCCCATGAAGCTTCAATTAGATAGGGACCCAGCCATATAGGGTCAAATTTACCATGTTTTCATTTTTCTTCAATTCTTGCATTGCACATGAGGACCAAATCTTTAGATTCAAACTTCTTACTCAGTGTTCTTCTATCATATAATGTCTCGATTTGTAGTTGCAACTTTTGGTTCTTGAGAGATGCTTCTCTCCTAGTTTCTGCTAGTCCTACAAGCTCATCCTACCTTTCTTGCATATCATCATTAATATCATTATCATACAACTAGATGTAATTATAGAGTCCTACTAGGTTATTTTGAGGCATCCTTTCCTTAATTCCATACACAATATCAAAGGGTGCTACACCAATGGCTTTATTCATAGTCACCCTATTAGCCCATATCGCTAATTGTAACTTGGAATCCCAAGCCTTAGTAATATCATCTAGTGTCCTTTTTATTATTTTCAATAAACTCTTATTTGTGGACTTAGCTTGTCCATTTCCTTGTGGATGGTAAGGAGAGGATGCTGATCTTGTTATCCCATACTTATCACAAAATTTTATAAATTCCTCAGATCTGAAGCACGTTGCATTATCTGTCACAATTTTTTGTGGGCAACCAAATCTTGAAATGATGTTATTGAGAAGAAAAATTTTCACAACCTTACTAGTTGCATTTCTTGTTGGAATCACCTCTACCCACTTTGTGAAATAATCAATAGCAACTAAAATCTAAGAATAACCACTACTAGACTTGGGAGAGATCTCACCTACAAAATCCATTCCCCATTGCTGAAATGGTGCTTGAACTTCAACTAGCTTTAATGGAGTATTCCCTAAAAAAATTCATTTAGCTAAAGATCTTTGGTATGCATCACATTTTCTAATCATTACATGAGCATCCTTAAAAAGAGATGGCCACAAAAACCAACTATCATCAACTTATGTGCAATGGTCTTAGCCATGTAATGTCCTCCATGGGCTCTAGTATGCATCTCGTTCAATATGTCTCTTGATTTCTTCTAATCAACACACTTTAGTAGTATTCCTTCAAAAAATTTCCACCATAAGCTATTCTAAACAATAATATATATGATGGCTTGTAACTTGGTGCTTCTCTTTTCATTTCCAGTCAAATGAGGATGAGCTTCCATGTGTTGTAGATAATGGATAACATTAGTATACCATTCATAGTGGTCCATATCACACAAACCTGACTTTAAGTCATTTTTCACCAAATTTATTTGATTAGCATCCAAATTGGACTAATCCATAAGCTTAGCTAATCCTTGACCTTCGAACAATTTTGTTATTTGTATTTCAATGTTAAACTCTCGAATCCTATTGATCCATCTACGTCTTCTACCTGATACTTCTTATTGAGAAAATATGTCTTTTATAGCACCACTAGGTACAAATGCAATAATAATGACACCTATTAAGTAGAATCTAAAAGCCTTGACAACTTTTACCAAGGAAAAAGCCTATTTCTCATTAATCTCATATTTCATTTTGGTAGGCTGTAATGGTTTTATGAAGAATGCAATTGGCTATTCATATCTGTCCTCATTCTTCTGAAACAAGACTATTGCTATAGTATGGAAAGATGCAAAAGAGAATATGTGCATTGGTTTTGTGTAATCTAGAGTCCTAAGGACTGGAGCATTCTTTATGGCAGTTTTAATATCCTAAAATGCCTGTGAAGGTTCACCATTCTAGTTGATAGTAGCTCCTTTCTTAAACATTTTTGAAATAGGTTTGCTAATATTAGAAAGGTTAGTAACACACCTCCTCTGAAAGTTAACTTTCCCAAAGAAAGATTATATTGCCTTCACATTCTTTGGCTTAGGAACCTTATCAATGGCTGCCAGTTTCTCAAGATCTATCATCACACCATCTTTCGATACTATGTGTCCTAGTAACCTACCTTCTATCACTCCAAATGTACATTTCTCTGGGTTTAATGACACTCCATATTCCAAGGCTTTGATAAAAATATTCTCCAAATATCTACAATGGTCTTTGGCCCTTTTTGAATAAGTTGTTAGGTCATCTTGGTATACAACCATAAACATGTTGATGTATTCATGGAATGTTACATCAATAGCCCTTTGAAAAGTGGCACCAGCATTAGTCAACCCAAATGGAATTCTCACATATACATAAGTTCCCCATGGAGTTGTAAATGTTGTCTTAAATTGCTCTTCTTGTTTCACTAGACCTGGTTATACCCTAAGAACCCATCCATCATGGACATAAGTTTAGAACCAAAATTACCTACTACAACATAGCCTCCATATTTGGCAACCCATAATTATCTTTTAGGGAAGCAATGTTTAGATTTTTGAAATCCACACATAGTTTGATGTCTCCATTTTCTTTCCTAACTAGTACATGATTTGAGATCCAATTGGAATGTCTAATACATTTAATTATCCCTCCATCTCTTAATTTGATCAATTCTTCTTGCATTTTGGGTGCTAAGGTGAGATTTAATGGTCTTTACTTCTACCTAAAAGGTTTCACATTTTCTTTCAATGGTACATGTTAGAAAAAGTCTTCTCTATAGGCCTTGAGATCATCATTTAACCATGCAAAAACATGTCTATATTTTCTCAGTACATTAATCAAAGGCTTTTTTATTTTAGCTAACAAATTCTGACTAATATAAACCTTCTTGGGAGCCTCATTAGTTCCAAGGTTTATTTTTTCTAACTCTTTAGGTTTATAATCTGTAGCCCCATGTCTTACCCTATCTTTCTTGTCAAACTTGTTCTCTAAAACAATCATACCCTTAAGTATTTTATTAGTCTTTAATTGTATGACCTCTTGACCAAAAATTGTTTCCTTACAATCTATAGTTTAAAGAAAATCACTACAATCCAATTCTTGACCATGGTATTTACCATCATCAAACAAGAAATTTACAATGTCTTTGTTATCTCCAAATGCTTTCCAATGTTCAATATTGTTAGGTATTGAGGGTCTATTCTAGACCTCAATCTATGAAATTCTTGCAAATGACACATCATGTGGTTTAATTGTTACATTTTCTAATAGGTCAGCCATCTTATTCCAAGTTTTGTCTTTCCATGAAATACCAAATGCATAAAAGAACTCTATCTGATCCCATACAACATTTCTATATTGTGTCAATATTCTATTTTTAGAGGCATATATTTCCCCTATTTGTGAGATAACCAATTCAAAATCACCTATAGAATGCAATTTTTTAATTCCATGGTGGGTAGAACCATTCCATCTTAAAAGTAGAGCTTCATATTCAGCTATAGTGTTGGTGCATGAAAAATTTAGGGTGGAGTATCTAAAAGTATTACTTTTAAGAGAAACAAAAACCACCCCCACCTTTGAACCTTCCTTAGAGTTAGCCCCATCAAAATACATGGTCCATAATACTAGTGAATCCATGCAACACTCAACTTCATGCTCAATTACAACAAACAGCATCTCAACTTCTTGGATAATTAACTCAACTCTCAATGCAATCAGACTTGTGTCTAAGAAACAAGTAGAATCTTTGTCAATTTCTTCACCAAAAATATGACTAACCCTTGGCTCTCTATATAATTTAACATCCTTATCTCCTATGTGAAAAGTTTCATAGGTTAGCTCACATTGTAGGCTACCTCCCATAGCAGCACTCCATTTTCTAGAGAGCAACATTCCATAATGTGGAGGAATATCAACTAAAAGGAATGACATAGCCAATTCTACCTTAGGGTGTGCGGCTAGCTTAAATGGTAAAGCATATATAGTACCTATAACTAGAACTTCTCTAGCATCCATACCTCTACATCTACCTATCTTAGTGTCTACTTTCAACCCTAGGACTTCCATTACTTTTAAAGGAATGATGGTGTTAGAGGCTCCTAAATCTATCATGCAATTTTTTAGGGTTTTTCCTTTTATGATTAGATTGAGAAAGGGGTCAATATCTTCTATATATGCTACTAATGAATAATCCAAGAACATTTGGGAGATTTGAGATATAATACCACTATCTTCTATTACCAATGGGGTTTTCTTAATTTTATTTTGTTCCATTATATTATTATTATTTCCTATCCCTCCTAACCATGACAAGGCTTTTCTTTTATACTCTTCAATTCTAAATAATTTAGATAAACATACTTTAATAGTAATTTGTGACAACATGGATATCATGTCAATAGGTTTAGATACAACAGGTTTCATAAGAATAACTGGAGTTGAAACCTTTTGAATAGTAGGCACTATTATTTGATTGATAGTATCAAATCTTGGTTTCTTTTCTTGAACAATTACTTTTGTTGTCTCATTTGTTTGGAATTGAGTCTTCTTCTTGGGTTCCCACTTCTTGGTTTTGATGTCTTTAACCTTAGCTATCTCTACATTAGTCTTCTTATTTTCATCTTTCATCTTGTCTGTAAAATCCTTTAAGAATATACCAGAAGGCTTCCCAGTATCATTATTAACTATTTAGTTTCTCAAATTGTAATTACTATGCACTTGGGAAATCATTTTTGTAGTGATCCTATCAATCTCCTCTTTAGAGGGCATTCTCAAGTTTACATGGCCAACTTCAAAAGATGTAACACATACTTGATCTTCATCACAACCTTCATCATCTGAGAACATTTGTTGATGATGTAACTAATAGGAAAGTCTCTTATTTGCAAGATCACTTTCAGTTTCTTCCAAATCAAAATCCATACAATTGTCACACATGCTGACCACATTACAACTTACCTCATCATGTCTTTTTTCTTATTCCTCCTCATTTTCTACATTTTGACCTAAAGAAAATGATTGAGCAATAGCACAATACTTTGCAGAATGAGATGATTGACATGTTGAGATAATGGGTGTTGCACACATTGCATAATATTGTTATAGTTTATTATTTTATTTTTATTATGTAATGTTGTACCTAGATGGACATGCAACATGTAAATATTCCCATGGAATATTCTTGATGAGTTGTATTGTAACATTGTGAAAATATTTCATGTAATTATTTAATATTGGAGAAAAAAAGAATTAAATGCCCAATATTAAATGTGGGGTCAGTGGGTTAGGTAGCACATGTTATTAGCACATGGTTTATGTAATACTACTTAGTGGTTTTGTGGGACTTGCTACTATATAAGCAGCCACAAGGGTAGTTGTCATAAAGAGAGTGACAAAGAGAAGACAAAAGGCAAGAGTCGAGTGGGACAAGGCTTGATAGGTTAGCCAAGGGAGCATTTGTGAAGGTTGAAAGCATGGCACGGGATGTGTCGATTCATGCTTATTCATATAGTTTTTGCGGTTGTGGTTATGGCCATGAAGGCTTCCATGGTTGTATGGCAATGGTATTTTTGTTGAATAATACATGGTGATGGATGCTTTTGGAGGCTGGGTTTTTTCCCTCAATGAGGGTTTCCCAGGGTATATCTTGTGTCACATTTTATTGGTATGTTGTCTATTCTCTTGCATGTAGATTTTAATTCTGTGTTTATTTCAGATCTATTATGGGTTATGTGGAAATAGTTATATTCTTTATTGCCAAGTTTTCTTACAAGTGGTTCAACATATGCACATAGAGATAACCAATGCCAAACCATCTCTCAAATGAACCCTCCAGAACTAACTCATGTACCATAGCTCAAGATCCATATCCATGAAAGACAAGCATAAATATAATGCAACTAAGAGAAACAATGGGCTATACCTCTCAAGTAGCAAACCATCGAGTAGACCAAGAGTGGGGAATGAGAATGCTCATCAAGATACCAAAGTCTCCAACCAAGACTCATCTAAGAAAAATCTCCTCTCAAGTCCATATCAAGTGACTGCCCCTCGAACTTCCTGCTGAAACCATCAACCGTCCCAACAAATACTTCTCTAATCCAAGAGAAATCAGCATCACCACCGTCTCTAAGTATCCATGAGCACCTATAACCAAGCTATAAATGCAACCTGTAAGTATAGACTACCTACAACACTGCAAAACTTGTAGATCCAACAAGTCATCATGCATATCCAAACCAAATACTGATAACCATATCATCATGAGACCAATCTGAAATATGAACTGAGTATACAATGACATCAAATCTTAAATCTCTAATGCCATAAACTCACAATGTTACCATAGTCAAAATATACCTATAAACTATTCAGATCAATATATCAACAAATAAATCATACCAAACTTACACCAAATCTAAACCAATGTGTAGAGCTCTCTAAGAGCTTTTCGTTAACTACTCGAAGTCCAAAATCCAACTCTGTATGCCTAAGTTATGCCCTAATCTGTGCTCAAAATAAACATCTAACTTTAGCGCTCTTAAAACTTAACAAAATTTCAAAATTATAGAACCAAACCTACACCATGTTGTAGTGCTCTACATTAGCTTTCCAACGCTTGCAAGAACTCTGAAATCTGATATTCTGAGAGAAAGTTATGGTCATTTTACTAAAATAGTCTTTTTACCATTTTCAGTACGATTTTTTATTTTTTATTTTTTCAGTGACGAAAATTTTGACGGGATTAAATTTGATGGCCATCATGGGCTAAAACCAAAAAACTCTTTCATTTCCTTTGAACATGGCCAAACTAGGGCATATTATATATCAAAATTTATGGAAATGTCAACCCGGATCCAATGGTGAGTCTATTTTTACCCAGGAGGTCATTTCTGCAAGCTACCCCCCAAAACCCTCATTTAAATGAAACATCCGAAAAATCTTTTTGTCCAACAATTTCACATGCCCAAATCTTTTAACATCCCATCATAACAGCAAATCCAAAACCCTAAGACCTGCAATAAATCATTCATATATCTTACCCTTTTCTTTTATCCTCTCATGCATTCCCATGGATTCAATCTAGGGTTACAATAATAAAACCATAGCTCTGATACCACTTGTTAGGATAAACCACAGACAGAAATAAAAAAAACTACATGCAAATATAACCAAAAACAAATACCACACACACCAGTAAATATTAGACGGTCAACAAGGCAAATTAGACCTCCACAAAGGTTTTCTCCCTCTTTGTATTCTATTTTACTTACTGATGCTGGTGAACCTGAAAGTTATGATGAAGCTGTGTAGGTGGATACTAAGATTCAGTGGGAGTCTGCAATGAATGATGAAATGGACTCTTTGCTAAAAAATAAGACATGGGATTTGTGCAAGTTGCCTGCAGGTAAAAAGGCTTTACAGAATAAGTGGGTTTATAGGTTGAAAGAAGAGGAAGGAGGTAAGAAAAGATTTAAGGCTAGGTTAGTTGTAAAAGGATTTGCACAGAAAAAAGGAATTGATTTTGATGAGATATTTTCTCCTGTTGTTAAAATGACTTCTATTCGTACTGTTTTAAGTCTTGTGGCTACTGAAGATTTGCATTTAGAGCAGATGGATGTTAAAATAGCCTTTCTTCATGGTGATTTAGATGAAGAAATATATATGGCTCAGCCACAGGGTTTTGAGGTCAAAGGTAAGGAGAACTTAGTGTGCAAATTGAAGAAAAGTTTATATTGCTTGAAGCAAGCACCTCGGCAATGGTATCTAAAATTTTACAGTTTTATGCATGAGCATGGATATAACAGGTGTCATTCAGATTATTGTGTTTATTTTAAGAGGTTGGATGATGATAGCTACATTATTCTATGTCTATATGTTGATGATATGCTTATAGCTGGGTCTAACATGCATCATATTAAAGGCCTAAAACACGAGTTAGCACATGCATTTGCTATGAAGGATTTGGGGGCAGCAAAAAAAATCCTTGGTATGAAGATTTGCAGAGATAGGAAGAATAGAACCTTGACGCTATCTCAGGCTAATTATGTTGAGAAGGTATTGCAACGTTTCAGTATGGAGAATGCTAAATCTATCAGCACAGCTTTACCTAGTCATTTGAAATTGACTAAGGAGATGTGTCCCAAGACACAGGAAGAGGAGGATAAGATGTCCAAGGTACCCTATGCTTTAGCTGTAGGAAGTTTGATGTATGCTCTGGTATGCACTAGGCCAGATATTGCACATGCAGTGGGAGTCGTTAGCAGGTATATGAGTCATCCAGGATTTGAGCATTGGAATGTTGTCAAGTGGATTCTCAGATATTTGAGAGGGACATCCAATAAGTGTTTACACTTTGGGGGCTCTACTACTGATTTACAGGGCTATGTTGACTCAAATTTGGCAGGGGATATTGATACCAGGCAGAGTACTACAGGTTATGTCTTTACTATTGGTGGGGCAGCTGTGAGCTGGGTTTCTAGGTTATAGAAGATTAATGCTTTATCCACTACAGAGGCAAAGTATGTTGCTGCTACAGAGGTAGCCAAGGAGATGATATGGATTCAGTTCTTCTTGGAAGAATTGGGACATCCTCAGAAGGATAATTATTTGTTTACAGATAGTCAAAGTGCCATTCATCTTGCTAAGAATTCAGCTCTGCATTCTAAGACCAAACACATATAGTTGCGGTACCATTTCATTCGGTCAGTTTTGGAGGATGGAAAGTTAAAGCTGGAGAAGATACATACCAATTTGACAATGTAGTAGATATGTTGAAAAAGGTTGTAACAAGGGAGAATCTAAACTCGTCTTCAGCTTCAGTTGGTCTTTTAGACTAAGCGTGAATAAAAGAACAGCAGAGTCTAGGGTGGTTTGATCCAGTGGGAGCCCCATGTGGTAGTTGTATTGCTACAGGATCAGTCTCCAAGTGGGAGATTTTTGTTTAGTGTGGAGCCTAATCAGTCCCTAAGTGGGAGATTGTTAGATTGTGGTGACTGATCAGGAAAGTACTGTACATACTTCATAAATAGTGGGGTTCGGGGCATCACCCTGAAATTTTTTTTTTGGGTAGTGGCTGACATGGTAGCAGACATATTATGGCTGACATATGGCCGACATGTTATAACCCTAAAGCGGTTTAATACTTGTATAAAAAGGGCTTAGGGTTGGGTATTTTTCATTATGTTGTGATACAAAATTGGTTCTTGCGGCGGTATTGAGTTGTAAGGGATTACGGATTGTAATCAGGTTGTAATCACTGGATTGTAATAAGATCGGACTTGTTGTTTGGTGGACATAGCCTAGGAATTGGGTGAACCATGTTAAATCTTAGTGCCTTGTGTTCATTTCTATGTGTTCTATTATTTTTCTATTATTGGTTATATTTGCATGTAGTTTTTTTTATTTTTGTCCGTGGTTTATCCTAACATGACATATGATGCAACATGGAACATCATCATTCATATTAATAGAGCTTCTTTGTAGAGAATTTGGTGTACCCTTATCTTTTACATTTTGGGCCTAGTTAGGAATTGGTTTACCATCCTTCCATTGAGTGGTATAAGAATAGGTCTGCATTTTGTGTTGTCTATTGAAATTGTTGTTGCTCACTAGGGATTTCTTGCCAGCATTATGCTTATGTGTATTGAATGTAGTTGGGTTCATCTTTTTCAACAAGTCAAATACTTGACCTACTATGCATTCTTCAAGTTTCTTACCTGCAAGATTTTTATCAACTTCCTTCTTATTTTTATTCTTGGGATTGAGCAACTTTGGGTCATCTCTCCTACCAAGCTTGCCAGATGCTTTCCTATTATTTTCAATATTTACTACAATCTTATAAGCATCTCTCAAAGTCTTAGGATCTTTATCCCTCAATTGTTAAGCCATCTTGCTATCAAAAGTACTAAAATAGATTGTAAGAAAAACATCCTCATTCAACCTCATAACCTGTAACAATTTGTACATCCATTTTTGGAATCTCACATTGAAATCAAATGTAGACTCTTTAGGTTTCTTCTTGATGCTATTGAAATCATTCAACATAAAACCAACATTAGGATTTTCTCCATATTATTCTTTAAATAATTTTTGCAAATCACTTCATGAACTAATGCTATCATTAGGTAATCTTATGAACAAATCCCTTGCATCTTCAGTCAGTGAATGAATAAATAACTTCATCACCACATCCTCATGTTCAACTTCAAAGTCATTTAGCATATTAATGAAAATTCTCGAGTGCTCCTCACCAATAACAACATTATTTTTGGAGAACTTCACAACTTTATCTCTCAAATCAAAAGATATAGGTTGTGGAGAACCAGGAATATCTAAAAATGACATTTGTCTATATTTTTCCATGTAGATGTTCTTCTAAAAACGAGCAACATTTGAGGTGCTTGCCACATTGTCTTGGCTGACAACACATTGAGATTGTTGAGGTTAGATGACAAGGACTTGAGTAATAATGGTGGATGATGAGGTAGGGGCAAATTGAGATATTCCCTTATTTGAAATTACTAGTCCACAAGCAGGCATATAAGTTGCAGCTAAGGTAGATGAGTTTGGCCATTAAACCAATGTAGAATTATATTTTATGAACTAAATTTGTCTCCTAATTTCTGCAATTTGGGCTTCATTCTCAACCTTTTTGAGTTCCTTTGCTAGATCTTATTTCTCTTTCCTAGCCTTTTCTAGATCTAAATCTGACTTTGACATAGGGGGTTTATAGATTTACTTGTTTCTACTTGAGGCACATTTATGTGGATTCCTACAACTTTGTCTTTCCCTTTATCTATCTATTTGACATTAGGTTCTACCTAGTTATTTTGGAAAGGCTTGTAGGATTGAACTTTGTAAATAACAGGTTCTTATATTTTTTTTAGAAGCTTTTCTTGTTCCTAAACTTTGGTTCTCAAATTATCTACATTTCCAAATACATCAACATGAAGGATTGAAGCTCTTTCTTCTAACTTCTTGTTTTGTTCTTTTAAAGTATCCATCCTTCTAAGAAAATTATCTCTTTCAACAATGGCATCTAGGGTGGCTTGCTCGCTTTCCTTCTCTAGACAAGCATGTTTAGCTTCTTCCTCAGCAACCCATTTCTTCAAAAATCCTATCTTTGATCGTACTTCTTTAGCATCTGTAGAAGTGGCTTATAAATCAGCAAGATCAACCAGATCTATAAGATTAGTTTCCATGTATAGGACTACTCTAGGATTTAAAGGATCTTCAAATGCACTCCTAAATTCTAGCCTATGATTCATCTTGGCTATCAAATCTAGTCTGGGGGATGCATTCTCTATTGGTGACATATCCTTGTCCTAATAAATTCTTTCATCTAGTAATAGAGTACTAAATATTCCTCCTAAGAGTCTTGTGGTTTCTAATTCACAGCTAAGTGAAGAAGACTATCTCCCTAACACTGTTTGGTACTAGGAATTAATTGATACACTACCTCTTGGTTTCTAGGTACCACTTTTCTTATGCAAGTTCTTCCTACCACTTTGAGGTAAGTCAGTAAACATTGGTATATCAGGATTGGCTCTTGTGTAAGCTCTTGTATTTTTCCTTTTGTCAACCATATTTTCTAGTTATCAAATAAGCACTAGCTTCAAAAGCTTGACTGAGCCACCACCCTTTTCGTAGGGAAAAATTACAAGAAAATAACTCCTAACTTTAGGGAAAGGACACAAGATAATATAAACATATATGATACATAGATGGAGCAATAACAAAAATCATAAGACTATGACTCTGGTTTAATAGATAAGACATGTGAAAGGGTTGTATATGCCAGTGTACACATGTGGCATTTGGTTTTCCATTTCTTTTTAAATTCTCAAGGGTTGTCACTAAAACAAGTGCACCATAACCACAATCAGTACTCAAATAATCTGAAAAACATGTACACAACACAACCAAAGAAATTGCAATACTTCTCACACATGTGTTGAATGACTCCCCAACAGAGTTGCCATTTTTTTGGTGTTTTTCAACTACTAAACAAAAAAAGCCAAATACCAAGATAACAATACTCACAAATCTAGGGACTAGCTACTTCCCATTAACAATTATGTATGCATATTATTTGGATCCAACTTCAACAAAACCAAAATTGGTTTTCTACTCTCTAGGCTCTATAGAACCAAGGTGGGTATACCTAGGGTATGATTCAAATGAATGTTGTTATATAATAATCTTTTTAGTTTCATTCTGATTCTCATCTCCTATCTCTAACATACACATATTTTATTCATTCTTTGACATTTATTCTTAGATGATATACATCCCTTATAAGCAGATTTGGTCAAAATTCTCCTTAGGTTTACCAATATTTCTGAAAATAGTTGCTATCTAAGACTCATGAATTAGATGTAAATGAGTGTTGACCCTCTTTGAAGCTCTTCAAATGGTAAAATAAAATTGATTTTGATTTAAGAATTGGTGCTTATTCATGATATCTTTTTCTATAGACTAGATTAACTAGATCAATGCTTTATCCATTGGGATTCAGAGTCTACTTCAATTTATAGATCTAATTGGTTGCATTACAACCAATACTATCAAGAATTCTTACTGGAATTCATTCTTATAGACATCCTTCCTATTACCTTATCAAGCCTATCAAATTCACTAGGGAATTTACTTAATTCATTGAATCAATAGCAACAATGAATTGACATACAATCTAAGTGAATTACTTTCAATTGGACAAGTTTTGCTCACACAATATTAGAATGACTAGGTAATAACAATGGAGACAAAATTCAGCAAGAACACATATGGGGACAATTAAACTTTGTATTAATCTTCTTTGAAAATAGTATACAATTGTAATAAAACTCAAAATGTCTCTGGAAAGAATATCGAACCCCTGTCACATATATATATTCCCAAGTATTTGCAGAGAAAATACATCATAATTTTTCAACTAATAAACTAGATTGAGCCATATTCAACATAGACCAAAATTAACAATGAAATTGGACCCTTATCTAGCCTTGGAATCTCACTTAAATAGAGTGAGATGCAACAAGCTTTAGGCATAGAGAATTGATAAATGTCAACTAAACAAAAGATATTTACATTTATCTATCACAAAAGACAAAAAATTGTGTAACAAAAATATTTGAATATTAGATTATTCCTTTGGTAGGCCCCTCTTCTATTACATTTTCAAATGCTACAAATCCCATAATTGGATTTTAGTTATTCTAAGTCCACAACATATGTAGCTATCAAGTTCACCAATGATATGTTAGGCTTTGATTCCTGCAAATTCACTAGCATTTCCACTTGCATCATAATGTACTAAAAAGATGACAGTTATATTTGGTTTCATTTATGCCACATCATCTATCTAAGCCAAGGTACCATCCACATCAGATGTTTTCCCTTCTTTATCTTCTCTCTTCTAATCTTCGAAAGGTGTCTCAATGATTTGTATTTCATTTGGATTCATCTCATCATCATTGCTCTCAACCTCTTCTCACTGCTCATTAGAAGCAACATCATCCATCCACTTGTCAAAGAGGGTGTCATCTAGCCAATTAAATTGTAGAATATCTCTTTTCTTTTTTATCGCATATTCTTCCTCTTTATGAATACTAACAAAATATTTCTTTAAACAATCAAACAATAACTAGGCCTTCATTATTTCTTCTATTGTGGCTTCCCACCATGGATTTTATTTTTCATTTATGACTTCAATCATTCTTTAAAAAAATAGATCATCTAATTCTTTAGCCCATTCATCTTTATTTTTCTTATCCAAAGCAAGTGGAAATAAATCAATTTTCTTACTCTTGTACTTATCCAAATAGATAACAATTCTTCTTTGTAGCTCAACTCTCTTATCATCAAATTCTATGAGATCATGAGCAAGATCATAAGTTATTTCAATATGATCATGTAAAGACCTTATGACAGACTAGCATGAGAATGTGATTTTGTTTCTCCTCTTACTCCACTTATTGACAATAGGTTTCAAGCCCTCATCACTTGCTTTTATTTCATCCTACATGTATATTACTTTTGCTAATTGGTCATAAAACAATGGTCATTCAATTTTATCAACCAGATACATGAGAGCCTTTCTCATTTTTTCTTCATATTGTACATTTAGTTGTACATATAGTGTCCATAGTTTTCTCTTTTCCTCTTAAAAATCTTCAGTTGTGTAATATTATGGCCTTTGTGGAGTATTTGGCATTTCTATGAGAGGAGTGGATTAGAAAGGTTCCACTGGAGGGCAAGAATATATAATCCTTGGCCTAGAAGACTTCTCCATTACCTGAGTTTGAGGTTTAATTCTCTTTTGAACTTCTTTATTATAGGCTTCTAGAACTTTTTCATATTTACTCTATAGTTCAAAAATTTCCTTCTCTTCTTTCTCTATAGTTGCCAGAATGAAGTGAGATGTTCTAACATTCATATGTGTATCTTGCACATGGGTGGTATCTACTACTCTTCTTACTATAATATTCCCAATTAATCAAGAATCATCTGGCTACGATGAAATAGCCCTTGATACTTTCCTTAATGACCAAACAACCAAGGGGGCTTGGTCCTCACTAAATGCAGTACCTTGGAATTCTTTCTTGTTTCCATCCTATAGGTCCAATTTATTTGAAACAGAATTACAAATTAGAGCATCTTCTATATCCCAATTGGGTAGCAATAAAAATTTGATGCTTTCACCATTTGCCTCCCCTCTACAGGGGTTATACTTTGGAATTCTTGCATCATCTCTTCTATCACTTAATTTTGCAAGGTTGCCTCCTCTACTTCTAGATGCTCTATTCCTAACTTGTTACAATTTTCCTCATATTTTCCTATGTTTGTTCCCCATGAAAATTTGTGGAAGGCTCTAAACTTCATAAAACTATCATCTGACAAAAATTGATGACTAGCTTGCTCTATCACAGGGTCTAGTTCCCTTCCTTTATAATCTACCACTATCAATTCTAGGATTGGCATAGGAGGATTCTGGGGGTTTCCTTCATCTAATTCACCCTGGGTAATAAAAACTCCTCCTTGGGACCCCAACTATTCAATTTTCTCTCTGGTAAGTTGTTCCTCTTCAATCTACAAAGGGGATTGTGTAGGTAAATATTCCTCAATGTGAGGACCTTGATCTCTTATTATTATTTTCCTCTTAGGAGAGGGCTCATCAGGCCTCTCTTCCAAGACAAGACTAGTGGATTCTTCTATTTGTTTACCCTCATCCACAATGACCATTTTTGTATCAAAGTATAACCTAACCTCTTTTGGACAATCAAACATCCTACCCCTACATTGGGAGTAAATGCCAATGTCCTCATAACCTCTTTGGCCTTTTCTGGGTATCTATTAATAAAAAAAAGTTTTTTCTCATTCATAGTTTCCATTATTTTAGGAAAAGTAATCATGAGTTTATTGATTCTATCTTCCTCTATACTGGCATTATCCAAAGGACTATAATCTCCATCAAAACAATGTATAAACTCCAAAACCCTTGAGAAAACCCTCCACTTTTCTTTCTTGGTTTCTTGCTCCTGCAAGGAGAACTTGTTTCTTATCATGTACTTAGGGTAATATGGCTCATGTTTTATTTTACCAAGCTTAGCTTTATGTCTAAAATCCAAGTCATAGAATCACTTAGTTTCACAAAAATGAGAATGAGACACATCCATCTTATACTAGTCTAATATTTTGTAAAGGGATAGCCAACCACATTTTGTAATCATAAAATATTGAGTTGAGGTACAAGTTGGGAAAATTGCCCCTCTTCCCCTTTTCACCAAATAATTTTCCTCGAATCCTCCTAGCTGCCACAAAAACTTAGCTACCCCTATCTTTAAAGGCACTTGGTATGTCAATACATGTGGAGTTCCTCTAAAACCATAAATCCTAAAAATGGTTGAAACAGAGTATGGGCTAATGTCTCCCCAACTATGTGATACTTTCAAGCCAATAGGATTATCGATGGGCCTTATAAGACTTACCAATGCCTTAGGCACTTTGGGATTGTTGATCCACCTGACAATAGGTGTATCATAGTCATTCTCTATGCCATGCTTAGGAATAATATATTCAAACTAAGGACTATTTTTCCCACTACGAGGTGCATTTAATCTTGTCAAACCAGGGACATATAATTGAAATGGTCTGCATAGTATGTGCACTAGGTCTTTTAATGAGTCACTAATCTTATGCTGCATGAAAGTAAAATGCAAGGAAAAGAACTTACACTATTTTTGTAGGAAACTAACACACTTAACTCTATGAATATAGGAAATAAAATGAAAGGATAATGAATATTCCAACTTAGTTCATCCATTATAGCTGTTCTCACATATGCTACAAGAACATTCACAAAGTGCAATGCTATAGAAAGGAACTTACAACTTCTAATTACAAAACTAAGAATGCTTGGAAATAAATCTATTCTACCCTAATCTAATCCACCTTCCAAGTGGGCGCCCTTGGTTGGCTTCACCAAACTACTAACACAAGATAGAAGCCAAAAACTATTTCATTAGAATTTAGAAATTCATTACATAACACAAAATTGTAAAAATACAAATGTAAAAGTTAACAGTCCGTTCTCTTAAACTATTTCTTCTAACTAGTTAAAAAATGTAACACACTTGGGTCAATTCCTATATATATAGGAAATCAACACTTATTCCATAATAGAAAAGTAATTTACCTGGCTTTAAATCCACAAGAGAGAAAGTAGGAGGATAACAACTAAAGGTAGGAAGAGGGAATAATGGCTTAAGGTGTGAATAATAAAGTCCAAACATTTTCTCACCAAAGAATAAATTCAAAAAAGATAATAAGTCTTCATAGCTCCTCCTTACTTGCTATTGTGTCTTCTAAAACTATTGCAACTTTCATCCACTATGGCTGCTCCTTAGCGTTCTCTTCTCCTTGAATGTTGTTGGCTCTCAAATTTTGAATTCCTCCAAATATATTTTAGTATTTATTAACAAGTTAGTAGCAATACAAAGAAATGTTTACAAATAAACATTTATCAAATTAAATTCAAATATAAGAACACACATTTTGATAACTATATGAAATACTGCATACTATATATAATATTAGCAAAAGATGACATAGTTTCTACTCATATGTTTATCATAGGTTCTATAAACATAGGTCCACAAATATTTGATAAAGATAAAATAGAGTATCAACAAAGTATCTTAAAACTATCATAAAATAAAGGTAAATGTTGGTCTCATCATTTGACCCCTGTTAAGCTAATGCTTGTCCTCAAGCATTGCACTTCCTTGTTTATGACCTGAACTCTCTAATCTCTATCCTTCCTTTTTTGTTTCTCTTAAAAGTGTAGTAAAATCCTATAGTTCTCTCCCACACTTCCCTTCTATGATCTTCCTGAAGCTTGTCAAGTCTATTGGCATTGATGTCATACAAAGGCCATAGGAGCATTGGAGGCTAAATGGTTAGGGGATAGCACAACTCTAGTTTGGTCTACTTCCCTAACTCTAAATATTTTGGAACCTTGTGAAGTGCTGCCTCTAAGTTAATGGGACTATGTGGTTCTATCTTTTTAAGAGATTTAGGCAATATGGCCCATCTACTCCTAGCACCAGTCATAGCTCTCTAAAAAGAAAAGTTGGGCAGATTTTTATAATTAGCATAAACTTTAACTCTAGAAGCAAAGATCCTATTCCTTACTTATGGATTCTTTTTTCCATAAGTTAATTTGAACCAACCCTTGAGTACTTCATCTGGCTTGCTACTCTCTACTCTTAAAGGAAAATTTTTGTCCTTTTCTCATCCCTATAATTATTTAGCTACTTGTCATAATTTGGTTCATTGGACATCCAAGACATGAGGGCTCTTAAGTGTATAACCCCTATGTAAAGAAAGGGATTCCATTGAGTCTCTAAAGGGATAGAAAAATTATGAACATTTAATTCACAAATTAAATTTTGTGCCAAAGTGGCATAGTCTAATATAGTCCATAAAATTCTTGTACTGATTTGAACTCTGCATTAATATTCTTAAGAGTTAACATTAATTGAAACAAAAGAAATTGTTCTTTCAAACAGAGAGCATAAACTCTTGGTGGTGGTCTACAAGTAAGGGCTTGGTTAGCTAACTTGAGGTCATGTTCCATTCGTTGCTATTGGCTTGCTAACTATTCCTTTAAATATGCAATTTCATCACCTTGAGATACTATAATCTTATTCATCTTTTTCTTCTCTTCTTTCCACAAGGCCTCAGCAAACAAATGCTATCCATACAACTGAAAAAGGAGTTTTTGCAGTGTGATAGAACCACTATCTTCTTCATGATCTCTTTTCCTTTTTCTCTGCTCCTACCATAAAGGTTCTACAAAACTAGTAATCCATGTTGACCTTTGGGGAACAAGGGAAATGTTTGGATCAACATATTTAGGAACAGTTTCATCCCTATAGAAGGAAGTACCTAGTAGGTTTGTTTGGCTATCATCTAGATTTTCTTTGATTTCATCTCTACATTCCTCATTAGGGTTTTTGGCAATACTTGCAATCTTAGGGTGAGGAGGAGAGTGATAAAAAATAATTTACATAGGGTATTCCTTAGTGGATTTTTTAGACAACATAGAATCTTTAGAAACTTGTCCTCTCATCCTAGGGCTTCTCTTTATGGGGGTTTCCTCTTGTATCATGACCTTTTTCCTAATTTTCCCTTTGGGTGTCTCCACTATAGGAGTGGTTTTTGTAGGACTTTTCTTTGTTCTCTTTTGTCTTACAATTGTAGGATTCAGCTCTTCCTTTTCCTAAATAGAGATTTCTTCCTATAGTTTTCATTTCCTCTTCACTCTCCTAGTAGTAGGTTTTACAATCTCTTGCATAGGTGAAGGCACATTTTCTTGAATAGGGATAGTTTCTTGCACATTTTCTTGGGTCTTTTTGGCTTTAGCCTCTTGGGTATTTTGTTCAGTAGGCTCACTAGTGGGAGCTACATTTTCCTCACCAGGTTGTTCACTAGGGGTAGCTTGGGGTTGCAGAGTTTTGGCTTGGGAGATACATCCATAAGAAAACTCTTTATCAATAACTTGATTAAGGCATGATGAGTAATAGAATTATCTTTTCCTTTTTGAGTCTCTTCCGCACTAATACAAAGCATATTATACAAGAAATTTGGAATATTTACTGCAAGATTATGCCTTACACAACTAAGCAATTTGTAATGGTGTGCATGCAGGTATGAGAATCTACCTTCACATGTAAAACACCTAATTATGTGCATGGCTAATTCATTGTATGGTGGCAACAATGACATTCTCTTCCAACCTTTCTTTGTAATGTCCATTTCAGGGAGGCGGTTTGGTAAATTGAGCTCTTGCTGACCTCTCATCATGTCTGCTAGGGTAATGTTCTCCAATTGCAGGCAACCTAGTCACTTCAACAATGGATTCCTCTATTGAAATCACCTTTAAACCCCAAACAAAAGCTTCACCTTCATCAAATGTCGTTGTGAATTATGTGGCTACCTCCTCATCAAATGCAGTCAAACTTAAAAATACCCTAGCCATCTATATGTATTAAACCTTCTCATGACTTCTACATCTAAGAGTAACATAGTGTGTTCCACAGGTTCTCTCCTCTGCAGCTATCCACCCATTCTCTTAACACTTCCTCTATTTACTCTATTTTCTTCCTTTTGAATTCAAGCTTCAAATTGCTTCATTATTTTACAGAGTCAACTCATACTTCTTTTGTTTTAACATGCAATTATTGTCATAAAAAATTGTTATGCACAATAATAAAGCTTTTGATGAAAGAAAATCATGAATATTTGTGACAATCATTCGAAAATAGGGTTCAAATCACATAAAATTTAAACATAAGTCACATCACAGCTTGACACAGAAAATCATTCAAAAAGTAGGGAGTACAACACCTCACTTGTGTACTTATGGCAATTAATTTTCATTAATGAAGGGAATTCGAAGATTTGGAAAAATCTTTATGAATAAATAGAAATGACATTGGATATTAATGAACTTCCCTGCCCTTTGCTAAATTTGGACAAGCATACTCACTTGTCAGACCTAGTATGGTTAAGGGACTGGCATAATGCCACCATCATATAAATTATGGAGTATTAAAAATAATTAATGAAATCTATGGACTATAAGTGAATAATAATTTGAAAATGTTATACCTATTGATCTAATTATCGCACGTACTAAAAAGCTGGTGGAAGTGATATCATCATCGACAACATTTGTTATCATCTCATGAGGTTTATTAAAAGCATGAAAATTTGATGACATGGAAAGTGGATGGATGGAAGATAAAGAAATCAGATGAGGTGGATAGGTGGAAGGTAGAGAGATGAGACAAAAAGAAACAGTGAATAGAAAAGTGAACTTTATGTGAACATAAAGTCTTTATTATGAGCATGAACAAAAAAACTAATGTTGAAGAGTAGTAGTTAGAAGGTTGACACCTTCAACTATAGGAAGAGTTGCTTGATTTGTATTTGAATCCAAATGTTGAAACCACTGGAGGAAGTTCACTTTTTTTTGGGGCTACTTGTATAATTTCAATCTATGACCATTGGCTAATAGTTTGAAGGGTAGAAAATTAATGGTAGTGAGTTGAACAAAACCATTATCAAAGACATGACTAATTTCATATGTCCCAGCCATCTTGTCTACAACTTTTTGGGCATATCTTTGAATCTAGAACCATAACATAGTGCCTAGTCACCAACTTGAAATTGTTTATTCCTAATATGAGAATCATACAATTTTTTTTTTTGTTTCTACATTAGTTTAGTATGTTCCAAAGTAGCTTTTTGCATCTCATCAAAAGAGTTAAGATGCAGGAGATGTTCCCTTTGTGTTGTAGGAAGTTCAATATCTAGTGCTAATGTTGTCCTTAGAGTTTTATGTTCAAATTCAATTGGAAGCATTGCTACCTTACCATATAAGAGCTCAAATGGTTTGAATCCTAAAGTAGCCTTCCATGTTGTTTTTTATGCCCAAAAAACTTCTTTTAATCTACTAGTCCAATCCCTAAGCTATAAATGGACTATTTTTGTTAAGATGTTCTCCAGCTCACAATTTGTGACCTCTGCTTCTCCATTAGCTTGAGGGTGATAAGGACTAGATTTTTGGTGCCTAATATTATACTATTTCATCAGCTCTAAGATGATATTAGAGGTGAATTGTGCACCATAGTCAGTGGCTAGCTTCTTGGGTACACCATAGCGAGTAAAGATCTCTTCATACAGAAATTCAGCAACTTTTTCATCACGAGCATGCTTCATAGCCTTAACTTCAACCCATTTTGTTAGGTAATCAGTACACACAAGAATATAGGATTTCCCATTAGATGGAGGATCAATTGCTCCAATGAATTCCATGCCCCATTTGTTAAAGGGTGCTAATGCCATCTGAGGATTAAGAAGCATTTCGTCTGTTCTTGTTAGCTAGCCCATCCTTTGACACTTGTCACATTTCTTTGTATAGTTGACTGCATCCTTGTGAAGTGTAGGCGAATAATAACCAATTGTAAAGATTTTGAAAGCTATTTTTTTTGCTACAAAGTATCCTCCACATTGTTCATTATGACATGCATGTAAAATGTCATATGTCTCATCTTCTTTCACACATCTTCTCATAACTTGATTAGGTCCAGTGTAAAACAAAAGATTATCTATCCAAGAGAAATGAAAACTTTTCTCTACAAGCAACTTCTTTTCTTTGTAAGAAAAATGTGCTAGTATTTTATTGGCTACAATGTTGTTAGCAATGTCTACATATCATGGAGTTTGAATAGTAATATGAAACAAATGCTCATCTAGAAATGCATCATCTACCAAAGTTATGTTAGTATCATCATGATGGATTCTTGATAAATAATCAGCTACAACATTGGCTTTTCTAGGCTTATCAACAATAGTTGTATCAAATTCTTGCAACAATAGTAACCATTTTGCTAACCTACCTATTATAGTAGATTTGTTCATGAGATATTTAATTTTTGCATGATCAATATGAACAAGTATGGAATAGCCAGTTATGTAATGCTTAAATTTTTTGAGGGCATAAACTACTACTATCAATTCTTGTTCAATCATAGTGTAGGTTAGCTCTAGTCCATGAATGCTCTTACTAATATAATAGATTGCATTTTAAAGATTTTGGGATTCTTGTTCTAGGACTGTAGCTATGGCACAATTAGAGGCATCTTTGTGTGTGTGTGTGTGTGTGTGTGTGTGTGTGTGTGTGTCTATATATATATATGAAAAGTTAGATTCCAATCAGGGCCTTGTAAGACTGGGGTGGTTGTAGTCAGAAGTTTCTTAAGCTATAGGAAGGCTTCATCACATTCAAATGTCCAAATGAATTCAACTTCTTTTGTGAGTAACTTGTATAAGGGACAAGCTATTTTGCTGAAATATTTTATGAAACATCTATAATATCTAGCATGATCTAGAAAAGATCGTACATCTTTTGAACTTTATAGTTATGGGCAATGTTTTAATTACCTCTATCTGAGATGGATCCACTTGTATTCCTATAGCAAATATGAAATGACCAAGTAATACACCTTCCTGCACAAACATGAAACACTTTTCCTTATTAAGTGCCAAATTATGTTCTTGACATCTAACCAAAACCTTTTCAAGATTCACCATTGCTTCCTCAAAAGTGAATCCAAATGTTGTGAAGTCATCCATGTAGATTTCCATAGAATCATGTGATATATTAGCAAAGATGCTAATAATAGCTCTATAGAATGTTGTAGGAGCATTACATAGACCAAATGGTAAAAAAGAGTAGCAAAAGTACCCCATGGACATGTAAATGTGGTTTTGTCTTGATCTTTAGGAGCAATACTGATTTGATTATAACCACTATACCCATCTAGAAAAGAGAAATACTTCTTTCTATCTATAGACACCTAAATTTGATTACACCACTTTGGTAATCCTATTTAGCTATCTCTAAAGACATCATTAATTAAATTCCTATTTAATTAATCCTTTGCCATCCCCTAGATGATTAATTTAATTAATCATCTATAGTCCTAATTGATAAATCAAATAACCCATTCTTTATCTATTAATCCTATTCTCCTCTCTAATTCTAAATTCCAAATTTATTAAAATCACTTTAATAAATAAAACCCTCAAATCTAATAGCCCCTAAACTATCCTAAATCCTCCATTTAGCCTAATCCACCCCATCCACCCATACTAACCTAGCTTAGCCACTAACTCACCCACCCTCATGAATGACATCCACTTGCACATCTCTAACATCTTTAATCTAATCCTAACCCAAGCCTGATCAAAATATACCAACCATAAAACTTTATCCCAACCACAAAGTCTTCAATGCTCTCACATGCTCTTAAAAAGCTCTTACAAGCCATTATGAGAGCCATTTAAGGCCTTGAGCCTCCTCTGTTGACTCATCATTGCCCTTTCCTCCACCCATTGACCCTGTGACATGTGTCACTCCCTGATTGGTGCTAAAAAAGCACAATCCATGTGCTCCCCTTTCAATACATCCTAGCCCTCCCTAAATATTTCATCTCTCCTTGCATCTTAACCCTCCATCCCTCAAGCCCTTGGCCTACAAATTGGATCCCCTCCCAAGCCATTTTATCACAACCCCTTTTAGTAAAGTTATCATGCTTGTTTGAGAAACAAAGCCATCAATCATACCCTCATAATGCCAAATTGAGAGCTCACAAGGCTACCAATTTTCTATTATCCATCTCCACCATTGAAGTAACTTCGAAGCTTGAGCATACATCCCAAATCCATATCAATAGACATATCTCCAAATCAAGTGATCATCCTCATTGAGAGAGCCCATCCATGGCTCAAATTCTCATTTGAGGACTTCACTTTGTCTCTCTTATATGTTATGGTAGTTTAATGTGTAAATGCTTTTGTTTTCATTAAATTAGTATTTCTAGCATATTAGATTAGTGTACACATTTTGGCATGCCCGGTGGGACTCCACAAGGGTCATTTTAATCTCCATTTTGTTAGTTTCACATACTTTTTCATATTTTTACTAACCATGGGAAACTAACATTTTGAGCTTTAAATTTTGTGTCTTTGTCTTGTGGTTTTTGCTTGTACGGTACTATTTATTGCCGCAGGAACACGGATACAACCCTAAGGAAAAACCTTTTTTTTGCATCCTCACAGACATAGGAATGCGAACCCGCGACCACAAGAATGAGTCATACTACAGTGGGATCACGAACCTGCAGCACCGAGAATGTAGAAAGACCAACAGGAACGTCTGAAAAACTAGGCCAACTAAATTGCACATGCTGTTAAAACTAACCAACGAACTCACCCACAAATCTTCCAGCAGGAACACACCTCATTAGAGCAAGATCATTATTCCTGCTTGTGAGAATGCTCTCTTCTTCTTGTCTTAGAATTCTAAACTGTAATAACAACTTTTGTTAGCAGGATCATCATTCCCACCTGCGAGAACATTGTAAAGCCATAAAGCCGCGGGATCACTCTATCAAAAAGAGCTCATGAGTTTTTGGCTTGCATTTTTATTCTCTTTTTTTGCATTTTTTCCTATCATTCTCGTGATCCTAAGTCTTGGCGAGATTATCATTCATGTGAATAGACTCCAGCGGTATTGCGAACCTGCTTGTAGGAACGTGTGACCTCATGAGAATGCTGGTTTTTGCATTTTCTCTGCAGGAACGCTCTTTATTTTTTCTTAGTCGGGTCTTAGTCATTGTCACTTGCAAATCAAAAAAATGAAATTGTATGTCTAACAACCCCACAAATCAAATAGTTCATTTTGGACTTTAAAAAGAACAACAAACAAATTTTCAATTTTGCATGCAATCTAGGCACACTTCAATTTTTGGGGCATAAAAAGAATCCACATTTTAGAAAATTTCTAAGTTACAAAAAAAAATAAAAACACTTTTGAGTAAGTTTGTTGTTAGACTCAACCTATTTAATCACCCATCATTCTAACCATTGGTTGCAATATTAGTGCCATATATGGGGATGGGTCTACCTAAGAGGGTGATAAGTGCTCCACAAAAATCAAACTCCACTCACTCAAGTTTTTATTAATTTTTCTAATATAGGAATTTTTTTTGAATATGCATTAGCCTTGCTAACACTTCATTTGGGCATAAAAATTGAACAAAACTTGATGTGGAGGGACTTTGGGCGTGCGAGTTTACTTTTTGTTGACCCTAACTCTCCTTTGTGTATTCATTCTTTGATCACTTCTCTTTTGTTGGAGCATTTCAAATTGGAATTGAACCTTTGCATCTTAATCACGTGTGTTTTCAAAAGTCTAGATTAGAATACTTAAGCGTCAGTTGGAAAAGAACTCTATCTTTTAGCCCAATATCATCCAAGTCTTCTCTCCCCTTGTCATCTTTCGAGGCCATCTTGGGTGCATAAGATTATGATCCAGGAGGCCTGCTTGGGGATTTCATCACCCCTTGGGATGACCTCAACTCCAGCGTTCTGGTGAGGTATAAAGATCAGGAGGTGAATTCAAGGTGTCTTGGGACCAAGAATTTGTCACTCAAGCTAAGCCTCAACAAACTTTATACCCTTGAGAAGTGAAAGAGGAGAAGTGGGTTACTGCTCCTCTCAGCTGTATGACATCTTTTTGGTTTCATCTATAGATTTGGGCCTCACATACCTTGTGTATATTAAGGACTCCCTAGCTAAACCAACCATCAGCCTTACAGGCAACCATCTTGGATGTTAATGTGTTTGAAGTGACTAATTGAAACATTTGTAAAGCATACACACTCCTTGGCGCAAGTATCACATTCTCAGAATCAAAAATTCTATCTAGTTGTTCTTATCTATTGCTTGATCTTTTAATTTTTGAATGCATGTTTTCCAAACTTGGTCAATCCTAGCATAGGGCATACTTAGCGTAGTCACTGCCTCCAAAGAACCACGTGGTTGTGATCTTAATCCTTGAAAATATCTCATGTCAAGCCATCCCAAGACTAAGTTTAAGAAGGCTAAGCTTTCTCAAATACCAACCTATAAGAAAATTGAAGTACAACATAAGAAGCATACCCCTAACCCTAGGATTGCCAAATTGGATCAAATTGAGAAAGACAGAGCTGAAGTAGCATTGTAGACTAAATGGGACTACAAAATCCAAAACCTAACCCTTCGACGTGGTGTTAATATGAGCCTTATCGACAACTCTACTATTACTCATTCTGATTAGGTCCTTCCTTTTTCCACACACACTTACACACTTGTAGGTTTAGTCTCTCATCTAGGAATTGCACTATCCCATCTAAGCATTTGAAGTCAAATCATCTCCTCTCATCTTAGGTTGTTGAAGAAGAATCCTCCACCTACATTCTTACAATCTTAGTGTTATTTCCTCACTCACATAGAAACATTTTTGCATCACATCTCTCATCATCTTGAGTACCCTTGAAACACAACACTTTGCTAGGAATAGGTTTCTTTTGGTGCCTCACATCACCTTGAGCCAAAGGTTAGGGTTACACCTTTTGCATCACCATCACATTTCCCACACTCATATTTTAGGAACACACAAGCTTCTTGCACTTAGCACCATATCCTTTAAACACCCTTAGTGTCATCCCTCATTTTATTTAGGAGAAGCATCCTTTCATGCCACCCACCACACATTTTGGTAGGCACACGCAAAAAAAAGATATGGATCCTAGTCATAGTGGTAACACATCTCGAGCTCAACCATACTCTATGGTATCCATGACACCATCAGACCCACCACCGCAAATCCCATAAGAACTAGGATCATCCATAGATATTGAGGCTTTCATGAACCAACCTAGTCATCTACTATCGTAAATGGCATCATAGATCACAACAAGGAAACCATCATGTCAAATTTCTTACAAGACAATCTTGGTGTCTTTGAGTTTGGATGTCCACCACCTATCAACATAATAGATTCTACTCACCCATTGTTTGGATGGCAATCACCTCAGGTAGAACTAGTAGACCCAAATATCCCCTCGACCCAAGTGTCGGTCCCCATTCCATATAACACTCATCCCACTCCCACTCAACCATTAGTGCATACTACATCTCAACCAACCTCAAGCATACCATTTGCATCTATTTCCACCACCCATTTTTTTGCTCCACCAAATCCTCCATTTGCATCTAGCAGCACTACCTTTTCATTTCCACCCCATATTGCATCTAGTCCATTTGCTACTCAAATACCACCATTAGGGTCCAATACCTCATCCCCCATCCCACCAAACGTCACTATCAACCCCTTTGTAACTAGCCAAAGCTTTTTAGCCACTTTTCCTTTGGGACCTTGAAATTTTGCTACGACACAGGCACCTATCATTAGTCTTCCCCCTAGCACTACAATCACGTTCACACCTTTGACACTATCATCCACTGCTTCACATAGCTATTCACTCCCACCCCTCACCAACTATTTCTCCATGCCACCTTTAGACAATAGCCCAAATCCACCACCACTACAGTTCTCTACAGTAAACACTTTGCCACAAATTAACTACCTTGCACCTACTCCAAATCAGTCCTACTTTCAAGCAGGTTTGCAATCCACATATATTGGGCATGGTATATATTCCTAGAGCATAGCATAGGCATCATATGCATTACCCCCATTCCAGCCGCAACCTTCACATCAGCTGTATACCCAAGCACCCAGACAGAACCACCTCATAGGGCAACAACCTCATAGTTATCTACCACACCTATCTCAGAAAATGCAACAGTATGCACAACCCATGTTCCAGCAAACCATAGCATCCACTCCACCAGGGGCACTTGGATCGGGGGCATCTGCTCCTTCACCTGTAAGGTCTGAATGGGAAGAAATGGAAAATGCCCTCAAAGCCCTCAAGGATGGGACAGACACCAAGACTTTCAAATTTGAAAATGATTGCCCATACCCTTTTGATAAGACTATCATGTTGACTCCATTTCCTAAACATTTTGAGATCCCCAAGTTTGACAAATTTAGGGGAAAAAGTGATCCAGTCACACATGTTAAGGAATTCTATATGCATTCTTAGGAGGTAGCTTATAGTGAATGGAATGGTTCTGTCATATCCCTCAAGGTACTATTAAAAATTTTGTAGAACTTTTTGAGTCCTTTGTTGCTCAATAAACCCATCTCGTTGAAACTAAATTATCTATAGTGGACCTTGTCCACACTAAACAAAAAAGAAGGGAAAGTCTTACAGAGTGCCTGCAACACTGGCAAATCCTCACAACAAGGATCTCTTGCACCATCCCTAAGTGTCATCTTGTCAAGATGTTCATAAACAATGTACACCCTAACCTTGCTCATCATATGGTTATGAACTATTTGCAAACATACAAAGACATCAAAGAGAAAGGAATGGGCCTTGAGCAAGGCCTCATTAAGGATGGTGTCATCAGATTGTACAAAGAAAACCCCCAGGACCGTGGGTCGAGCAATGACAAAACCTAATATTGGAACAAAAATAAGAATACAGTGATAGATGGAGCCACTGACACTCGAAAGGTCCATATTTTTGGGGCACCTAACAATGTTACCACCACATTTTTCCAACAAAAAAATTATCAACATCAACCCCATGTGTATCACCAGCCACCTGTGTAAACTCATCAACCAATACCTATTCCTGATAATCAAACCAATGCTATCACACTAGCGGTAGGTAGTAAACCTTGTATTTAGAGGCAACCATGAATGTACACCCTATTGGGGGAACCTCTTGATACAATCTTCAAAAAGTTTTCCAAAAATAACCTTGTTCAATATCCACAAATGCAACCCTTGGAACCCAATCAGTCTAGAGCATCCTGGTACAAAGATAATGAATATTGCAAATTCCATTGTGTTAAAGGATACACTACCCTTAAATGCATGCAACTTAAGGATTATGTACAGGACCTCATTGATCAGAAAGAGATCATAGTGGGGGCACAACCCTCACCTAATGCAGGATTAATGATGTATCAAAATGCTTTCCCTCCTCATAACACCAAACCAAGAAAGGCACCTGCAAACCCTACTGTCAACAAACCTAACAATGCTCTAGGTAAATAAGGTGACAACCAAGACATGTCTCAAAATTATACCTTAGCATACTTAGACTATGGTAGCTTAATTGGTTGCATATTCCAAGTTGAACCATCTGTCAATGTCATCAATATCAAAGGCCCAAACACTCAGTGTGTAGTCGCTACCCATCAAACATGACTCAATATAGCTGGTCCACCTATATCCACACAAATTAGACCACCATCAGCATGACCACCTCCATCTCATGCATCTCCATCCAAATCACCTTCACTAGGGCCATAGTATAACATCTTGGAACATATTGGAAACACACCTGCCCAGATCTCCATCCTAGATCTCTTACGGACAAGCCCACTATATCAAGAGATCCTTGACAACACTCTATGTGAGTCGTGCATCCCCTTTGACATTAATGCCACTGAGTTTTGCAACTTGGTTGGCCATCTTTCATCCTCATGTGCCTTATCCTTCAAAAATACTGATATCCTAGTAGTTGAACCTGATCACATCCTCCCATTTCTCATCGTTGTTATGGTTTCTAACTTTGTAGTTAAACATGTCATGATAGATAACGGATCAGCTCTAAACCTATGTACTCTAAAGTTCATCAAGCAGGAAAGATATACTAAAGCAGATATCATCAATGAGGTGATCACCATCAAGGCATATGACAATTTGGAGCATACTACTGAAGGAACCATCTTGCTCCTTATCAGAGTCGGCCTAGCCACTCATGAAACATTCTGTCACATAGTTGATCTTAATCTTCCATATAATATCCTCCTTGGTCATTCATGGATTCATGCCATGAAGGCCATTCCATCCACATATCATCAGTGCATCAAATTTATGCATAATGGCATTGAGATAACCATCCACGTAGATCCTAAACCCTTTGCTTATTGCAATGCAGTTGAAGCTTCATACACCAATCACTATCCTGGCATTGAAATTGGCACCACCATGGCCATCTCCTCTAGCACCTTCCATGATTCAAACACCATTTTAGCCTCCACTCTCTCCACAATTAAGATCAACTACCAAGGTTGTGGTGAGTATAGTCTCACGGATGCTTTTTCTATTGGCGCTCTACCACTTGACCCATATACTCAAGGATGCCCAATACATCAAGGGCCTATACCAGAAACCACCTCTCGACTTCATTAGTTGGGCCCTACCACATTTTTCACCGAGGGTATCCTTGATGGAGCAGAAAATACACTAGAATTTAGCACATGGCTATACAAGGAGCCACCTCCTAAGAGTGAAGCACTTCTTGATCACTTTAAACAGAAATATCCCTGGTCACATCGCTTGACCATGGAGAAATGGGATTATCAAGGAGGTGGTTTAGGTTTCCAGGAATCAGGTATGAGATAGCCTATAGAAGCACACCAAGGGTAGAAAACTAAAGGCTTAGGCTATGGACTCCCTGCAACTAGGGGTACTACAGCAGAAGGCCATGCCTTTATGAACATCCAAAACACTCTCGTTGAGGTTGAATACATCCCTGAGGAAGTTGAAAAGAAAGTTTACGATGATATTTTCCTTGACAAAATAATTCTTGGAGCCTCTGTGCTCTACCAGTTATCCTTGAACCTCATAGACCTCCCCCTTGCTCACCCCAAACTCATATATTGGGACAAACCAAGTGTCGTCCATGTTGATGAGTTCTCTATCGAGCATGTGTTCCATAAATTCATGGGGGTAGAAATGCCACATAAATGGCTGCCTCCACCAATGATGTATGTCTACAAGCTGGATCCTATAGGTTACTTTGAGGAGGAGGAAATCTCTAGTCACAAAAATGAAATCCCAAAAGAAACAAAAAAGAATAAAAGAAAAACATCCCATGGTGAAAACTCCTCTGGAGCACCATTGGGTGACTCAAAAAATAAAACAAAAATAAAGGATGTATCCAATGGTAAAAACCTCTCAGAGACACCTGAGGATGGAGATTTCATCCTTCCCTCATAGGAGCATCAACCTCCTATATCTTCAATTTTGACAGAAGAAACTCAGCCTATAGATATGAGTCTGACAGAGATACCACATATCACATACATCATAGCCTCTTTACTACCTAAACAAGCAAAGCTTCTTCTTGTGTTACTCCATGAAAATATAAGTTGCTTTGCCTAGTCATATTAGGATATGTCAGGGTTGGACCCCAAACTAGTTGTACACCATCTGGCAGTTGATCCAGTGGCCAAGCCCGTCAAACAAAAACTTCAAAAAATGCACCCCAAGGTGGCTTTATTAGTCAAAGCAAAGCTAGAGAAGTTGTTGGAAGCCAAAATCATTCGACCAATAGATTATTCTAAATGGATTTCTAATATGGTACTTGTTACCAAGCCCTCTAGTGATATCAGAATTTGCACCAATTTCTGAGATCTTAATAAAGCTTGTCCAAAGGATGACTTTCCATTGCCAAATATTGACATGATTGTGGATCTCACCGCAGGTCATGAACTCTTGTCACTAATGGATGGTTTCTCTAGATATAATTAGATTTGTATAGTAGAAGATTAGCATAAGACAACATTTACTACACCTTGGGGCACATTATGCTACAATATGATGCCCTTTGGGTTGAAGAACGTTGGGGCAACCTACTAGCGCGCGATGACAGTCATTTTCCATGACCTAATCCATAAGATACTTGAGGATTACATGGATGATATTCTAGTCAAATCTCTCAATGCTCTAAATCACTTGTCTCACCTCGAGGAAGTGTTTAACTGACTGGCAGAATATCATCTCATGCTAAATCCAAAGAAGTGTGTCTTCGGTGTTACTTTAGGAAAGCTCCTAGGCTTCATTGTGTTACAGCACAGTATTGAGATTGACCCTAAGAAGGTCAAATCCATCATGGATATGGCTCCCCCTAAGACACTCAGGAACCTTTTTTCTTTGCAAAGAAAACTCCAATCAGTCTGGTGATTCATTTCTCAGCTTGCTGATAAGTGTCAACCTTTCACTCACTTGCTTAAGAAAGATCAAAGTTTCGAATGGGACCCAGCTTGCCAGCGCAATTTCAAGCTCATCAAGTAATACTTAGCTAATCCACCTATTTTAGTTCCTCCAGTTGTAAGGCACCCACTCATATTATACATCACAGCTACTCCTATAGCATTAGGTGTTCTGCTAGCATAACTTGACGATGGAGGGAAGGAATGAGCTATTTATTACATCAACCAAACATTAGTGGGATATGAGCTCAACTACACACCAATGGAGAAGGCATGCTTAGCAGTAGTGTTTTCCACCTAGAAGCTATGTCACTACATGTTGAGTCATACTATACAAATGATTTCAAAGATTGATCCATTGAAATATATGCTCTCTTGTACAGTACTCACTAGACACCTGGCAAAATGGGTTATGCTTCTTAGTGAGTTTGGCATTCAATATGTTGATAGAAAGGCCATCAAAGGCCAAGCTATTGTAGATCACTTGGCTAATGTACCCTTAGTTATAGATCACCCAATCATCATGGAATTTCAAAATGAATACCTCTGTTTGATAGAAAAAAAATCACTCGAGAAGCTATATTTTGATGGCTCCTATACATCTCATGGTTCTGGTGTAGGCATACTCTTGGTTACACCTCAAGGCAATTATATCCCTAAATCCTTCAAACTACAATTCTGGTGTACCAATAACATTACAAAGTATGAGGCCCTTGTTGCAGGACTAAAAATTTCCATTGAATGGAATATCATAGAGCTTCAGGTCTATGGTGATTCTCAGCTTATCATCAAACAAGCTTTGGATGAATATCAAACCAAGGATGACAAATTACTACCTTACAAAGACCTAGTCGACCAACTAAAGGAGCATTTCATGCAGATCCAGTTCATACAGATACCTTGACTCCAGAATAAGGTAGTTGATGGTATGGCTACTATTGGTTCTCTCTGAGAAATACCACAAGAAGCTACATAGTATGAATTCTTGGTTGAGCAGCTGCACAAACTCACATATAAGAATGATTAATAAACATGAGTCTGTATCTTGGTTGGTCCCAAATCTCCATGGTACCATGAAATTCATTCCTACCTACTAAATGGTATCATATCTCCTCACCTCACACGAACCCAACATCAAAACCTTATTCGCAAAGCTTCCTATTACACTATCATTGCCCAAACCCTATATCATTGTGGTTATCATGATACTCTTTGTCGATGCTTAGATCAAAATGAGGCTGTGATGGCTCTCAAAGAGGTACACACTGGACTTTTCGATGTTCACATGAGCGGGATGGTGATTGCAAACCAGATCCTTTAGGCTGGATATTATTGGCCTACTCTAGAATAGGATGCATGTGAATTTGTGAAGCGATGTTTACCTTGTCAACGACATGCTAATTTATTTTGGACTCCAACACAAGACTTGCAACCCATTGCACCACCATGGCCTTTTTCCTACTGGGGATTTGATCTTGTTGGTCTTATTGTGCCACATTCTTCAGATGGGCACAAGTGGATAATCACTGCCATTGATTATTTCACTAAGTGGGTCAAAGTAGTTCCCCTTGTTTCTGCCACGGGATTTTAGGTGTCCAAGTTTATATTGTATCATAGCATATGTCGCTTTGGCATCCCAACTACCATATTCATAGACCATGGAGTTAATTTTGAAAACCTAAATATGGAAGAATTATGCACTTCCCTCTACATCCACCACTCCTTCTTGAGCCCATATTTCCCACAAGGTAATGGTCAGGATAAGGCAACTAATAAAACCCTCCTCAAAATCCTCAAGAAAGTTGTCAATGACTCCGACCGTGATTGGCATTTGCCAATTAATCCTGCCCTATGGGCATACTACACTTCATTCCATATAGCCACTGGCACAACTCCATACTCCCTGGTCTATGGTGCTGAAGCAGTCCTACCTATTGAGGTTGAACTCCCATCACTTTGCATTTCTCTCAAAGGATAGATATTTGATGAGGAATATAGAGTGGCTCAACTTACTCAATTGGATCTACTTGATGAGAAAAGACAACAGGCCTACGACCATCTCATGATCTATCAAAGTCGCCTCAAGTGCAATTTCAATAGGAAAATCCATCCATGCAATTTTTAGGAAGGTGACATGGTCCTTAAAGAGAATATGAAGGTTCAAGCTTATCGAAAAAAGAAAGGCAAGTTCGAGCCCACCTGGCTTGGTCCTTATGTGGTCATAGCATCTTTTGGCTTAGAAGCCTATCAACTATCTACTCTTGAAGGTGAAGTCCTAAATGATCCTACTAATAGTATCCACCTCAAGAAATTCTATGCCTAAAAGATAGAATTTTCAAATCAAGGAAAGAAAGGAGGCATAAAATAAAAATGAAGCATCCAATGGTAAAAACTTGGCAATTCAAGCACCTTGGATAGGTCCCTGGTGAAAACCTAGCAAATAGGCACTAGGTGTACTATAGCTCTTCCATTATCTATCACCAATACACACCCCTTTATCACCTCTCCATATTTTCTCACTCATCCCACTCACTTTTCCAAGGTGTTCCTTATCGTTAGTCGCCATACTTCTCAACATCATCCTCTAGCACTTTTCATTGTGTAACATCCCATCTTATTTATAGCATCTTGTGTACCATACTTGATATATCCTACCATTGTACTCTACTAGATCTACCCTATTTCGTGCTTTTTATCCCTACCATATGTAGCATATATGACCCATATAATGTGCATCTTACACCCCCTACACTAACCCTTGTCTCCCATATATTGTACCTATATGAATACAACAGTATCCAGACCCCTGTACATCAATCACACTTTACATAAACCCACCTCAACAAAATCGAGTATTGTAACAACGCTATCTCCACACATCCTGTACTTTCCCCCGTCACGCCTATACCTACTCTCAAGTTCCCATGTCCTTAACTAGTCTCACTTGTACATACTATCCAGGTCTTGTTGCAACCCATTAGTAGCTCGTCAGTTGATCTCTTTGGCAAAAGGTTTCTTTTTCACTTTGTGGAGTCTTTTGTTGTTTCTCCTTTTGGTTGATTTTTTCCACGTACCTTTTGTTGTTTCCTCCTCAAGATTGCCATGATCATTTCATGTCATGGTGTATTTTGACTGGAGTAGCTAAGGAGGTTGCTTTTGATCAAACCTTTTGCTACTTGAGAGTCAGTTGATATTATCCTTGCATATTTCCAACATGTTTTCATCTTTCGATAAAACATGATGCACTTGGGTAATCTCATTTGCTTGTGGATCATCCAACATCATTCCAACACTAATTTCTTTGAGACTCACATGTGATGCTAGGGCAATCCTTGCATGCCTATTTGAGTCAGTCCTATGGAATTTTGGAGAAAAGGCCTTGACATTCTTAGTAACCTTGGTAGATCCCTAACAATCCTATATCAAATTAAGTGTTTACACTACATAGTGGTACTTCCTCACGAAGTACCCCATGCTCAAGTTTCCCCTACATCTCATTTTTATTTATTTAGAAACCCTGGTATCCTCCTCCCTGTCATCACCCCTCTCCCTTGAACTATCACTTTTTACATCCTCAGAATCATTTGATTCAAAGCCTTGAACATGAAATCTTATTTACTCTCATCATGATGTGATCCCTATCATAAGTTACTATCCTAGCTCTCAAATCTCTGCTATCCTCCTGACTGCAAGTTTTTTGGTCACTCTTTTTCCAACATTATTCTCCTTAGAGTCAGTATCTCCTATGATCACTTTTTCATATCATAGAACGAAACATTGGTTATCTTATTCCACCATCATTGTTTGTCTTGCATCTCTTAAAAATCTAGTATGATGTAGTTTGTATCCTTTATCATATCGCAACATATCATCGCATGCAATTTTTTATGATTTTGTCACTTGCTCATCATAAAATATATCTTTTAGTTTGTGTTCTTTTTAGCATATCATAAGTTTACTATTCTCCCTTTTAGTTCATCTTAAACATAAGTCATTCATCATTAGATTATAGTTCATTTTAGCATTATCATTCATCATTTAGATTCTAATTCATTTTATCATTCATCATTAGATTGTGATTCATTTTAGCATAGTCACTCATCATTAGATTATGATTGTTGTCATTTATCATTAGGATAGGTTTTAGCATTGTAGTTCATCATTAAGTTATATTTCATTTTCTTTTATTTCGTAAATCATTTGTTTTAATATTTTTTCCATCTTTAGTTAAGAATATCCTAAGTGTCATAGCATTATATTCATTTTTCCATATCATAAATCTGTTGTTTATCCTTTAGTTGGTGATTCATTTTTTTATCACTTATAGTTTGTACTTATCATCATACAACATCATATCAAAAACTCTCCAAAGCAATCAATTTCTCAAGATCACACCACATCTATCATAGAACAACATCATATCATCAACAACATATCAAAAACCTATCATACTACGAAAAATCTCATCATCATCACATCTACAATATCATAAAGAAAAATATGTCATCAAAGATCACATCAAATCACATCACATCTGCAATATCATAGATCAAAATCACATCACATCATATATGCACTATCATAGCTGAAATCACATCAAAAATCATAGTATACAGTCATAAAAAATCACATCTTGCATCACAAACTGTCAGCACAATTATAAAATCATAGCAATGTTGCATCCTAAAAGTCATCAGTAATACCATCAAAAAATCACTATCCATCACTATACATGACATCACCAAATACAAATATCACCAGAATCATCATATCCATATATCAATAAAAGAATGAAAGAATAATAGTCCATCAGTGTACAAATGTCTATATCATACAAATGGGTCTGAGCCCACACAAAACCTCCATCTGTCTCCAAAAACACAATATATACATAATACTTAGTATCCCAAAAAGACACCTACCCGTCGATGGTCAACCCATCATCCCTACATTATCAGTCTCCTCCTGTACCCCTCTCCCGACTCTTGGTGGTGGTGGTGGTGGTGGTGGAGGTTGTGGCCCCATCAGTCCTGCCCCTATCCTAGAGCTCTCTGCCTCCTCTCTGATCCCACGCCGCTGGGTCAGCCCTGCTCTCTAACTATGCCTTGTGTGCTGGGAGCTGCCTGCACTCTCTCCCCCAGTGCTCCATCTAGTCTCCCCTCCTCCTTGCATCCCTATATGGGTACCTACTGTGCCTGATCGAGTCGGCCACCTGTAATGCTCAATCTATGATGCTGGCACCACCGCATGGTACCTCCCTCAGCAGAATCCAACCCTCTCCCTCAACACCTCCATCTCTACCCACAATCTCCACAGCTCCTCCAAACCCCCTCCCATTGCCACTATCTCATCAATATGCACTCTCCAGTAGTCCACTGAATCTATATGATGATATATCAAAGGCTCAGCCCAGCTGTATGCTATTGGCTCCTCTGGCTGCCTATCCTTGCATCCCAATGGCCTGAGCACTACAATATGCTCCCATGCCCATACCTATAGCAGTGTCGAGAACCCAATGCTCCTCCCCTATCGGTCACCGCCTTGGTACACTATCTAATGAAGGTCCTGGTATAACTCAACCAACATCAGAGAACCCCATGTAACTAGGTGTCTCGAATCAACTATCTACATCACTACTGGAATCAATGCCAACGTCACACTTGTACCCCCTATATCTGGGGCAATATACCCTGAAACTAGCCCCAACACATAGAAGTAGATCCACCTCTCTAGCGTCATACAATCTAGATGATCATCCAATGAAAACTATCCTTGTCAAATCTTGTACTCCACTCCTAGCCCCATCAATCTCTACACCGTTGCCTCTACTATCATCTCTCTGGTTTCCATGACCGGCGTCCCCCACACTAGCAGTCTGAATATCTAGTACACATCCTCTAGCATCATTGTCATCTCCCCCATTGGTAGGTGAAATGTCATTGTCTCACTATGCCATCTCTTGCATAGCATGGTAACCATCATCATATAAGTACAAGTAGGGGGTAACCTCACCAGGTGGCCTAACCCGATCACCTCGACCCACACCCAATCAGCCAGCATCAACATCTCTCCCGCATGCAACACTACTGCTCGCCACTCCCATGACACAAGTGCATCTAGTGACCACTGCACATAACCAAAACCTATCTAACTATCAGTTTTATATCTCCTTGTTTATCCTCCCACTCTCCCTTCCCTCAATCCTAGCTTTTTCTAACTTTATTTTACCAAACCCGTGTTCTTGCAGAAACAACATTCCTGTGAAGCCTATCCTCTTGCATTCCCGTGGAACTATATTCCAATGGGATCACGCTGTTGACTCTGCTCTCGGTCCCTTGACCTTTCCCTCAATCTCGCTCGTGCATTCTTGTGCTCTCTCTAGCTAGCGATCCCACTGACCCTTGATCCCGTGAGATTGTGTTCTTGCACTATCCCCTTTTAACCCCTTTCCTGCTATCCAATGACCTTAATTGGTGGGGACACATTCTCGCTACCTAAATCACGTTCCTCATCATGGGGACGCATTCCTCTAACTCTATCCTATTCCTGAATGGCATGTCATCTTGGGATTGCTTTCTTGCAAATGACTATTTAAAATCTCGTATCCTCCCATCTCGATGCAATTTTTTGTGGGATCACATTCTCGTTGATCCCGCTCGCATTCTCGTTGATCCCGCTCGCATTCTCGCTGGACCCATGCTTGCAAGATCACATTTTTTATTTTGTGAGAATGCTATAACAAATGCATCAACACAAATCACGTAGAGGTTTTAGACCCTACCAATCGATCGGGCATCCCTCGTACTCATACTCGTCACACTATGTTCGCCTGGTGCTCTAGTCATCCAATACTTGCCATCATAATCTCCACTGCAGAGCTCCTAATCAGCAATATCTCCTCCTCAATCTGACTGCAAATGGCCCCTTCTAGCCCCCTCTTCACCCTGCCTAACCCTCTTGGTTCTCCCACCCTTCCCAAACACATTCTCCTCCTACAAAACCAACCCTAAACCACTTTGTACCCTTGTCACAAATCTTGATTAGCTCTTCCACTACATCCTTTAGCTCGATCACTTGTCCCCAAGGTGTTATCCCTCCATTTTAGTGGTCTCTGATAGATCCTTGTAGGATATAGCTTTCTTCATGTCTGATCTTGGTTCGTTAGTACCTCATCCTGCCCATCTCCTTGGCAAATAGTTCTCTTTTAAATTTTTGCTTTATTTTTTATTTTGCTTCTTCCCTTTTGGGTATTTGTGTATCTTTTCCCAGCACTCTTTTTTTCCCTCCTCAAGGTTGCCACGATCTTCCATATCATGGTATGCTACGACTGGGGTAGTCTAAGCATACAATTTTGATCAAGTCTTTCATTTGTTTTGTTTCTGCTTATGGTTTACCCCATATCGGTTTCACACTGCTTCCTCTGGGATTCATGTGTGATGCTGGGGCAATCCTTGCATCTTTGTTTTGCATCCGTTCATCCATCCTCTAGCCAGTTGGTGACATGGCATTGATGTTCTTGGTAACCTTGGCAATTAGCCAACCATCCTATAGAAAATCTTGTGCTCAACTATGTGGTAGTACTTCCTTTCATCTCCATTCTCCCCCATCCAACCCACTTTCTCTTCCCATCATCCATCCCTTCCTCTTCATCTCCTTTTATCATGCTGTATCTTCTCATCCATCTCCCCTAAAGTCTTAAGCTTTCTTCCTCTTGTGCATCCGATTCTGCTTTATCATTGTCCCATAGTGAGAGCTTGAGCTAATTCAGCCCCTTCTCTTTGCCAATCTAAGTCTCGTTGCTTATCTCAGATTCTTACACTTTTTCAAGAAGTCGTCGAGCCTCATCTTCTCTCTCCACTGCCTTCTTGAGGGGGCATCTCTAAGTCTAGTCTCTCTTCTTCTTATTCAAGATTGGGGCAACTGTGTTGCTAAAATATCTTCCTTGTGTAGTCTCTATTTGAACTTCTTTGAAATAGTGTTGTCTCAACACTATGTCAAAGAGGGGCAAAATGTAGAAACCTAAATTCGATTACACCACTTTGGTAATCCTATTTAGCTATCTCTAAAGACATCATTAATTAAATTCCTATTTAATTAATCCTTTTCCATCCCCTAGCTGATTAATTTAATTAATCATCTATAGTCCTAATTGATAAATCAAATAACCCATTATTTATCAATTAATCTTATTCTCCTATCTAATTCTAAATCTCAAATTTATTAAAATCACTTTAATAAATAAAACTCTCAAATCTAATAGCCCCTAAACTATCCTAGGTCCTCCATTTAGCCTAATCCACCCCATCCACCCATACTAACCTAGCTTAGCCACTAACTCACCCACCCTCATGAATGTCATCCACTTGCACATCTCTAACATCCTTAATCTAATCCTAACCCAAGTGTAATCCCCCCCCTAACCTTGTCACATTCTCTAAGTAAGCTTAATACTTTCCTAAGCCAAACCAAAGTCTCCTCCCTCAAAATATCCCAACTATAAAACTTTATCCCAACCACAAAGTCTTCAATGCTCTTACATGCTCTGAAAAAGCTCTTACAAGCCATTATGAGGTCCATTTAATGCCTTGAGCCTCCTTTGTTGACTCATCCTTACCCTTTCCTCCACTCAATGACCCTGTGACATGTGTCACTCCCTGATTGGTGCTAAAAAAGCACAATCCATGTGCTCCCCTTTGAATACATCCTAGCCCTTCCTAAAGCTTTCATCTCTCCTTACATCTTAACCCTCCATCCCTCAAGCCCTTGGCCTATAAATTGGATCCCCTCCCAAGCCATTTTATCACAACCCCTTTTAGTAAATTTATCATGCTAGTTTGAGAAACAAAGCCATCAATCATACCCTCATAATGCCAAATTGAGAGCTCACAAGGCTACCAATTTGCTATTATCCATCTCCACCATTGAAGTAAATTTGAATCTTGAGCATACATCCCAAATCCATATCAATACACATATCTCCAAATCAAGTGATCATCCTGATTGAGAGATCCCATCCATGGCTCATATTCTCATTTGAGGACTTCACTTTGTCTCTCTTATACGTTATGGTAGTTTAATGTTTAAATGCTTTTGTTTTCATTAAATTAGTATTTCTAGAATATTAGATTAGTGTTGGCTCCTAAGCCCATGAACCATCGTGGAGTTGATTCTTTCAATGTTGCTGGAAAAAACTTAAACTTATGGGCATTAGTGTTGTAGTCAAAAATATGAAAAGGGATATCAAATTCAAACAAGAAAGTATCAGTTTCTTCATTTGCAAGGCCATAGAACTTTGGAAGAGTAGTGGGAGGTATGTTCTTAAGATTAGCATTGGTTACAAGACTTGGAAGAGGAAATGGAAAAGTAGGTTGTGCCATGATTGGAGGTATCAAATTATAAGGTTGCTACTAGAAAGGGACATTGGGTATTGGATGATTAACAACTAGTGTATTCAGAGTAGTGTTATCAAGAAAACTAGCCAATACTTCAGTGAAGGGTTGAAGGCTACTTATATCTTTTGGTTCAACTCTTGATGATGATGTTCTTAGAAAAATAGGGCTTGCATCTTCAAAATGTAACTCAACTTCTTCTTCTTCAATTTCTTCATTCAAATTAATAGACTCTTGTGGAAGAAATCTGCCATATTCATCTCGTCATCTTTCTCTTTGAAGCATGCAATTAAAATTTTCACGCTGGTGAAAGAAACTTTAAACTAGAGATTTCTAAAGAAAAAAAAATTCTAAGGGATATGACTCAAAAATGCTACTAGCTTGACACCATCCCTAGCAATGGTTCCACAAATGATCTACCTCACAATAGGTGTATCATAGTCATGCTTTAGGTCATGCTTAGGATTAATATATTCAAACTAAGGACTATTTTATCCACTATGAGGTGCATTTAATTTTTCAATCCAAGTACATGTGCTTGAAATGGTTGGCATAGTATGTGCACTAGGTCTCTTAATGAGTCACTAATCTTATACTACAAGAAAGTAAAATGCAAGGAAAAGAACTTACACTATTGCTATAGGAAACTAACACACTTAACTCTCTGAGTACTAGAAATAGAATGAAAGGATAACAAATATTTCAACTCAGTTCATCCACTATAACTATTCTCACATATGTTGAAGCAACATTCACAAAGTGCGATGCTATAGGAAGGAACTTACAACTTCTAATTACAAAACTAAGAATTCTTGGAAATAAATATATTCCATCCTAATATAATCCACCTTCCAAGTGAGCCCCCTTGGTTGGCTTTACTAAACTACTAACACAAGATAGAAGCCAAAAACTATTTCATTAGATTTCATAAATTCATTACATAACACAGAACTGTAAAAAAACAACTATAAAAGTTAACAGTCTATTCTCTTTAACTATTTCTTCTAACTGGTTAAAAAACTTAGCACACTAGGGTTGATTCCTATATATATAGAAAATCAACACTTATTCCATAATAGAAAAGTGAATGACTTATCTTTAAATCTGCAAGATAGAAAATAAGAGGATAACAACTAAAGGTAGGAAGATGGAATAATGGCTTCAGGAAGGAATAATAAAGTCTGAAAATCCACTCACCAAAGAATAAATGTAGAGAAGGTAATAAGTCTTCATAGCTCCTCCTTACTCACTGTCATGTCTTTTGGAACCATTGCAACTTTCATCCATCATGGCTACTCCTTAACGTTCTCTTCTCCTTGAATGTTGTTGGCACTCAACTTTTGAATTCCTCTAATTATCTTTCAATCTTCATTAATAGGTTAGTTCTAATACAAAGACATGTTTTCAAATAAACATTTATCAAACTAAATTCAAATATAAGAACACACATTTTGATAACTATATGAAATACTCCATACTATATATAATATTAGCAAAAGATGGCATAGTTTCTACCCATAGGTTTCTTATAGATTTGGTAAACATAGGTCCACAAATCTTTTAACAAAGATAAAATAGAGTATCAAGAAACCATCTTAAAACTATCATAAAATAAAGGCAAATTTTGGTCTCATCAATTGTCATTTAATAAAAGGCACCTCAATTTTGAAGCAAAGTACCTATCAAATCTGAAAAAACTACCTTTTTTCTCATCCCATGTCATATCTACACTCCATAACTAGATTGGTAGTGCTTCTCCATCCTATTCTCTATTCAACTCCATCTCTTTACCAAAATATGTTACTCCTTTGAACAAAAACATATGCATCAGCAAAGGATAGTGACAAAAAGTTTTATCTACCTTGCCTTTCGCAATCCCAACCAAGCCTATGTGAATTTCTTCTACTAAATAGGAGGAAAAATAAAAAATAACAACAACAAAAGAATAAATCTTAATGATCATATACATAAAACTTATGGGCATAAAATCATGTTCATCTTCACCAAAAACTCTACATAGAGTCCTCTATGCATCCACAGCTCAGATATTGAAATACCCCTTTTTGGAAGGATCCCTAGAGGATGTTGTGATTGCTAGTAAAGATCCAATTGTTCCTATATGTGCTCTCAATGCACCCTGCCTTATTGCATCCTTCTTTGATAAATATTCCCTTTTTAACCCTTGTAGGTCAATGGGCACATGATACTCTATCAGTGGCTCTAGGTCAAATACCTCTTGAATTTCCTTAGGGTTGATTGCGATTAGAATCTTGTCATCAATTCTTCTCACTACTTTGATTGTTGAATCATAATTTTTTGCAACAACCTCTAAGAGGTCATAGTCCATAAAGACACGAGGAACCATTAGCTTTCCCAAATCAAAACTCCAAACATTTGCATGAGGGGCAAATAAATTCCTTTCTAAAAACTATTTTTTAAACAAAGAAAGCTCATTTTAAGAATTCTTGACATCCCTAACCCAATTCCCCCTATCATATAACCCATCTATAATTTTGAGTCTAGGGTTTAATGAGGTTATCTTTTTTAATTTCACACTTTCATTTGTGGATTTAGGTAGTTTTTCAACAACATCATCATGGATATTCCCATCGAAATAGTCTTCCTGACCAGAGAAAACCTTCTTTGGAGGCATACTAAATATAATTTATAGAAGACTAGATTACTTTGAAGAATATGGAGTTCAAGAACTTACTTGATTTTCTATTTATTCTTCTCTGTATTTCTATGATTATTTTCGAACAAAGGGAAATTGTTTCACATTTTGATTAAGCCTAGCTCAATTTTTTAATAACTTCTTCTTTGGAGAGTTGAAATTGTGTTAGCATGAGATGAAAATGGAAAATATTTCTACAATATACTCTATTTTCTTCTCGCACAAGAAGATTTCATTCCTTATAAATAAACTGTAAGGTGAACAAGGTGGTGCCAACTTCTATTTTCAAATTTGCACCATTGATCTCAGAAAATCTGACAATCCAGGAGTAAAAATAGGAATGACTTGTTTTCCTTTTTCTACACTAGAAGTCAATCCAATGAAATTCCTCCACATGCATTTTTCCTTCATTGTTGGTGATATAAACTAGACCCACTAGTTCTTGAGAACACATGTAACCAAGTTGCTACATCGCTATGCATAAAAGGTGACCATGTTGTCTATGTGACATAGCAATAGCCATTGATTTCATTTCAATTTGGTGGGTTCCTCCTATGCTTTGTTTAGTCACTATGTCACTACCCTTAAAAGTGAGCAACTTCCCATAGCGACGAAGTGACGATCATTGATCCATCTTTGATCTGACGATCACAAACTTCCATCTACCCTTTCCTTTTGAGTTGAATCCATGTCACATATGAATTGGAAATATCCTAACAAGTTTGCAAAGAATTAAATATTTTAATCCTTTTTTGTGACATCATAGGAGTGGGCCCTGCCATTTTCCATATTTTTAGGTTAGGCATGATCTCACTATGAATAGGGTGCAAGGACTTTCCAGTCACAACATAGTGACCCATCAGGAAAACCAAATTCCAGTGACACCAATTTTAACTTGTACCAAGTGGTCCCTTCTTTGACACTAACAACTTTGACGTCAAACATGTCATCAAAACGTCAAAACATTCAAGAGTTCTAGCATTGACTCTCCACTTTCCAACATCACCATTCCATTTCATGGTAGTCATTATGTTGCATGGGTTAAAAACCTCACATTTTCTCTATGCAACATAATGACTATCATAGATTTATAAAGATTAGATGGTGCAAATAATTTTGATGACAAGAACTGGAAAAGATGGTAATTTGAATGAGTGCCAAAGGAATATTCAAAATTCAAAATAGCTTTGTACCCAATTAAAATTTTAAAAATCACAAGATGTGGGCATAAAACTTAGGGTTTAATAGGGTTTCTCATGGATTTTTTTTTAAAATTTAGAATTGTAACAACAGAAAACCAAACCCCGAGTAGGCAAGACACAAAAATTATTCTAATTTTTATACCTAGAACTTTACAAAAATTTATTTGGTAAAAGTCAAACCAATAGATCAAGTGCCCAAACCATAATGGGTACCCAATTTTTTAAAATCAAGTACCTATTTTTGGAAATGTCTGACTTTTGTGAAATTGCAACCTAAGTATGAGCTCTTACCCTCCAAAAATCTCGCTCTTTTGCATTGATGACACATATCCTTATTTTCATTTAAATTCTTATTCATGAGAAAAACCTTTGTTAGTGCGAACTATGCTTTCAATTTTCTCCCTCTAACTACTAGAACTTCTATCAAGATCATTCTCCCTCTTTGACAATTCTTTTCTTCATCCCTTTATTAGACTTTCCATAATAGCAAAGTTCTGTTTCTTTTAAATTTTTTTTATGAGATATAATAGTATACTTCTTCATCTTTGACATCTCATGCCAAAGAAAATGCTCAATGAATACTTATGTACCAAGTAAGTATAGATTCATTTGTAATGTGCCTTTGTCAATACTATTCCAATTGATTGATCTTTAAAATTCTCTAGTTGATTCATCACTAATATTCATTTAGTGAGCTTCAGATAGGGGAATGACCCCTAGCTTACTCTTAGATACCGAAATGAATCTTTAGGTAATGGCTTTGTGAATATGTCTACAAGTTGTTCTTTTGTATTCACATATTCCAATTTAACTTCTTTATCTTGCACCAATTCTCTTAAGAAGTGATATTATATAGCAACATGCTTTATTTTGGTATGGATTACTAGATTCTTTGATATATTGGTTGCACTAGTGTTATCACAGTATATGTCTACCAGATCTTTGATCTCTATCTTTATGCAAATTGTTTGAACCAAATGATGTTTGAATAATTCACTATTGCTACTGCATATTTTGGCTCTGTTGTGGATTGAGTGATGCAATATTCATTCTTGCTTGTCTAAGGCACTAGTCTTTTACCATGAAAGAAAGCTCCACCACTAGCACTCTTCTTGCCATCAATAATTCCTACCAATCAAAATCAATAAATAATTTTAAGTCCAAATTGCCTCCTTTTTTATATCATAAGCCATATTCTTCAGTACATTTGAAACATTTCATGATTCTTTTGATTGCCATCATGTGATTTTCTTTGGGATTTATTGAGAATCTTGTCACCATACTGACTACTAATGTAATATTAGGCCTCATATGTACTACATACTGTAATTTTTCAATCATTAATCTATATGTGATCTGGTCTACCTCTTTGGAATCATCATTTTTGGAAAGCTTATGTCCAATAGACATAAGGGTTCCAACTAGTCTTGAGTCTTCCATTCCAAATTTCTTTAGTATCTCCTTGATGTATATGGATTGAGTAATTTAGATACCATCTTTCTTCTACTAAACCTATAATCCAACAAAGGATTTTATCTCTCCAAACATAGACATCTCAAATTCCTCACTTATTTCTTATGAAAAATGCCTTGCACAAGTCATCATTTCCTGTGAATAATGTATCATCAAAAAATATTTTAGTCAACACAATCTTCTTGTCTGGTCCTTCTTTGATATACAGGCTATTGTTATCATATTGATCCAGGTGGATCCAGAAGGCCAAAAATTCAACAGTCTCATAATCTCTCAAATTCAGCATCACTACAAAGAGCTTAGAGAATGGAACTCGATGCAACTTGAATGGGCAAAAAAGGAGCTCGTATGCAGTAGTTACGCTCAGTCAAAGTTCTAGTCAATAGGTAGATCAGAGGGCTAGACAAAGGGCAAAATTAAACCATCTTGAAAGTGGTCAACAATGGATTTCAAAATAAAGAGGACGATGAAAGCTTTCCAACAACATTCATTTCGTCAAAAATGGAGATTGAATGTAAAAGTTATGATGGTTTGAAGTTTAGGTAAAAGTGTGGATTCTGATGACATCAGCAATGCATCATAAAATCTTAAAGAGAGGGAAAAAAATTAAAATTAAAATTAAAATGATTATTTAATTCAAATTAAAGGAATTAGTTGATGGGAGTTGAACTCTCAACCATTGCCCTCCTAAAAGTAAGGCCAACCAATGGGCTATTTATAATATATTTAATGTTAGAGGAAGAATTGTTATATAGCCACAACAAATAGCCCACCCATTATTTAAAATAAGGGTTATTGTTATCTTGTTATAACTTTTAACCCCAAAAATTAGTAAAGGCCAAAATAATAAAAAGGCTAAAGGGGTTAAACGAAAATGTAATTTGTTATGAGGGAGTTAAGGGGTTTATTTTGTTGTTTCAAATTGGGCTATGTAATTATGGTGATGGTTATATGGTTTTAAGCCATTTTTGGATAAAATCATGTATAAAAAGGGGTGTAGTCCTTTTGTAAAGGCATTCTTCAATTAGAGCTTGGAAGGAAAATTTGCTCTTGGAAGAAGTTTTGTAATTCCTTAGAGAGTTTGCAGGTGAGAAATTATTGTAAGCACAAAGTTATTATCTTCAAGTGTGAAAGAGAAAGACTATAAAGGCTGAAGCTTGGATGTTGTAAAAATGTGTATTTTGTCTAGCAACATTAATATAGTGGTCCTTGAATTGAGAAGAAGACCCAAAGATGTAGTCCTAACTAGACGAACTTCATTATCAAATTGTTTGCATCTCTTCTATCTCTTTCTTATTTTCATCATTTTTTTTAGTTATGTCCTTTATTTTATGTTATTAAACATATTGTTAAATTTAAGTGTTTAATGCATAAATCTTCTTATAATTTCAATAGTTTAAGATACATAACCATGCATTTACTGCAAGGATAAGGAAAGTATATCTGATTGTTAGGATTAAGTCATATTCTTATAGATCCCAAATCAAATCAAGTTTGGCATCAGAGCTTATTTTATAGAAAATTGTAGGTGGTGAATGTTAACCAGGTTGAAGTTAAAACAAGGAGAAGGTGAACTTGAAGAGTTCAATCCAAAAATTAGGGAAAGAAGGATTTTTCCTTGATCAAAGATGAAATCTAAACAAAATCTCCCTGAGTTTGTTGTAGAAGCATTCCAGAGATCTTTTGTGGAGTTAAAAGCTTTGGTCAACATTCTTCTCAAAGAGAGACATGAATAACAGTTGAGGAAAATGAATAAAGCTAAGAAGAAGGAGGAAGACAAATCCTTATCAAATGATGTGAAAAGTAAAGGAGTAGGAGGTGGTAGTGACCCTCTTGAACCTCCATCTCCATCTTCACCTTCTTTGTTTACTTATTCTTCAAATAAACCTGAGCCTGTTGATGTGCCTTTGTTAAAACTAGATGTTAAGTTTGATTTGCCTGTATATAGTGGTGAATTGGATGCAGAGAAATTGGATAATTGGCTTAAGAAGATTGAAGTGTACTGCAAGATTCAAAAGATCTTGGATGATTCTTCCAAATTCTAGCTTGCTACTCTCAGGATGGGAGGTACTGCATTAGTTTGGTGGGAGAGTAAGATCCAAGATGATCTTGCTGTAAATGGTAAAATTCTTTCATCTTAGTATGAATTTACTTCTTTGAAGAAATAGTTTTATCCATTGGGTTATATGCAACAAGCCATTATGGATTGGAAAAATCTAAGGCAAGGTAAAGGATAGTCAGTACAAGAGTATACATAGGTGTTTAGGAAGAAGGCTTTAACTCTTGGAATTCCTCTTTATATGCAAGATACTTTATTAAAGTATATAGGTGGAATGCATTTGTATTTGAAGCATAGAATATTGATGTTTAGTCCTTCTAACTTTGATGAAGTATGTGTTCAAGTGACTCATATTGAAGTAGGTGGAGGAAACATGAATTTCAATTCAAAGAAAGAATTTTCTCCCCTTGACAACATCAAGAAAGGAAAGAAGGCAGCCATAGTGAAGAAAGAGGAAGGTGACAAGTCTACTTGTTCGCATTGTCAAAAGAAAGGACATGCAGAAGAGAAGTGTTGGAAATTGCATCTAGAATTGAAACTAAAGTGGTTTAAGGATTGCAAGGGTAAACAAAAGTCTACAACTATTTTTCAAGATCTTCGATCAGATTCTGTTAATGAAGCAACAATATCAGCTATGGATTTGAAATGTAAAACTTTTGATTCTACCACTAATGTTTCATGTGCTTCTACTTCTAAAGTCATGTTGTTCCTGAAGATAGTAAAAGGTGTGAACTTTTTCATATAAGGGAAATTTCTAAGAACACTAAAATTGACACATTGATAGATAGTGGTTCCCAAGTCAATTTAATTTCAGAAGAAGTTGTTAAATAGTTAGGATTGGAAACTAAGCCACATAAAAGACCTTATCCATTAGGCTGGGTGTACAATTATAACAGATTGCGAGTTACTAAGTAGTGTAAGTTAAGATTTGCAATAACATCTAAGTTTCTAGATGAGGTTGAGTTTGATGTGGTTCCACTTGATATTTGTGAGGTTGTGCTAGGTAGCCCATACTTATATGATAGGAAAGCTATCTTCTATAGGGAACATAATAGGTATCATTTATTTAAGGATGGATTTGAATACATTATAACAGCTCATCACATGAAGAATGAAGGATCAATTGTAAACACAAGACATTTGAAAATGATTGTAAATGTAAGCAGTAAACTAACTCTCATGTCTACAATAGCTAGTGAGGATTAGGTGCAAGCAAAATTAGGTCTTCAACTAGTCATGGTAAAAGAGGATTTGAACAATTCATTTTCTAATGGTGTTCCTATGTAGGGGATCTAGAAAGCTGATACTCTTTCCATTTCATCAGTTATTTTAGTTTTGTTGCTTCTATTTCTATTAGATGGTACTATGTGAATGATGGATGTAATAATGGAAACTGGTGGATTTATGGTTGGTTGTATTAACAATGTTATGTCATTCTTCATAATGTATTTGATGACTCATATATTCAGAATTCTAGTAGTTTGTACAGGTGATAGAGGACAAGTAAGGCAAACATGTCCTCACTTCCATTCTATGTAAAATAGACTTTTGGAGGTCCAAAAGCTTCTCAGTGGGGAGGAATGATCTAGGTAGATCTAGAAGGCCAAAAATTCAAAAGTCTCATAATCTCTTGAAAATTCAACATCATTGCAAAGAGCTCAAAGAATGGAACTTGAGGCAACTTGAACAGGCAAAAAAGGAGCTCAATCAAAGTTCTAGTCAACAGACAAACCAGAGGGCTAGATAAGGGGTGAAATTAGACCATCTCAAAATTGGTCAACAATGGATTTCAAGATGAAGAGCACGATGGAAGGTTTCCAACCGCATTCATTTTGTCAAAAACAAAGATCAAATGTGAAAGTTATGATGGTTTGAAATTTAGGTAAAAGTGTGGATTCTAATGACATTAGCATGACATCATAAAATCTTAAAGAGAGGGAAAAAATTAAAATTAAAATTAAAATGATTATTTAATTCAAATTAAAGGAATTAGTTGATGGGAGTTGAACTCTCAACCATTGCCCTCCTAAAAGTAAGGCCAACCAATGGGCTATTTATAATATATTTAATGTCAAAGGAAGAATTGTTATATAGCCACAAAAAATAGCCTGCCCATTATTTAAAATAAGGGTTTTTGTTATCTTGTTACAACTTTTAATGCCAAAAATTAGTAAAGGCCAAAATAATAAAATGGCTAAAGGGGTTAAACGAAAATGTAATTTGTTATGAGATAGTTAAGGGGGTTATTTTGTTATTTCAAATTGGGCTATGTAATTATGGTGATGGTAATATGGTTTTAACCCATTTTTGGATAAAATCATGCATAAAAAAGGGTGTATTCCTTTCGTAAAGGCATTCTTCAATTAGAGCTTGAAGGGAAAATTTGCTCTTGGAAGAAGTTTTGTAATTCTTGAGAGAGTTTTTAGGTGAGAAATTATTGAAAGCACGAAGTTATTATCTTCAAGTGTGAAAGAGAGAGACTGCAAAGGTTGAAGCTTGGATGTTGTAAAAAGGTGTGTTTTACCTGGCGACATTAATAAAGTGGTCCCTGAATTGAGAAGCAAACTTAGAGACATAGTCCTAACTAGATGAACTCTGTTATTAAATTGTTTGCGTCTCTTCTATCTCTTTATTATTTCTCTCATTTTTTTAAAGTTATGTTCTCTATTTTATGTTATTAAACAAATTTTTAAATGTAAGTGTTTAATGTGTAAATCTTCTTGTAATTTCAATGGTTTAAGATACATAACCATGCATTTACTGCAAGGATCAGGAAAGTATATTTGATTGTTAGGATTAAGTCATATTCTTATAGATCCCAAATTAGATCACATATGTTCTTTGAAAACCAATATCTATCAAGTAATTATGAAGTCATTGATACCAACCTCTAGGAGCTTGCTTGAGACCATACAATGCCTTGTGTAATTTTTTTAAGACCATGTCTCTTTAGGTGGGATCTAAAAAACCTTCTGGTTGTTTAATATAGACTTCCTCATCAAGAATTCCATTTAAGAATGCAGATTTAACATCCATTTGATAAACTTTAAATCCTCTATAAGCTACATATGCAAGTAAAGTTCTAAAAACTTCTAATCTTTCAATAGAGGCAAAATTTTCACCTTAATCAATACCTTCTTCTTGAGAATAACCTTTATATACCAACCTTTCTTTGTTTCTAGATACTTTTCCATCTTCATTTAGCTTTTTCTAAATACCCATTTTGTGCCAATTACATTTTTATCCTTGGGTCTAGCAACTAGATTCTAGGTTTTGTTCTTTTCTATTTTTTCTATTTCTTCATTCATTACTTCAACCCAACTTTCATTATCCAATGCATCTTTAGTATTTCTTGATTCAAATTCAGCAAGTAAACATGTACCTTTCAATTTGCTTCTTATCATTGCTCCCTTAGATTTGTCTCTAATGATCTGATCATGTGCATGATGACTTCTAACATATATTGGTAATACATGTTCTTTGGATTTGGAATGAGTTTCACTAATTTCATTAGGCTCAGGTCCCATTGTTTTTGACTTAGGTCCATCAAACTCAATTTTCTCTTGAGGTAGCTCAGTAGCCTCTGACTGTGACTTAGGTCCTTTATACTTTGACTCAGGTTGCACTATCTGAAACTCAATAATTGTTGGAGATTTTAGGGACTTGGGAGTTGAAGCCTCTTTTCTTTTAGATAAATTTAATAGGGTATCAAGTTCGTAGTAAATAAATCTTCTATAATCCTCTAGCTCTTTGTTGCTTTATTCTTTACTCTTTTCTGTAAACTCATAAATTCTTACATATGCACTTTCTATGATTTTGTGGGTAGAAAAATTGAAACATTTGTATGCTTTACTTCTATAGTAGTATCCTAGAAATATGCCATCATCACCTTTGAAATCAAATTTTCCCTTTCTAGATTCTTTCAAGATATAACATTTTCTAGCCAATACTTTTAAGTAACTTATATTAGGTTTGTAGCCATACCATAATTCATAAGGAGTTTTATTGGAGTCTTTCTTTAGTTGTACTCTGTTCAAAGTATGAACTGCAATGCTAATAACTTATTTCTAGCATTTGATTGCAACATTCTTTTCTATCATTAATGTTCTTGCACAATCCATGATGGATTTGTTTCTTCTTTTAGCTCTAGCATTCTGCTCTAGTGTACCAAGGGATGATACTTGTCTTTTAATTCCTCTTTCAATGTAAAATTTATTGAATTAATTTGAGATTAACTCACCACCTCTATCTAATCTTAAGCATTTCAACTTCTTTTCAATTTTTGTCTCTACTCTTGCTAAGTACCACTAGAATTTTTGAAAAGCTTTAGATTTTTCTTTTAGATGCATTACAATCATCATTCTAGAATAATCATCAACAAAAAGAATGAAAAAAAATTCTCCATTATAAATTTGTATACCAATAGGTCCACATAAGTTTGTATGAACAAGCTCTAAGACTTCTTCAAAATGATAATTTTTTCTTTTCAAACTAGTCTTTTCTATCTTACCAATTTGGCAATTTTTGCATAGACCCATATCAGGTTTCTTCAAACTAGGAATACCTCTTACCTATTTGTGTTTTCTTATCTTAACTAAATAATCATAGTTTGCATGACATAATATTTTGTGCCATAGCCATCTTTCTTCTATATGAGCAAACAAAAATGAACTTTTACTGAGATTAAGATAAAATACATATTACTTTTTGTTTGTTTTCCAAATCCAATTAGATTTCCTTTTTTATTCAGCAATCTTGCCATTCCATCCATGAATTCTACCTTGAATCCAATTTTGTTCAACTGTGACACAATTTGTAGATTATGCTTTAGTCATTCAACCCAATAAGCATTATCACATATAAGTTCATTGGTTAATGAGATACAACCTTTTCCTTTTGTGCAATAAGGTTCATTATTTCCAAATCTTACACTACCTCCATCATAATTTTTAAAATGTTCAATTTTTTTAAATCTCTAGTCATATGATGTGAACATCCACTATCAATAATTCATGTATCATTTTTTCTAACATGAGAGATAAGTGTCATCTTATTTTCTTCATCATCAAATTCATCTTTTACAACAATATGTATTGTTCCATATTCACTATTATTAGAATCTTTAGCCATAAAATAAGGTTTCTTACCTTTTTCCTTGTAGCTCTTGTAATTTTTTAATTCATTCTTGCTTTTGTACTTATGAATTTTATTTTCATCCTTTCTTTCTTTGTTTGGACACCTAGCAATAATATGACCAACTTCTTCACAAGAAAAGTAGATGAGAGGAATTTTACTGCTCTACTTTCCTTTGCCTTTGGAGTATTTCTTTGCAAGTAGGGCTTCAAAAATTTCAAGATCATTGTTAGAACATTTTTCAATTTCTTCTTCACTTCCTGATTGATTGGTATTTAATTTCTTTCTCTTTTCCTTGAGTGAGAGTTTTCCTTCAAATGTAGACTCAATGCTTTTGGAATTAGGAACATAGTGATCATAGTTGTCTAATTCAAAAGCTATTAGCATTCCAACTACAAAATCCAAGGTTATTTTTTTATTTGGATTGCATCTCATTTCTTGAATAGTAGATACTCTAATTTCATAAATAGGAAGTTCCTTGCTTACAAAAATTGTGTCATCAATGTCTCTTCTAGATGCTTTGATAGCACTTACACTAGCCTTGATTCTTTCCACATATTTTGCAATGTTCTCCTTCTCTACTTTTCATTTGATCAAATTGTCCTCTAAGAATTTCTTCTTTGTATTTTCTTTCATTTTCATCTCCTCCATAGATATCTTTTAGTTTGGTGCTCCACATTTCATGAGCAATTTTGCAGTCTTTTACCTCATTAAATTTAGCAAAACTAAGAGCAGATGCAATATCAATTATCATGATGTTATGATTCTTCTTTTCAATGATATCTTCAACTAATAATGTTCCAGTGGGAGTTTTGTATTCATTATCAAGATATTTACATCTTGAATCACTGATACTAGTTAGATGCAACCTTATAAGTCCTTGCCATGCTACAAAATTGTCTCTGTTCAACTTGGGAATTTCTCTTTTATAAGACATCCTAATCTTTAGCTTAGGTCCTTGAAACCTTCTCGAAAAGCATTAAAATATCTGATACAAATTGTTGGAAATATAAGAGGAGTAACTAAGAGTGGAGGGGTGAATTAGTTACCACAAAAATAAATCCCAAATCCCTTAGATATCAGTATAAAATAAACTCTCAAAACTAAATACTATTGATACTTGGTAAACATACATAAAATGTTGTAACTTGATAAATATTGAATATACTCAATAATGAATTAACATGCAAAACTTAAGATATTATTTGTGATTATCATTACTTTAACTTAATTTCAAGAATAGAAAAGAAATAGTATGAACACATTTGACACCAATATTTAACATGGAAATCCAATTTGGTAAAAACTACCAATTGTAACTAGTTATTGTTTTCACTCTTTTGAAGGGAGCCTTGTTAGGAGCCAACCATGTTAAAGGTTACAAAACACACTATTAGGTGTGACTTTGTTAAAGGATTTAATCACCCTATTAGGAGTGGCCTTATTAGAGGTCTTTAGACAATTTAATAGAACTACCACCTTGTTAGAGGATTTATAAATGGTTGTTAAACCAAATATATTAATAGATTTAGATTAATGCTACAATGATTCGAGAGTAACAATGAATTGACTTGATTTTGATGCAACTAAATTTCTAATTATATATGTCTATTTTGGCTTGTACTTGAATCTTCTTGATCAAATGTATCCTTTTAGCTCCACAAACACATTCTTCTTATCTTTTGATTCACTTCCTTTTAGCACTTATCAAATCTTCAATTTTTGGACTTCACGCATTCTATCACACAACTTGACCTTCTACTTATATCATTCACATCGTCAAGTTAGCTAGAATACAACTTAGAGTAACTAATATTCATTTTCTATGTCAACTAGAACCAATAGATTAATTAGGTTTAATATGCCAAAATAATAAAATGCTTTGATAGAAAACCCTACTTAGTAGATACTAAATTTGAAGAAATTTTACTATGTTAAATAAGTGAAGCTCAGTCAACACTATATACTAGCAAATTTCTTTGGTCACTGAGTGAGCTCGATTAGCACTAGTTCCATCCAACATTTTCTTCATTAACTGAGTGATCTTGTTTATCACTCATCATTTGGTGACTTCCTTTGGGTGCCTGAGTGAATTTGGTAGACACTTCCTTATGAACTAGGCAAACTCTAGATTGGTCAGTAACTATATAAAACTATCTTCAATGCCCGAATGAACTTGGCATATACTAACTAATAATGATATGAAATTTTTGTAACATCAAAAACAATATGTAATTAATAAATTGTATCCAACACATTCATGCTTCCAACAATCTCCCCCTTTGGCATTGATAGCAACATAGATGAAAAACATTTAGTTCCAAGAATACCAACAAAAGACTTTTCATCTTACTTTTCAAATCCTCTTCATCAATCATTCTCTCCATTGATATATCTCAATGTTTTTCCTTTCAAACTATCATTCCATGTTTTACTTCTTCTAAACATACTGTATTAATGCCAAACTTCTCCAATTGTCATGTTGTACATGTTGTTTTTCCATTTTTTTATGCCAAACTTCTCGCCCATTGACATCAACCAACTTTACTACATCAAAATCTGCAACAACTGATTCTTACTTAGCTCAAGTATCAAAAGACACTATTCAAAAGAATATCAACAAGAGTCCTAGATGACTCTATCCATCATAAATACTCCCCCATACATGAAGCATCAACATTCAATCTAGACAACAATGGTGCTCTATTACACTAGACTGATGCACTCTCATATCTTCTACTCTAATGTAGGAAGGGGCATAACCCCAAGCATACCTCACAAATACTCAAAAGTCTCTTTGGAAAGAGGCTTAGTGAATATATCTACAATATTCTCTTTAGTGTTCACATACTCCAATTTGATTACTTTTTCTTTAACTTTCTCTCTCAACATGTGATACTTATTAGAAATTTGCTTAGTCCTTGAATATAACATTGGAATCTTAGACATATTTACTATGATTGTGTTGTAATAATATATAATAATAGGTTCACTAATTTCTATTCTTATATCCTTCAACATCTACTTTATCCAAACAACTTGATTACAATTGTTTGCTACTACAACATATTCTACTTCTGCTATACTTTGTGATGTATAATCCTACTTCTTGCTTAACCAATAAACCAAATCTTCCTCCAAGGAAGAAGGCTCCACAACTAGTGCTCCTTTTGTCAATCCATATTGTCTACCCAATTAACTTCAGTATAAGCACTTAGAGTAAAATTGTTAGATGTGTCATACCACGATCCAAACTCAAATGTTCTATTTAGATATCTAAATATCATTTTGACTGCAACATAATGTGCTTCTCTTAGATTAGCTTGAAATCTTGCAACAATTCCAACTATATTTTCTATATCCAACCTTATGTGAGTTAGATATTGTAATCCTTCAATCATAGATTTGCACTTCCTCTGCTCAATAATAGGTGTCTCATCCTTTGTAGATAACTTGTGTTCTATTACCATAGGTGTTCCAAGGGGTTTTCATGTTTGCAAACTAAACTTTTTTAGTAAATCCTTCAAGTACATAGTCTAAGAAATAAAAATTCCTTCTTTATTCTATATAATCTATTATCCTAGAAAATATTTCATTTGTCCTATCAAACTCATTTCAAATTATTTCTTCATCTCTTCTACAAATTTCTCACTTTCCCTGTCATTTTCTCTAGATATGATATCATCAAAAAATATTACCAAAATCATCAAACCATCATCAATTTCTTTCCAATAGAGATTACTATCTGCCATACCTTTGCTATATCTATGCTTTGTCAAATTCTTGTCCTACCTTTCATACCAAGTTCTTGGTGCTTTCTTTAAGCCATACAATTAATTCTTTCTTTAGTATGAATATAATGTCCTTGTCATCTATCAAAAGATAACCTTTAGGCTTCTCAATGTATATTTCTTCTTTAAGATCTCCATTCATAAATGATGACTTGACATCCATCTAATACACTTTGAATTTCTTTTGTGCTACATAGGCTAAGAATAATCTTACTACTTCTATTCTAGCAAGTGGAGCATATGTCTCCTCATAATAAATTCCTCCTTGCTATGAGTAACCTTTAAATACCAATATTTCTTTGTTCCTTAAAACTTCACTTTTCTCATTCATCCTATTCCTAAATACCCTTTTAGTTCCTATTCCTAAATACCCATTTAGTTCCTATCACATTCTTTTTTAATCATTTGGGAACCAATTCCCATGTCTCATTCTTTACTATCTAATCCAAATCCTCTTTCATGGCTTGTTTCCAATAATCATCTTTACATGCTTCATCTACATTTTTAGGTCCAACTTGAGATATCAAAAATAGTTCTTCATTGAATCCACTTATTTTCATCACACTTTTATCTTTTCTTCTAATGATCTCCTAGGATGGGTGATTCTTTATCATATTATTTCCTAAAGTAGGAGTTGTTATCTTATAACTCTTGGCTCTACTCAAGGTTTTGAGCTTTGTTCTTGCCTTGTCTCTCCTTCATTTTGTAAATCATTGCTAGTATCAAGAAATACCTCATCATTCCTTGGCTTAGTAATTGATAGCACTCAAAATTGCATTCCTGTTTTGAGTGCCTATTCTAAATTTTGAGTCACTTTAAGCCCTTATGAACACATTTTCATGCTTGTGTCCCAGCTGTTGATTAATGCATAAATTGTGTTTTATTTTTCTAACACCTTTAATTCATCATATGCATGCATTTCATATTGATCTATCAACATTTTGAACCATTCTGTGAAGTCCCATTTTGAGTTGTCTTCAGTTTTGCATTTTATGCCTAAGTGTCAAATAGTGATAGGAGGGCATGTTTTCCTTTGAATATATTTTACCTGGTTATGTTTCATGACTCACAACTTTTGGGATGTTTATTATGCATATCAAAGATCCTATGTTCCAAGTTTCAAGTCATTTTGAATCTGTTTCACTAGGTTTCGAACCCCTCAAAGTTGCTTAGTTACTTTTGTTGTAAATCTGCATATTGTTCATATTTCTAGGTGGCCTAGTTTGACAAGTTATAACTTTTGACCAGTTGACCAAAATAGGAAAATTCATTTTGCATCATATTATAGGGGTCAAAAAATTTCTACGCTCTAGTTTTGAGCTTATGACGAATTTTTTTTATCAGTTTTCAAACATGATTCCATTTGCATTTTTTAAGGTTCCATTGCTAATCAGAAGTGCAAATTGATAGAAGGCCTTTATTTGAGATGTGATATCTTTGAGTCCATGAGTGGTGGGACCAAATGGTTTTTTCCCATACATTCTTCTCTAAAAATACTTCAAGCGTGCTAGTTTTCAAGTCTTGACGAATCTGTCTACACACTTTACTAGGGTCATTCCATTTGTAAAAATCGTTATCTTGTCAATGTTCACTGTCCTGCAAATCTAGATGGCCAACTTCAGACCTTCACCAGATGTGTCTCATGATTCTTCATGAGCCCAAATCATAGAATTATGTTCTCCTCAAAAACAAACTAATTCCCTAGTTCTCGAGCCTTCAAATGTGCATTTACCCAGTTTTCAAGGCCAAAACCAAACACAATTTCTCATTTGTAGGTGAATTTAAGTATGCAACTTTGGTGGTCAATATCTTTTCAACATGATGTCTTCATGCTACAAGATTTGGAAAGCCTATTAAATGTGTTAGAGAGATGAGATATCCAGAGGTTCAGAGCTTGGCTAGGTGTTTATGTCAGTTTTTAAAGCCGATTGTTAAGCCTTCCTATCAGTGAATCGCAGTTTAATGAATAGTAATAAAATGAGTTTTAAGTTTGATTCAATGCTCAAAGTGGATTCCAATCGGTTTGAGGTGATCAATGGATCAGTTCACAAAATTAGTTGTTCAAAAATGAATTTTTTTTAGTTGAACCCACTTTGGGGCTCGACTGATTCCATTAGGCTGATAAAATATGTGTAAGTCAAAGATTTTGAAGAGGTAATGGTAATCATTGTAATCATTACAATGTTTTACCATATGAATTACCATCAGCTAAGTTCACTAAATGTGTGGGATTGGACATTTTTGAATGGTAAAGGAATTTAATAAATGCAAGGGGCTATTTGTTTTGATAGTATAATGCTTTAATGAAAAAAAAAAAGTAAATATGAAAGGCTTAAATCAAAGGCTAGGAATGTTATATGAACTTGCACATTTGTGATATATTTCTAGACATTAGTACTAAGTGAAGAGTGGCATGAATCCTTTGAATTTTTGAGTTTGGCTTTCTTTGTTCATTTTGTGTGAACCGAAACTCATAATTTTGAAGGGCAGTGCATCTATGTTTGATACTAAACACTCACAATAGTGGAGGTAACAAGTAGAATGTAGGTCCGTGACAATAATTATTCAGAGCACACACAAAATAGAGAGAAGATCACTCCACACATTAGCAATAAAGGTCCCACATTTTGAGAGGGAAATTCCACACAATGAAAATGAGGTATTTCTTTTAAATTCTAGCTCTTTCGTTGCCAAGCAAATACATAGCAAGAGGAGCTTTCAACATATGGTTGGGAACTTCAACATCTACAATAGTCCACTTCAACACATCTCACACATGATAGAAACTCACAAGCCAAGGAGGAGTCAAAAAATCTATAAAAAATATTATCATGCCATGGAGCATGATTTCTAGAGTTAAAGAAAGGAGATGCCATTATAATGCAATTTGTAGCACACGAGAAGCTTATGCTAAATTGAAGAATAGGGCCTCACATTTTGAACTATAGGAGCATTTGAAGCTGTAGGGGAAGATCCATGTCCATAATGCAACCCACATCAGGAAAAGGGAAAAATATGAGGAGAAAGTCCACACTGATGCCATAACAAAGAAATTGCAAGCTGCTCATGGTCTAAGTTTTTATAATTGACCTAGGTGGGAGGGGAGTTATCCCACATGCATTGTGGGAAGTGCATTAAAGTCTTTTAATACAAATCTTTATTTCAATAGCAATTTTTCAAGTGGAAACTCAAGATAGTGCAAAGCTCATGTGGAGGGGCCCATGCAGCCAAGATGAGAGATGCTAGTCAAATTTTGACCTTCAACACATAAAGAAGAGTGCCACATGGTAGCTTTGGAGGTTCATCATGGGATTGGAATGCTAAAGTAGGAGGTATGCGATATTAAAAAAAAAATCATATGATTGCAAGGTAAAGCAAAGAGGGTTGCGATAATATGATAGAGTCATATTATCAGGACATAAGCATAACGGATGATGCGATGCTACGATGGGGCCCATATTGTAGGGTCATAATGCAAATATTTTAGCTAGGAGATGTTATGACAAATGAGGTTGTTGGGTCATTGGGAATTGATTTAAAATGGCTTTCGATGCTACAATGGAAATGTTAAGAAATAAAGTGCAACAGGAATTAAAAATTAATTAAAGGAATTTCAAATGATGATGGTCAAATGAGAAATTGACACTTGGTGGGGACTGTGGAATGAAGATTTTGAAATGAATATAAAAATAATTTCAAAATTTTTTCTCAACACTCAAAGTTTCAAATAATAAAGATTTGAATTATTTTTAATGTTTTATATAGTTTGACTCTATGAACTTTTAAAATTTTTCATTTTTAATTGCTATGTTTAGTTCGGGAGCTAGTTTTTTGAAATGGTCTTAGGGGGGCAATTTTCATCCAAAATGTACAGTGTAATATACTATTGGAACTAGAAAAGGACAAATTTTCCATTTTTTTAGTTAGATTTTGAGTAGGTATCAACCAATAGTGGCTATATGAGGTTTTCTGATTTTGTGGGCTTCTTAGTGAAAATTGCAGAATTGTGTTTCTAGTTTGATTTGATATCAAATTTTGATCATATTATATCTAATTTTACTTCTCCAAAAATTTGAAGGATGAATTGAATATTTTTGAAGGTGGATGAAACAATTATGTTTTTGGCAACATCACAAGTTGATTTTGCTAGCAAAAGCACAAGTGACAAGCAATGATTAGATTTTCAAGCTTCAGCATAGTTTGTGATGAATTCCTAATTTTTTTCCATGAGATATTTTGCTAATTTCTTTAGGGGATATATCAGATATTTTGGCATCATTTATGGTTTTTGATTATAGGAAGTTGAGGGAAGTTCAGTTTTAGCAACTTCAATTTGAAGACTTTTCTAGGGAGACAAATGTCAATTTTAGCTTCTGACTCCTGAAATATCTTTTCTCCTATGTATCTTCCTATTCTCCTCTTTGTGAGTTTTCTAGTTGTTGGATACTTTTCATTACAATGTAACTACTTTGTGGTTCTAGTCTGGTTGAAATCCTTTCCCATTACTATGATACCAATTTTCTCAGTATTCGATTATGAGCAATGGTAGTGTATTTCTTGTGAGGCATTTCATATTGCATAGTCATTCTTTGTGTATTTTCTAAGTTTTGATATACAGATGATGCATAGGTTTCAAGAAAATTAATGCAAGAGCTTAACCTTTTTAGTTTCATTCTAATTTTCATCTCCTTCTTCTATTATCTGTAATGTTTTGTGTTTGAGAACAAAGAGCTTGAACTCAATTGCAATCCTTTCATGTTGTATGCCATGATAAAATTGTTGTTGGAACAAAGGTCCATGTAAATGCTTGCTTATATTGATAGGTTTGTAGGTTACACCAGAAGGATTTCATCATAAGTATGAGAGTTGTTATGAAGATTGATGTCTATTTGCAAGTCAAATAGATAGATCATATACCTGAATATATGAGTATACTTTAGGTATCCATCTGCATGTTAAGGTTTAGTTGATACCTAATGGATAAGGGACTGGTCAACTTGAAGGATACAAGTTCTCTATTGTTGCATACCTGAGTTATGCTAAGAGATCAAAACTTAAAATGAACATCAATTTCCCTTTTTATGTTTTAAAGAGATAAAATGTGGGTCACAGCTTGTTTGTGATTTCTTCCTTTGGTTATAGTTAGCCACCATGATCAAGAAGTTTGTTAGAAAATTGAAGAAGAATATTGACCATTTCTACTATAGGGGATAGTCTTGCATAGAAGAGTATCAAGTTAATAAGATAGATCCCTTAGGTTTGCCTGCCTTGGCTTAGTAGAGCCTAAAGTGAAGTGAGTCCTAATGACTCTATTAATTGGTCTAGAACTAAGATTTAGCCTTGTTGAACATAGGATTTAGCTCATCCTTAGGCTTGTCCCTATCTTTGTTTCTTGGTATCAGGTTTAAATCTACCAGAGATGTTCTTTACTAGAAAGAACTGCAATAGTATCAACATCATTGTCTAAATTATAATCAACTATCTTCTCTTATATCTTGAATTTATCATCAATTCTCACATCCACACTTTACATAATAGTTACCAAAGTTGTGTCTTCTAATACTTTCTCTTCTTCAACTTATCTAGAGTCATTAATACAATCTTTGAAGGATCTTTCCATACTTTCTCTAAATTCTTCAACTTTGTCAAAGAGTATATTCTTTCTAGATTTTCTCAGTCTCTTAGGACATCTACTCAAAAAATGACCAAATTCTTTACATGTCTAAAAACAAAATTTCATACCTTCTAGTTCTCTCTTTGCAAGTAGATCAATACCTTCTTTTGTCTTTATGTCTTCTTCTAATCTAGATCTATCTTTTCTAGTTGTCCTTTTGTTTTTCTATATACACCAAAACAATTCTAGTTCTAAAAACTCAATACTCTTCTCTTTACATAAATATGACAACTCATCAAGAATTTCCATCATTCGGGTATGAAAATTTCTTCTGTCACATGTAGGACTATCTTTCTTGAACATAATTTTCATGGATCTCCCAAATTTGTTAAACTTTATCTTTAAGGACTTGATTCTCTGATAACAATTGTTAGAAATAATAGTCCACCAAGATAGCTAGTGGGGAGGTGAATCATTTATCCAAAAATTAATACATTTATCTTCTTTTAACAAATTTAACCAATCAACTAAATTAAACAACTACCATAATAAGATGCACATATACAATTACACCAGATATGTTAACTAGGGAAGCCCTTGATCAAAGGGAAAAACCCAGTGGGAATAATACCCACAAGATGATGTACTAATAAAAATATTCCTTCTTAAAGGATGGACCCTATTAGGAGTCTATTACAACATTTAGTAGATAGAGTGCTTATTAGGAGACATTGAATCCCTATTGGGATATTCCAACCATGTTAGGAGTTGTAGTACAATGTATGCAAGATGAGCCCACTGCCTAAATATGCAATTTCAACTACAGGAAGAGCTCAGTACTCAAATAATTAATTTACTATTATGTACTTCTTTCCTTTGTTCTATTAACTAAATCAATCACTGCCAAACCTTGTAGACTAGCTCATGAACCTTGGATCCAAATATCAAACCTTAGATCACTCAGTAAAACCTTGGCAATGAACTTTCCTTCACTTCCACACTACTTTGCTCAACTTCACATTCTGCTTTTATTGTTGCTCACAATCATGTCTTCATATAATATTCCACACATTCATGATAAAAAAAAATTTCCTTCTTTTATATTGATTCCTCAATGATTCCTTGAGTTGACTATTAGACCTTCTCATTTAATCTTTATAGTACCACATTAAGAACATGTTACACTTAGTGATAACATTAATCTTCCAAGTTGCAACTTGAATGTCTTTTTGTATACACAATATAATGATGAGTGAACTTAGCCACATCATGACCAACATGTGTTCTTCACATCCTCAACCTCAATTTTCATAATAACAACATTGGTAGGAGATATAACTAGTTTACTAGAACATGACTCTATAAACTGTGTCTTAGAATAGGGATCACCAAAACTTACATAACTTCTACACTTGTCATTTCTTCTTTTGACATTAACAACATATAACAGATACTTAAAAGTATCTCCCATAACATTGGATAGTTAGAATACTCAACTATCCATCCCTACCTACCTTACCATTTTGTTGTTTTTCTATCAGATACCAAAAAAAATGGCTATGTTGATAGCAATGAAAAACTCAATCATGAATGTAATATAACATCATAGTAACATATGTAAATACTCCCCCATAGGAATATCATCATCATTCATGCTTCCAACAATTTGATCTATCTTTTCTCACACTTTAAAGATTTGAATTTCACTATCTTCTCCTCTTGCAATATGATTTAAATAGTCACTTTATCTTGTCAAATTCTAACTAATCAAATGTCCATTTGTAGTTTCCTCTTCATAACTCAACCTTTCCTCTAGATTATTTTTCCATGGACAACTTCTCAAATCCTCTCCATCTATAGAATAGACATGAAATTTTTATTAGATAGAAAACTATCTCACCAATAGATTTGACATCAATGAAAATATAACACTTGTTCCAATTGTAGTTTCCAATTGAAATAGGATGTAATGCTTTATCTTGGGATGACTCTTGGGGTAATCTTCCTCCTCTAGACAAATACAATCTTCCCTAAAACATTAAGAACACCTTGACCACCATTAGCAACAACTTGGTACATAATTATCAAACCATCTTAACACAAAAACAAAATGAAACCTATAAATGGAAATCTATAGGAGACACAATGTTAATGGAGCAAGAAAAAATACAGTATGGACATTCGATCAATCAATGAACAAAAAATTACAAAAATGGGCTAGATAAAATAACATGGAGAGCATCTAAGGATGTGAAATATGAAGTAAAAAATGGATATGATTTAATCAAAAAATCCCAAAGATGGGATGAAATAGAAATTCCTTTATCTTTGTGTTGGGACCCAAAATATTTACCAAAAGATGGTATCTTTTTATGGGAATCTATTTAGAAAAGAATCTTAACATTTGATCAGCAAAATGGGACAGTAAGGACCATCAAGATGCCCTCTTTGTAAAAACCACTTTGAAATAATAGACTATCTCTTGTATAAATTTTTATTCAATAATGAGTGTTGGAAATGCCTATGTAAAAAAACTTACCTAGATAACAAATTTGCCAAATATATTTGAGGATCACTTGAGAAGTTGGCCCAAAAATGGCAAGTCAAAATCCTCTAATAGTTTCTCGAAGATTTCTCCCTCAATTATACTATGGGAAATTCAGAAATAAAGAAACAATATAAGTTTTAGTAATGAAGAAATGGAAATCTCTTTATTTCTTAATAAATTAGAAGCTAGTATCATGGAAAATATGAATAAGGAACATAAAGATATAGTCAAAGAAAGAAGCTTCTTCAATTGGGAAACAAAAATGAGACATAATTGGTCTTTTCTTATCAACAACCTCTAAACTAAATCCAATAAATGAGCTTGTAGATTTTATAAATGGAACCAACCTCTAAAGGTATGTGGTAAACTAAACTTTGATGTAGCCTATAGATGCAACCCTAGGAAGGAAGGACTAGGTTGTATCATTCATAACTTCAATAAGGATTGGATAGCCAAACAAGAAAGACATATATGAGTGGAGACTAATAGTGTAGAAAAATTAGAAGCTATTATAGAAGGTTTAAATTTATGTTGAGAGCTTGGAATTCAGAATTTAATGATTGAGAGAAATTCACAAGTTAAACTAAATGTTATAAAAAAGGGGATACATAAAACTACAAATTAAATTTACAATTGGAATATGTTAAAAATACTAGTTGAAAATTTTATAGAAATTGGGATCCAACGTATTGTTAGAGAAAGAAATAAGGAAGAAAATAAGTTAAAAAATCTAGGAGTGGACGAAGAAGAATCATTAATTAAGAAAGAGAAAATTATAATCACTAAAAAAAGAAAACTATTAGTTTAACCTACCTTGGTAAGTAAATTAACATATTAATGATTCAATATAAATAATTTCCCTCCTAATCAATCAAGTGTAATGGCTATGCTATTTCAAATTCTTAATAGCTGAAATTATAGATATATACAAATTTGGCTTAGTTTTATGTCAACCCAACTCAAACCCAGAGGCCCCCTCATTCAAATTTCTTTTGATAGCCTTATAAATAATAAGAGTATCAAGAATATCTATCTTGCCACACATTTCTTAGTAGTCTAAGTAGTCTAAATGGTTAAATGAATTTTAGGAAAATAATTCCTAAATAATAATGACAACTACAATGTAAATTCAAATATCCCAACAATGTTCTTAGGCTCAACCCTACAGATGGATCAAGTAAAAGTTGACATTTAACATCAATGTAGAAGAGTGTTCAAAGAAGTATACATCTAGAATTTTGAAATAGTAATCTCAAACATCCAGGAGAATATAACTCTACTTAAAACAAAATTACATGAAAAAAGAATCATAGGAGATTGTGTACTTCCATGTTATCCCATTTTGGAAGTTGAAGAATTTGAATATTTTCTTGATTGGGTGCCAACCCTCAAGAGAAACCTAGATCCCCTCTTTCATTTTCTTCATGTTTGGAATTCCCTTAGATGAACTAGATTGATGCCTTTATTTTGAAAGATAGAATAGAATCGTGGGAATGAGAAGCAGATACAAATCAACATAAATTTCTAGTTCAAAATATGTGGATGAAAATATTTCAACTGAAATGGAATTTATATGATTTAATTTTGTAACCTTTATGGATTAAATAAATATGGCACAATGCTTGTAATTTGGTCAAAAAAAATAGTAGATAATCTATACTAGGTTATTAAATCATAGCATAAACATTAAAAAGAATGATAAGGAATGATTAGAATCAAGTTAATCAAAAAAGTTAATAATTATGACATTGTAAGTACCACATCTTAGAAAATCTATTAACATAGGAATTACTTTAAAAGATGATGAAAACTGACTATTATAAGATTTGATGGATATGAAAATGTGGTTTAGTACATTTTGATTACAGAGAAAAGGAATAATATTAACTCATATTAATTATAAGTGTTACAAGGAAGGAAATAGAATAATGGTAAATATTGGGAATAGAAAGAAATCATTTCGATAAACTCATTAGGTTCTTTACAATAAAGCAGATGAGGATAAAAATCTAAGTTGAACAGAAATATTTTACATCAATAATTATACTAATTAATTAGTTTATGTAACCCTTTAGTAGCCTTAGATACCCCCATCGGAATGAAGTGACGAAAGCGATAAATGTCATTCTAGGGTAGAATCATGGATCTGAGAATTAATAAAATGGAAAAAAAGAATGATCTAATATTTAGAGTCATTAACCGAGTTATAGGTGAGAGATTTTTGGCCATCATGGATAGGAAAAAGCATAACTCATACATAGTCACTATGTTCATATCCACCTATTGCATGTTGACTAGGACAAAGCTTCCATTAGGGATTTCTATAGAGCAGTGTTTAGAAAATCCATTATCAAGGAACTAGACCTAGCTTTTAAAAACATAGATTAAAATATTTGTATCCCTAGAAGGAGTGAATATGGAGCCCACAGTTTCCCGCTTCAAGTATTTCCAATCTTGGAGATTGAAAATCATGAGAATTTTGCAGCAAAAAAGGAGGAGATTAGTAGGAATTGGATGTTCCTTATAGTGATCACCAACACCCACATCTATCTAGATTGGTAGAGCTTTAATTAGTATTTTGAAAAATAGGGCTTAATTGTCTATATTTAGCCCTTTGCACTTTTTGGTTCCATTTGTTGTCATTATTCTTTTTTCTATATATCCTCTTTTATATTATTTTGTATTGCCCTCTTTAGTACATGTCTGGTTACATCCTTCTCCTTTTGGACCCCTATAATATCCCAAATGGATATTGACCCAATTTTTATCACAATTGATTTTTAGTACACAAACATATGAATATGCATTATAAACCAACAATATAAACTAGGATATTCTCATAAAATACATTAAAATATGTTACTGCATTATACATCAGCAATACAATAACTAGCTGGCAAAAATTGAATCTTGAACACAGTTTCACAGTCAAATTGGAATACTAAGAAAAGAACCAATAAGCACATGCAAGACACCTGATGTGACATCTCCATAGACAATGGGTTTGTATCCATTGTTTTCCAACATGAGGGTAACATCCTTAAACTGGATGAAAGTTGAAGCTTTCCAAATAACTCTCTCAAGAAAGAAAGTAAAATCTGAATCATAAATCAAGCATTCTTGAAAAAGAACCCCTCACCTTTTTTTTATGCTCAAAATGATGACCCTTCAACTTCCTTCTCTTGTCCTTTCATCTCTTTCCCTTTTTTAAGCTTTAACTCCCTTAAAAATATTGAATTACCTCTTTTATTAATTTTCTTAAAAAACTTGTTGATATTAGATTATTTTGAACTGAAGAACTTGTAATGCAATAATCATTGTTTTGTCACTGATGTCAGACTTGGTACTCGCTACTAAGAAAAAAACTTAGTTGATTTGAATACTATCATTTGTTTGATTGATGAAGAGGATTTTATCAAATGAGATAATGAGAGAACCTAGATGAAAGGTTGAGTTATGGTATGAAAAAGGAGTACAAAGGTCAGTTAAGACTTTTATCTACTTAAGGTTGCAAAGGTTGGATTCACTAATTAAGTCCAGAAGAAAAAGTAAGAAGAATTGTGTTTGCCAAGCTTTACCAAGTGCAGCACAATATGTGCCAAGAAAATTTAATGCAAGACATGAGTAGAAAATTAGTTGCAGTTGAGCAAAGTGAATATTCAGTGTCTTTTGAGTGAATATAGTATAAGCTGAGTAAAATTTAGTTGATGTTGAGCATTAGTAAACTTTAGTTTGTGTCAAGTAAACTAGAGGAAGACAAGTGGAAGAAAAATATGGAAGATGAATGACAACATATTGATGTTGATTACCAACATTCATGTTAAATCATATTAAAGTTTTCATGAATCTAGCTGATTATTTTACTTTGTTGAATTGTGTGAAGTGTTTGGAAGATAACTATGATGAGCCAATGGCACAACATTCAAGGTAAACCTCTTTTGGAGAATTCAAGGAAGATTGAAGAAGAATTTTCTAGATGAACCAAATGAAAAATTGGGTAGATTTATTGCATCCTACCTTATCCTACCTAACGCTAAAGTGGAAAATTGTTGTTAAGTGAAAAAATATCTTAAATCTCTATATATAGAGAGAGAGCTGGTCAAAAGAAAGGGTTTTCATGTGCGAAAACTTGATGAAGAAAAGGAGTCTAGGGTATTGCTTTATTTAGTGGATGAACAGAAGAGACTGCAAATAGAATGCAAAGAAAGAAAGCTTAAGAGTATGAATTCTTGAAGGGTGAACAAAGTATCAAAGTTGAAGTGTACAAAAGCCAAGTAGAAAGGAGGACAAAAACATAGATTTTTAATTTGCAAGTGAGTTGTAATTTGTTATATGATCAAACCTTATTGTTACTTTCTAATCATTATATTAGTCTAGCATAAATCCTTTGGATTAAGGTTGACCTAACATTCATTTGTAACCCCTTTAATTAGATGATATTCTAAGTGAATGATCTAAAGACCTCTACCAAGGATCACTACTAACAATGTGATTGAAATCGTTTAACCAGGTCACATTTAACAGTGTGTATTGTAACCTTTAATAGGGTTGGCCTTTCATAGGACATCACTTTAGAAGAGTGTGATTGAGTAGCATATTATTGGTGGTTTTTCAAAAATTAGGTTTCCACATAAAATTCTTGTGTTAAATGTGTTAATGAATCTATTATGCTTCATGTTTACATTTATGTAAAGTTGTTGTGACCTAGGACAAAAACCTACAAAGTTTAAGAATTGTATGATCTAATGGATGCATGCATAATAAGGTTTTATTGATATGGGTCTACTAAGCATTGAAAATTTTTATTTTTACATCTAGACCTTGGATAATGGATTCACCTCCCCCCCCCCCACCACTCGTAGTTATTATAAAGAATTCTAGAAACACTCACAAGTCAAATTTAATATTTTATGGATTTATATTGAAATTATTAATGTCCCTAAATGGGGACATTACAAGTCCTTTCTCCTTGAGATTTCTTTCCCTCAAGACATCATGAGTCCAAAATCTAATACCAAAGTCTCATATCAATCTCAAGGAAGCTACTCCACCAAGCTGTTGCACTAGTTTGATATAAATAATATGTTCAAAACCATGAAAGTGATCATTGATTCCCCACACCCACAATGAACCAATCATGCTAATACCAAGATCTTGTATTATTATATGTGCATAATCTATTGAATCAACTAGCCATGTACTACTAACATATGCAAGATAAGTTTGAGTCCAACTAGGAACTTCACTCCAAATGAGATCACAAGCACTACTAGAGTCAAATAGTGATGGGAACTCAACATCATGCCAACTAACTCCTTGAAATAGTACTGACCATGTGGTTGATCCTCCTAGATCCCACAAAAAAAACTCCACCTTTCTAACTATCTAGAACATCTTATCATTCCATACTAGAAAATGATAGAATGTCCAAAATATCAAACTACCACAACATTGCTCATCTAATAGGTATGATGAAACTATAAATGTATTGAAGAACAAAGCTAGATATGGCTTCCTTCTTTATGAAGGGAAGTTTAATAAAGAAAGTACCCAAATTATGCTCAACATTTATAATAGTAAAGTAACTATAGACACTAGATAAATTATTAGAAGAGATAATCAAAGATCACCCATCAACATTGTCCCTTTCTCTCTATATGTTCTATTACCAAACTATTAGCCAAGTTACTATTCAAGGGTCATTCATAACTAGTTTTATAATCCTCTCTAAAATATAATAAATAAGTCACTTCCTTCCTACAATCAATATTAGTCTATGACTCTTTATCAAAAATTTTTACATCATCAAGCTCAAATAGTACATTCTCCACCACCCAATCAACATCTTGATAGGAATAGTCTATAGAAGTTGTGAAAACCAACTTCATAGATCACTAAGACCACCTTCATAAAAATAACCTACTGAAGAGAAACCAAAGAAGGAAAGGTAGGCCTCGGAGCAATGGTGTGAGAGAAAATATATTCCAACAATGAAAAAATGTATTTTTTTTACAAAAATACAATAGGAGAGCATGTTTATAAAGGCCTCTAGGAAGCTCCTAGAATGAGCTAGAAAGTGCTAGGAGATAAGTATGACAACTAAGTATATGTCCACAAAAGGTGGATTATCCTCCACATAGATGAGAGGATAAGTATGAAAAGGTAGGAACAAACTCCTATGTTGTCAACAAGTCAATACGTAAAAGTATGGTAACCCCTAGATGACAACTAACAAATAAATACATTTATCCTAAGTAAACTTAAGTAAAGCATAAATAATTATTATTTACACTAACACCAACTGACCCCCCCCCCCCCCCCCCCCCACCCTTAAGTGAAACTTAGGGGAATGCACTTAAGCTCACAAAAGCTATGATGAAATGCATAATCCTGACTACTAGACCATGTTAGGTACCCAAGTACAAATGAAAGGAAATGCAACCTCTAAAAATGGGGAAAGAGGGAAAACCACATGTGAAAAATCCTCCCCCAAAAAGAGATAAGTACAAACATAGTGAAGAAACATAAAGGAAGGAAGGAAGGAAGAAAGGAAGGTCTCAACAAGACCCTCCAAGGACAACTTCTCTAATCTCAAGAATAGACTAGAAATGGCTCAAGAGATTCTCTCAAAACCATAAGTACAACCGGCCCCCCCATGAGAAGAGACACCAAAGCCCCCCAGAATAATGGAGCCCTCGAGAAAGGATCAAACCAATGAAACTCCAATGAGGAATAAACAAGGGGATATAACAAGGGGACCCCTAAATGAGAGGGGAAACAAGAAGCCCTAGATGATGGTCAAAGGAGAGAATATTAGGATCCTAAATGGAAATCCCCAAGGTAGGTATAATGCACTGTCATGAGTTGGTGGGTTAGGTAAAGCTGAAGAATAATTCTACTAAATAGGAAGGATCTCAACTAGATGTGGTGTGGCAAGAAAAACATTGATCTTAGGAACAATACAAGGTTCAAGTATCCTGACTACACCACATGATGCTCTTATGAAAGAGAAGAGTCATACTCTAACAATGGAGTGAAGTGTGAGAAGATGTAGAGATAGGTGGTAGGATCAACTATCCATGTAGCAATAAGGCATCCTATTTCATGATCCTAAATGAAGGTTGAATCAACATTGAACTCAATTGTCTTCCCTAATCCACTAAGTGTAATATGAGAAATTGAGAGTAGATTTGTAGATAGGGATGGAACATACAATACATCAATGAAGGTGCCATCCTAAATTCTAATAGAACCTTTCTCATAGACTAGTAGGGTAGTGTTATTCCCCATGAGAATATGAGGAATGGTGGAAGCCTCAAGAGTAGAGAAGATGCCTTGAGAAGATGTCATATGGTGAGGAGCACCTAAATCCAGTATCTAAGGGACCTCTAAAGGGGATGCAATGGATTCTCGTAATGCATGAACCTTTCCAAAATTTGGTGTAGATGTCAAAGATATGGAATAATATTGAAAGGAAGACCCATATGAGATAGAAGAGGATGGAGAGGAAATAGTGCTCTTCTAAAGAAGAGCTCACAAATCTACAATATGTTTCTCATAGCCATCAAATCTCTTTAAAAAACAATGTGACTCATCATGAGGTCCATTTTGACAATAGGAATAGGTATGAATCTCTTTTTTCTTTTTCTCCTTCTTCTTAGAAGAAGAGGATAGACTAGTAGAGTGTTGAGAAGAGGAATCTAATATCTGCTTCAACTTTTTCTCCTGTGAATCCTTGGCAAGCAATGCCTATGACTATAAACCTATAAGTGAATCCATCTGAGTGATCTTGGACTTTTCATGAGTTAACTTGTCACAAAATGTATCAAAAGAGGGAATCTAATGTCTATTAACCAAGGCATCCATAGTGGAATAGAAACTAGAAGAAAAGATTTGATGCTGTCCTTGCAACTTTGAGAGTATCAGAAAGATACAATCATCATTTGTTTTGTTTTTCTCACATCCTTGCAAAACTGTATGTAAATATTTGAACTTCATCAAGAAGTCTTCAATGGTGGGGAAGTTGGTAGGTCTCAAAGAATTTAACTTTGCATCAAGTTGTAATTCTTGAAATTTATTCACTATGCCAAATAAGTTGTAGAACTTGACCCAAATAGCATGAGAAGCGGTCAAACCATCCAAGTGAAATAGTAGACTATTAGAGATGTTTAGTACAATCAATCCCATGACTTCATCCATTTTGATTCTATGCTAAAAAACCTCAAAAGGGCACTACAAAATAGGTTAATTCTCATCTAGACATGATCATAAGCCTCCTAACATGAGAAGCCTAGTCATTTGTACTTTCTAAGTGTGATAGTTGTGTGGCATGTGCTAGGTCATAGAAGGATCTGACATTGAGAGAAGAACATGGAAGTAGAAGGGTTTAGTTTGAAGAAAATTATAGAAAATAAAAATTTATTGCCACACAATGTATAAAGATATCCCTCAAATACCAAAGAAGCAATCATGGAAAGAGCAGAAACTAAGAAAAGAACCTAGATTCTGGATATAGAAAGGGAGGAAACTGAAGCCTCTACTTCAATGGGAAAAATTAGAGCTCAAAAAAAATCAAAATAAAATGAATCTAGTACTATTGTCTCCATCTCAAAACCATCTTTGAGCTCTTCTTTTTTATCAAAAAAAGACCTCAATATGCTCAAGTTATAGCCAAAAAACCAACTGCTACTCCAAAATCAAGCTCTCTAGATAATTATAGTCATTGCAAAAAAAATATGGTCATATAGCCATAAAGTGCCTATCACCATAAAAAAAATTGGCTATCAAAATATTGATGTCAATAGCTAGAAAATGATGTCACCTCATTGGGAAATGATGTCAACAAGGATTGACAATTCTAGCCAGAATGATGATGTACGCAACTAGAAAAATGATGTTGTAGGGCCAAAAAAGAGACATTAGTTGTCACAAAGGTGATGTCAATGCTAGAAACTTATGCTCTAGTGGCAGCGGGGTGGTTGGGTAGTGACTAGTGGGTGAAGAGAAATTTGTGGCCATCTTTTCAATTTTATTTTTATTTTTATTTTTGAAAATCTATCTATATGGCCCTTCGAGAGGCCAAAATTATTTTTCTTGAAGCTACAGTGTCCAAAATTCAAAAATATTTTATGAATTCTGACTGTACCAGGCCTTCTGAGTATAATGGCAATGTTCATTTTAGCCCAAAGTGCACCAAGAAAATGCACTTCCTCCTAATTGAAGAAAAAAACCTTGAACAAGCTAGGATTTGTATCTCTAAATCATGACTCCAAAAATCTTCAAACTAGGAAGCAGTAGGGATGCTTTGATACCATATAGAAGTTGTGAAAACCTAATTCATAGATCGCTAAGACCACTTGCATGCAAATAACCTATTGAACAAAAACCAAAGAAGGAAAGGTAGGGCTTGGAGAATCTCAATGGTGTGAGAGAAAATATATTCCAACAATGAAAAATGAAATTGCTGTACAAAAATACAATAGGAAAACCTATTTATAAAGGCCTCTAGGAAGCTTGTAGAATGAGCTAGAAAGTGCTAGGAGATAAGTATGACAACTAAGAATACATCCAAAAAAGGTAGATTATCCTCCATGTAGATGAGAGGATAAGTATGATAAGGTAGGAAAAAACTCATATGTTGTCAACAAGTCAATATGTAAAAGTATGCTAACTCCTAGATGGCAACTAATAAATAAATGCATTTATACTAAGTAAACTATAAGTAAAGTGAAAATAATAATTATTTACACTGACATAGTTTAGGGAGGTACAAATAGATGATTTTAACTCCTTGATATCCTTAACTTAACCAAGGTTAACACTAATCATTTAGAGTCAACTTTCCCTTAGACCAACCTACCCATTTAGGCTTGTCTACTAGCTTGAAACTTCTTCCTAGGTCTCCCTAATAACTTATCTTATCTTTTAATGGTTGGAGGCTTTTCTTAGGATGTTTTGGAATTCATCTAATCCATCTTTCACATTTCATTCATTTTCTTCTTGTACGATCTCTTCAAAATAAAGTGAAACTCCTTTTAGGCCTAATAGCCCCCAATTAGCCCTCCTAATCAACTAATCTTGGATGTTTTCAAAATATTTCCTTAACAAGGTCCCAAAATAACTCTAGTCTAGAATATCCTTTTCAAACACCTTAAATATTCATGAGGTCTTAGGTTCCCAATGTGTACCAAATTCCCTAACCCAATTTTTAAGTGTTTATTATGGTTTGACAAAAATCTAGACCAGTCAAAAACCAATCTGATCTTTCTCCCTGACTAGAGATGTTCAACACTTCTACTTACACTCATAATGTCTTTACTCTTTTATTTATCTATCCTTGAAACCCAATATATTCAAAATACTTACCCTTGGAAGAAATCTATCCTCCTTGTTTCAATTTCTAGTTCAGATCAACCTAGTCTCAGCTAGGGTTTCTAAGAAAATTATTTGGCCTTGTGAAATGTCCCTTTACTGATTTTATATGATATTTCAAGCCTTTAATCAGATTTTCAAAATCAAACAACCAATATTCCAAAGATCCACGAATTTCTCAATAAATCCCAAATCGGGTATGCTAGAAATGGTGCCAAAAATTTCACAGCTTCACATATTATTAGTAAATCTAAAAGTGGACATTTTTATAGAAATTTCAGTAGAATAACAGCCTAAAAAATGAAATTTTCAGATCTTTATAACATTTTCACAAAAGATCCCAAATGGAGGATAAAAATAATGCTCATTGAGCTCCCGAAAACAACATAGAATAGCTCGAAAACATCACAAAAACACTAATAATATATCACAAAAGTATAATCATGACCAAATACATATATTCAGCTCTATTTTAACATCTAAAAGTCTGAAATACAATAGCAACCCAAACTGATATGAAATACTCAACCGGAAACACCAAACTCTTACAAAAACACACCCGAAAAACCATAAATCTGCACTGTTCCGCACAAAGGCAAACTCTGCATGAGCATGCAGATGGAATGGCTTCAAAATCCCATCTTTAACCTTGCTAGAAACCTACAAACTCCTGTTCTTGGGTCTCCTTCTCCACAGGTTTGGCAGCCTTTGAAGAATAACAAAGAAATGAGCAAAAATCAAGTTCTGGAATGAGCCCAAAATGCCTCCAAACCGCTTAAAAGAGGGTATAACCCTAACTCACATCCAAGAGGGGTTAATAAAAAATATTTTAATAATAATTTTTATTTATTAGTCCATTAGATTCCAAAGATTATCCCCTTTTTTTGAAACTTCACCTTTTTGGGCCTGCCTGCCTTAGAAAAGATTATTATTTTTAATTATTTGAAACGGGGACATGACAAGTCCTCCCCTTCCAAATATTGCTTGTCCTCAAGAAATGGCTAAACAATAAACTAATCAATCCACCTAGATACCAAATGTAGTCATAAACTATACTATTGTCAATTAACACAAGCTCCTGCAATATCCTCTGTAATATAACCAAGAGGAATCCATAATCAAACTAACAATTACTACTCAACCAAACTCCAAAGTCACAACTTCCGTAGTCAAAAACTCATGAGACACAAACTCTTAGAACATCAAAACCCAAGTAAAGTGGACAAATCAAACTACCAACATAGTAAATACCATCAACACATCCCACTAGCCTATACGAAATGTACAATCCAACTCTACAACAATGGTGAATGCTCCCAAATGAAACTATACCAAGTATAGAGAATCCACACATTTTACAACTCCTGCAGTCAACACAACTCTATAGATCACTGGCCACTGTCTCATAACCATAACTCCCATGCACCCCTGATGGTGAAAAGCCATCACAAGATAAACAACAAGAAATGGAACCCAAACCAAATTTGCCTACCATCAACTCCTCAACACAAGGATCAAATGCTAACTGATGTACATACCCTGCAATATAATGTTGATAAAAAAAACCAACCTCAATCAATAGCTCACTATGAACAAGTGATACAACCCACTGTGACTGATCACCAGCTAAGTCAAGAGATGTCACAGCCAAAGGAGTAGAATCAATAACAACACCCATTGAAGCATCACTCCAAAACTCCTGCTCTAAGTCATGTATTATCAAGCTATCAACTGTAGAGCCTATTGCCATGTTGTGCCCATCACAACTCTCATCCTAAGGCATCAAACTATACCATAATTGATGATAAGCACTAGGAACCAAAGTACATCTCGATATCATCATCTCATCAACATGGTCATCAAAGGTGAATTGATGAGCATACCTCACAATGTAATGTTGATAGAATGCACCAATCTCAGTCAGTGGCTCAGATTGCAATCTAGATGTAACTAACTGGAATCGATCACTGACCAAGTGGGAACTGACTACTACCTCTAAAGACATCGCTAAGGGAGTAGTATTACTAGCAGGAACCATGCCAACTATTAGCTCACCAACATCACACATAGTCTTTGATACAACATCTCTAGTCTTCATGCCATTAGTAGTAGAGGTCACCACCATGTCAGGCATAACACAAAAGTCTGCTGTAGCACCCAACTCAACTGAACTTGAGTCTAGTGGGGATGAACTTGATATGCCAATGTTAGTATCAAGGATGGATGCATCCCCATCTCCACTGTCTTTGACAATCTCAACCATGGACATCCTCAGATCACTAGACACCACAGCTTGTGACTGTACAAAATCTGGTAAAGACTTTAGTTGCCCTAACTCCATGGTCACCTTAGCCAAATGAAATTGTGACTCCTTGAAAGCCAATTGTGTACTCTCAAGAATCTCAGAAGTCACCTCAAGCTACTGACTAAGCTCACTCACCTCATCTTCCTTGGCCAATAATGCATCATATACTATACTGCCCCACTCCATAAGATAATCTCTATCAGCTACCAACTGCATATAATCATGTCTCAAAATCTAGATAGCCTCCCATAAAGAGTGGAACTTTGTCAATGAAAGATAACTGCCTCCCTGCACATCACTAGTAGGAGAACCCCATCCATAAACTGCTAATAATTGACGAGTAGCATCGAAATGTTGGCAAGTGATAGCAATGTCTCACTCACTAACTCTCAACTGATTAGACACATGATGGCACTAGCTTGACTATCTCCTACAAACCTCCTTTGATGCACTGTCTAAAGGAGTATCCTCAAAGTTACTAGTCTCTAGAGTATTACCATCCATATCCTGTGAATCAACTCTAAAGCTCATATCAACATACAGAGTATCAAAAATGTTAGCACTGCTGTCCAACTCCTTTGTACCCAAGGAAACTATGTCTTCAAAATTGTCCACTGCATCCTCCTGGATGTCATCAATGCCAATATGATCCTGGGACTCATCTGTACACATTGCCAAATATGAAAGATCATCAACACATTCTAGAGAGTATGGTCAATTGGATATATGAACAAAGCCCAACACCGTTGTATAAAAACTAATAACAACATCAGATAAGCTCCTGGCACAAGAAAAGACAACACCATGCAATTTGCTAATCAAATCCATGATAGCACACAAATAATCACTACTACCAAAAAGTATTAAAGATTTCTAGTCAACTAAATCCCAAATGCCAATATAACAATCTCGAGTCCATATTCGTAAACTATAATCAGCTAGTAACTCAAGCAAACTCCTCACCTGAGTAATATGACCAATACCAACTAATTCCACATACTTGTCTGACATTGTCCCTATATCCTGGATGTGAATGCAAGATGAACTCAAAACATTATCAATGACCACATATGATCTATCATTTGTAGAAAGTTGAGTATTAGGAGTGCAAGATGAAACTATACTCAATTCCATGCCATGCTTATCCCCATGTCTCTCCCAGTCTTGTAATGCCAATGAAGTATTCACCAAAGAAGCTCGAGTGTCCTCAAGCTTGTGAGAAAGCCCGTCAACTTCCTCCTCCTTCCTCCTCAAGGCATCTGAATAGTCTCCAACAAGGATAAGAAGATGGTCACGATCTGATAGAAGATGTAAATAACTCAACTTCATTGTTCCCATTCCTTCCCTAATCACTTGTAAGTCAACACAAGAGGACTTTGCCTGAACTCCCTTATGTCTACCCTGTAACTGAATCATTTGAATGTGATCCTCTATCATATCTCGCATCCTGTCATGATGAGATAATGAAGTCACAATACTATCTTTGTTCACCTTTAGCTAGCTGGAAAAATCATGTAAAGTACTACCTGCCTCAACCTCATGTGATCAAGCATCTAACTGTGCCTGGTACTCTTTCTCAAAAAAGTCATGAATGCTCAATGTCTGCTCGTCTCTACCAGGTATCTCACCATCATGCACCAAAACATCCTCATAATCATCATCTAAACCCACTACCTCCTGTGGCAGAGTAGAATCTAAGACCTTTGCTTGGCTATAAGCTAATTTCTCAAAATTCTCATGCAAGTTCTTGGTAATTGTGTCATCTGCCCTGTGAGAAAATTTTCCAAATAGAAATCTAGTCAACTTATCCACCTTAGCTAGGTCGGACAACATGTCATTCATCATATGGTGGTGCTCAACCAACTATTCAAACATGTCATGGCTTATTTTCCTAAGTTTATCTCTAATGTCTAAATAACCATCCTTTCTATTATTCTGAATCTGGATATCAATTGTCCAAGATTGTGTCCTCTGAGAATCTGTACTATACCTATCCATTCTGGATAAAGTAGAGTGTAACCCCAATATGTTATAACTTCTTCAAACACCAAGAAATAACATGCAAATGATTAGAAGTAGCATGCAACCATAGATTTTGACATGCAGCTAATTAGAAGCAACATGCAACCATCAAATTCACCAAGAACTAACATGAAAATGATTAGAAGTCGCATGCAACCATAAATTTTGACATGCAGCTGATTAGAAGCAACATGCAAGATTTGGGTAGTTGTCAAAACTGACATGCAAACTTCTACAAACCCTCAGGCTGGCAAGATCATAGCTTTGATACCACTAAAATGTCCCTTTACTGATTTTATATGATATTTCAAGCCTCTAATCAGATTTTCAAAATCAAACAACCAATATTTCCAAAGATCCACCAATTTCTCAATAAACCCCAAATCGGGTATGCCGAAAATGGTGCCAAAAACTTCACAGCTTCACATATTATTAGTAAATCTGAAAGTGGAAATTTTTATATAAATTTTAGAAGCATAACAGCCTACAAAATGATATTTTCAGATCTGTATAACATTTTCACAACAGCTCCCAAATGGAGGATAAAAATAATGCTCATCGGGCTCCCGAAAACAACATAGAATAGCCCAGAAACACCACAAAAACACTAATAATCTATCTAAAAAGTATAATCATGACCAAATAAATATATTCAGCTCTATTTTAATATCTAAAATTTTGAAATACAGCAGCAACCCAAACTGATATGAAATACTCAACCGGAAACACCAAACTCTTACAAAAACACACCCGAAAAACCACAAATCTGCACTGTTCCGCACAAAGGCAAACTCTGCATGAGCATGCACATATAATGGCTTCAAACTCCCATCCTTAGCCTTCTTGGAAACCTGCAAACTCCCATTCTTGGGTCTCCTTCTCCATAGGTTTGGCAGCCTCTGAAGAATAACAAAGAAATGAGCAAAAATCAAGTTCTGGAATGAGCCCAAAATGCCTCCAAACCCCTTAAAAGAGGGCATAACCCTAACTCACGTCCAAGAGGGGTTAATAAACCATATTTCAATAATAATTTTCATTTATTAGTCCATTAGCTTCCAAATATTATCCCATTTTTCTGAAACTTCACCTTTTTGGGCTTGCCTACCTTAGAAAAGATTATTATTTATAATTATTTGAAAAGGGGACATGACACCTTGTGCTTCCTACACCATCCTTCCTATCATACAAATTATAATGTGTCTACTATAATTCCTCAAGGTTTCAAAGAATTTTAACCATGGGGAATTCTTGTAGACATCATTTTGTAGGGTTTGCCCTAGTACTTGTTAGTAGCCAAGTAGATTACAAAAACATTTATTGCAATCACCAATGAATTGATAAAATCATTAAAAAAAGAAGAAGTAATAAATTTTTAGAAGCTAGAATCAAATGATAAAACCCATATCAATCATAGTTCTATGAAATCCACTCATTTTCATTCAAAATTGTTAACAATTCTCAATCTATTGTTTGCATTCGTACTCCCCAAATTTCCAACCCATACAATGGTGACTTTTAGGTATTTATAAATTGGATTTTCAAATAATTAAATGAAATATTTCTCATTGGTAACTTTATTTTTCCTTCTAACCACTTTTTCAATATTTGACCAAAAAAATTGCAAAAATTACAAAATTGTCAATGTGCAATTTTTGTGAAATTGATAGCATTTTTACACTTAGAATTTGTGACATTGCACCCCATGAATCCAAATCACCCATGGAAGTTATTTAGACCATTTTTACACTATTTCCATGCCCTCCTATACTTAACCAATGATTTTTACTTTTTGACCTAATTGACAACATTTTGTCAATGCAACATTTTGACACCAAGTTGTCTTTACATGCATAAGGACCACAAAAATAATGACCTTATTATTTCTAGGTATCTTCAAGACTTATTATCCATTTTCTAACCACATAACCTAGGTGTTCTTGCAAAATACTTCCCCAAATGAGTTGAAAGTCCTTCTAGAACTTTAAGATGGAATCAGAGATGGATTAATGCTCTACTTCTTGAAGTTTCCTTCTGTAACCCAAGTGTATTCACTAATTGGCTTGGCCATACATTTCACAAGATGTTTCATGTAGTTTTTTTCCTAGTTAAGAGCTCAATATCTTCTGAGCTTTGGTTTTTCTTGTAGAAGGCTTTGGCAAGGTAGCTATAATGTCTTGAAAGTATGTATCCCCTATTGGAATGGATGCTAGAATAGGGCCCTTGTAGGCTACCAAATTTGAAACATTAAAAGTAGTGGATAAACCCATATTTACTAGTAGGTCAAATTAATATGCATTAGCTCCATACTTGGCAAAAATCTTAAATTGGCCCACCTTCCTAAACAACTTGTGCTTGTTAAGATAAACCATGAATAGTCTCAAACTTCAAATTGAACATTTCTCTCTTTCTTGCATCTGTTCATTACTTCATCTATACTATATTCTACTCCAAAGTTTCCTTTACCATATCATGTACCTCTTTCATGGAAAGAGAAAAAGTCTTTAGCTACTCCACTGACCTCTGCACCTACTTTCATGTCTCTTAGCACAAGAATTCCTCTAGGATGTGCTCCATAGACCACATCAAATGGAATTTTTTCCATAGTCTTTTTACAATGTCATTTTAGGCATACTCTTCTTGAGAAATTATGTGATCCCAACTCTAAACATACTCCTTCGTTAAGCATCTCAAGAGGTTTCCTAGGCTCATACTAACCACCTATGTCTGCACATCTATTTGAGGATGGTAGGTAGATCCAAAGGATAGGTTTGTTCGTAACTTGTGTCATAGGGTCTTACAAAAGAGACTCTTAAAATTAGTGTCTCTATCAGATGTAATGCTGAGAGGAAGTCCATAGATCCCTGCTACTTCCCTAAAAAATAGATTTACAATGTGTGATATGAATATCAGGATTTAACTGTGTGATTTTGAGTCAAACTCGATGACCCATATTTCATAAGTAGTGATTCAACATGAATCCATATCTCACAAGAATAAATGGAACACTTAGCACTCATTGGATCTAGGTGATGCTCATAGGGGTGAAGCACCGGGACTTCCTGGGAGGTCACCCATCCCAGTACTAATCCAGCCTGAGCGCCCTTAACTACAAAGTTTCCTCCATAGTTAAACCCAAAGCTTGCAACCCCATTTGAAAAACCTTCACCAAGTGTTGTACCTTATGAACCATTCATTAGAAAGCCCCTTAAGCTCATCAATTGATAAGTAGGAGATAATTTCCACAACTAGTCAAATTGTGATATGAATATCAGGATTTAACTGTGTGATTTTGAGTCAAAATCGATGACCCATATTTCATGAGTAGTGATTCAACATGAATCCATCTCTCACGAGAATAAATGGAACACTTAGCACTCATTGGATCTAGGTGATGCTCACAGGGGTGAAGCACCGGGACTTCCCAGGAGGTCACCCATCCCAGTACTACTCTAGCCTGAGCGTGCTTAACTATAGAGTTTCCTCCACAGTTAAACCCAAAGCTTGCAACCCCATTTGCAAAACCTTCACCAAGTGTTGTGCCTTATGAACCATTCATTAGAAATCCCCTTAAGCTCATCAATTGATAAGTAGGAGATAATTTCCATAGCTAGTCAAATTGTGATATGAATATCAGGATTTTAACTGTGTGATTTTGAGTCAAACTCGATGACCCATATTTCATGAGTAGTGATTCAACATGAATCCATATCTCATGAGAATAAATGGAACACTTAGCACTCATTGGATCTAGTTGATGCTCACATGGGTGAAGCACTGGGACTTCCCGGGAGGTCACCCATCCCAGTACTACTCTATCCTAAGCGCGCTTAACTACGAAGTTTCCTCCATAGTTAAACCCAAAGCTTGAAACCCCATTTTCAAAACCTTCACCAAGTGTTGTGCCTTATGAACCATTCATTAGAAAGCCCCTTAAGATCATCAATTGATAAGTGTCCTGGTGCTTCACCCCTGTGAGCATCACCTAGATCCAATGAGTGCTAAGTGTTCCATTTATTCTCATGAGAGATGGATTCATGTTGAATCACTACTCATGAAATATGGGTCATTGAGTTTGACTCAAAATCACACAGTTAAATCCTGATATTCATATCACAATTTGACTAGCTGTGGAAATTATCTCCTACTTATCAATAGATTTACAATGGCAGAATCGTGAGTTATTTTACATGGCACAAAGTCATCCATTTCGCTAAACCTATCCACAGTGACATAAACAATATCAAAACCATACTTGGTTTTAGGTAGCCCCATACCAAAATCCTTCCTTAGACATTCCCAAGGTCTTTGGGGAATAGGAAAAGGTTGATAAAGTCCTACATTGGTGGCAACTCCCTTGGCTTACTGAGAAACCATGCAACATTCCACATACCTTTTCACATCCCTTCTCAAGGTAGCCCAGTAGTAAAAACTCTAAACCAAATCCATTATCTTTTGCACTCCAAAATGACCACTTAAAGAACCAACATACTTCCCTCAGATATGCTTTTCTCCAATAGATCCCCTTGAGACACATAGTTGATTTTCTTTGAACAAGACTCCTTCCTACAAGGTAAAATTAGAAAAATCATGATAGAAATGGTTAGTATAACTAGTACAAAATTTTTGGGGCTTGGTAAAGTCTAGATCATCAGGGTATAGCTCCTTAAGGTTCTCAATTTAGACACTCCTAATCTATACTTCTTGAACAATCAACAATCTATGGCTAAGTGCATCTGCAACAATGTTTACAATGATTTTTTATGCTTTATGGTGACTCTATAGGCTTGAATACACTTCACCCACTTCATATGTTTGTGGGTATATATTGGATCATGGTGTGCCAAAAAGTGGCAATGTGAAAAAGTTGAAGTTTGAAAATGTCTAAAAGCATTTCAAAATTTGCTCTAAATTTTTTCGACACATCTTGATAACAAGGCTAAAAAGTTTGGACCAAGGCTTTTTGGGTATAAAATTTGTTATCAAATACCTGATATGATATCAAATACCTTATATCATATCGAGTACCTGATAGCTAGTTGCATACATGAAACCTGTGACATAGATTTACGAAAAAAAACCTAAGAGCAATTTTTGCATTGCATTTTTTGGTTTGTTTGGTTGTGCTCTATTTCAAGTATTGGATTTTGGAGTGGATATTAGATACAAGTAATTGTTTTTTATTTTTGTATGATTTCAATGACTATTAATATAAATTAGTTAATTTAAATAGAATTTGTTTAAAATTAGGTTTTTAAGAAAAAATCAAAATTGTTGAAATTTAGGTTTTTTTAATAGAAATTAAATATTTTCTAAATTAATAGGTATGGCTGATTGAAATGATGATACTGAGTTAGGAAACAATGTCCCTTTTAATTGTCCACCAAACAATCCAGTACCCCAGCAAAAATCTCCACCAAATGATCCTCAACCTTCTCAAAACCCTCCTTGAATTAAAGATTTGATATTTGAAAATCTCACTAAACTTAGGGTTTTGCAAACCACATATAACAATATACCTACATTGGCTCCCATGTTATCCATGTTAAAAATTATGGTGGATAATATCAGAACTCTTACCAATGAAAAAGATGCTTCTCTTCACTAGTGTGAGAAAATCCATGCCATGTTTAATGATGGGTTGGACTACGATGAGGTTATGGTCCCAAATATAACTAAAGATGATATAGTTAGCCTTTTTGTAGACCCAAAAGTGGTAAACTAGTAGAATTCACAAAGCCCAAATTATCAATTAAATGGTGCATAAATGAGGCTATGCATGAGGACTTTTGTGATCATTGGTGGATGGTTTTTGACAACCCTCCATACAACAATTTAGAGGTGCCACTGTATTTCATTAAAAAATTATATGCTGAATTTGTGTTGCATCTCAAGGTGAACTGTTGTAGCATGAGACCCAACATGACTATAGGAGGAGCTCCTCAAAATAGACCCTTTTCCCAGCAAAATAAATCTGACACTTTTTTCCTCCATACTGATGTCTCCCCTCCTCCTCTAGTACAACATCCTAATAACATTGCAAAAGTTATCTCTCATACTATTAGAATAATCCATAGATTGACTAGGCTATTGATATTGTAGGCGAGGTCAATGTTACCTCCCCATGTTAATGATTTTGTCACAAGTTCATCATTGACAAGCTCATTACATGTCTGTGTGCCCCATAATTGCATAAAATAAAAGAATAGTTGTCAGGGTCACATAGGTTATCTTTCAAAGTATTGATTTGTATTTGAGGAGGAGGATACACCATGCATGCATAATGAGGCTAGACACCCTAACGTGAGAGAGGAGGGGTATATAGAAGCATGCAATCCTTTTGTGTTAGTACATGTATACATTTTTTTGTTAAGGCATATGTGGTTTAAGGTTACTCTTTATAATAGAGTAATTTTAGTCCATACTGACTTATACATGCATGTGATCTTCATTCATGTTTAGTTGATGACTAAGGAGGAGCTCAAACAGATTGATAATGTCATGCTCTTCACTATTTTATTTGGCCCTGAGACATCTACATTACATTATGTCATGTTCTCATTTTGTTCTCTTTGATATTGGAGCATATATGGTTTCTAAAATTTCTTTTATCTTAAAGTTATTAGTTGTTAGTGGAAGCTAGAGTGTAGGGGGTGAGGCATAGCCCATTGACAAGGGAAAGGTAATTAGGTGCTTTTAAAGTGATTAAATATTGATGAATTTTTATAAAAAAATTATGGTAATAAAATTTAATTACATTATTACTGTACAGAGTGTGGATATTGGTGATGAGTCCTGGTAGATTTGACATCATAGACCCTTTGACATTTCCATTCATAGTGAAAGCCTCATCATATGTATAATATCATTTATTTTTTATTTTTCTTATTTTCATAAACAAATTCAAACTTGATTTATGTGATATTAACAACTAGTCTTTTGTATCTCATAAGAAACACCTAGTGCACAAGAGGCTACATGTTAGGGTTTTTTATCTTTACTTATGCAACCATTATATCCAGAGGAGGTGTTGATAGAGGTAATTTTTAGTTTGAATTCTTGATTATATGTTATAAATTTAGTATTCTATGAATTATAATGTTATATTTTAAACTATAGATTCATCTAATAAACATACTTGAACATATATATGTTGGAATGTTCAAATGGAAAGAGTACTTCTGAGAGGGGGGTGAATCAAAAGTACCAAATTTTATCTTTTTAAGTCCTTATTAACATATAACTGAAAGTAAATTGCATGCAATTAAACATATAAGCAAGCATGAAATGAAAGCACTTATCACCACATAACACAAAGAATTGGTAACCTAGAAACCCTCTAGGAATAAGAAGGTAAAATTGGGTTGGGGATGACACCCACAAAAATTACTATAGCAATCAATGTTCAACCACTTCTGATTCTCTACCATGTGAAAGGCCTACCCTATTAAAGGCTTTATACTATGTTAGTAGTGACTTGGTTAGAGGATTTACAAACACTTACATGAAGTTTCACCCTATTAAAGGATTTATAATAGGTTGTTAAACCCACCTAATACATAGGATTTTCAATCACCTTCTCCAAAGGTTCTCCTACCTAGCTATTAAGATAACCTATTAATATAGGATTTCAACATCTAATACAATTGTGAGAAAGTATTAGAACATTTGACCTGATTGAATGCAATCTCACATTTCTTGGTTCAAGTACTAGATCTACTCTCCTCATTTTGATCCTTGCTTGATTTGATTTCTATATGTATTCCTTGTCCCTTGTGTTGTTCTAAACAACTAGATGTGAAATTATTGCTCTATTCCTCTAAGTCTTTTCTTCTTCTTAGTGAAATTTTGCTATAATCTCCCCATACACTATTCTCTTCCACATATGCAATGATGCATTTGACCTCCTTATAAAGAATGTGAAGACCTAGGGTTAGGTATGGATCTATAATCCATATTAAATATCAAATTCCTGCTTAAATCCTTGGATTTTTCTCATTGGTTTCATGCTTTCTCTATTTCTCTAATTGGTTGCATGCAGATTTCATAGGGAATGTATATGATTCATCCTTATCTTTTTTCTCCTTTGAATCTCTCTAAGTCAGCTCCAAAAATGGTCCACATCTTAGTTTGTGAAAGCACAAAAACTTATGCTAATTCTGAGTTACTTGGCACTCATTACATTACTGATGCTTGCCATGAACTAATTCTTGGATTGCTCAACATCTATTATTTCTTGGTTCACTCAGTACCTATTACTTTCTTGGATCACTCAGCACTTGTTAAACACTATATTTCTCAACACATGTGTGTTATGTATTGTTCAGCATTTGAACATTTCTAAATTACTTGGCAAATGAACATTTCCTAGTTTACTTAGCACATGAACATTTCCTAGTTTACTTAGCACATACTACATTCAGACTCTCTCAACACCAACTATGGCTTGGAACCTATTGAAATTCTAGCTCATCATACATTATGTACTTGGCATATATAGTGAAAATGGTTAAGTGTGTTGACACTCAATTATCAAGACTATTCTTTTGACCAACAATATCCCCCTTTGACATGAGTGTCAAAAACACTTAACTAAGCATTTATGAGCTTAACCTTATTGAGCACATTCTTTTATCTGCTTCGCATACATGCAAAAATTTAGAAAATATTGTGAGTAACAATATACCTTATGACTCCCCTTGAGTTGATTATGACTTGTCCATTCTTGAGACTAAAATTTTGTGCTAATGTGCCTGATTCTCTGTGTCCTTTGTTTTGTTTCTACATTCTCAACTTGTGTGTTGTATTTGATTTTTTTGAAGTTCAAAATTTTGCATCTCCCCCTTTTTATTTATTATTTGACTCCCATTTTTGGCTATTTACAAACTTTCCACATTATTCTCAAAATGAATGAAAGAATGTAATAAAAAAATGATTCAAAATTTGATATTCTCCCATAGTATCTGCATATATACATATCTCCCTCTTACTTTATCTCCCCCTTTTGATGTCAAAGGGTTCTATGGAGTAATACCATGGTTAGCCAAAAATGTGGTATTTACATTCCAAGAGTATTTTTAAAGCTACATCCCAATTTTCTAGTGCAATGTCCAATGAATTATGCTGGATGGCAACCTCTATTGTTAGATGTACAAGTCCATCTAAGGTAGAAAGATTTGAATCTTTCTTGAGGACTTTTTCTACATACATTTGCTCCTTATGGAGTACCTCTAAGTGAGGGGTTATAGAGGACTGAATTTGCATCAACTTAGCTTTTGTATTTGCCTCCTCTGCTATTAATACAACTAATTCTCTTTGTGTGTGAAGCATTTGGGAAAAATCCTTCTTACTTTGAGCTGGATTATTTGGGAGTTGCATACTAGAAATCTTTAGATTTTTCTCCAAGCTCAGTATCCTCTGGCTGGTCTCCTGTGTGAAGTTGGAAAAATCACACAACTTGTTGTCCAAGGAGAATATATTTGCAAATACAATCTTTACTTTGTCCAATTTCTTAGATAGCTCAACTTGAGATAGTGCTATATCACCAAATATTTTCTCATTTACCTTTCCTTGGAACTTCCTTTCTGGCCATTCTAGTAATTTAAAATTTGTATCATGGTCTTCAATTGTTACCTAATCAACTATCTTAGATAGTTGCTCTACTATTGACCTTGATTCATTAGGTGTCTATAAGCTAAAGGCATCCATAAATATGTCCTTTATCTCATTTAGTGCTTGCCTATATTTATATTTTTTTCTCAATACCTCTTGTCTTCTTCTCCTATCCAATGCACTATGTATTTCATTAATCTTTTCTTTAGTGAGGGTGTTGGATTCATAGTAAGGTATTTTGATTTCCTCATCAAGCTTAGGAATTCCATATTGAAGTTTCCTAGATACTTTTGTTGAGCTTGAGCCTGGTGTTCTAACTTGCAATGCTAGCATTGTAGTGCTTGGCTTCTGAAGAGTTTGAGTGGGGGTACTTTTTTTTGGTAATTCAACCAAAGTTTATATTGTAGATTCCTCCTCATCTCTTTTCTCTTCCTTCTCTTCAGCTTGTTTCTTCTTTTTACTATCAATGGTTGAGGGTGTGCTTGCTAGTTGTTATGATTTTTCTTTGTCTTCCCCTATTGCTACTACATTGAGCACTTGAAGTGCATTTGCTATTGCTTTTGGTATAGATGATGGAGGAAGGAATAGGATTCCAGTAGTTTGTGTGGTTGAAGGTGGTTCTTGTGTTTGCACCTTGACTTCCTTTGATTTTACAACTATCTTTTGCAACTCATCAACACGAACTAGTATTGGGTTTGTACATAATCTAGCTGCTTGTGTTGATTGGTCAAGGATCTTTGCTAGATCCTCTATAGTTAACGGATTGATTTTTTGACCAGAAGTGTCAATAACATCCTTAATCTTTATAATCTCTATAGGTGTGATGGTGGCATGAGTAGGGCTAGGAGGTGGTATTTGTGTGTCTTGCACACTTTTCTCTTGATGTTCATCTGTACCCTTTTCTTCCTCTTTCTTCTTTTTATTCTCCTCTTCATCTTCTTTTTCTTCTTCCACTTTCTTCTCTTCTTCCCTATCTCTTTCATTTCCTTTTTCTTCGCACTTGCTTCTGACTTGTATTCCTCATCAAAAACACCATCAATTTTCCTATAAATTATTTTCCATAGTCTTGTGGATTTGTTGACTACATCTTCAATTTTAGTTTGCAAACTACAAAATTCTCTATACTTAGGAGTAAATCTACTATTGTGCCTCTTGTCTACATTATTTATTTGACCCTTAGTCAAATTAGGAAACAATCTAGCTAAAGTAGATTCCCTTATTTCCTTTTCCATTTGTAGACAGAAATGTCATTTTTCTTCAACAATTTTATACAACTCCTTGGGAATTGAGCCATCTAGCTCTAGAGGTGTGTGCTTGTACTCGACCATCATAGCATACATAGATTCCTCTATTTTATATTGCTCTTCCTTAGTAAGCTTATTAAAATCTAATTTTTAAAAATCTATTAAGTCTCCATTTCTAATTTTTACACCTAATTTATCAATTGAAGACTTAGGTGGATGACTTACCACTTTGAATAGACTATTGTCATATGTTTCTATCTTTTGTTTGTCCGAGTTAGGTTGAGCTACATATTTTCTTCTCTTTCTTGGCTCCTCATCGGTCTTCTTAGTAGTTTTCTTCTTCTTTTCTACCTCTTCTTTGGCCTTTTGTATTGTAGCTCTGGTGGTGGCTCTGGTAGTAGGATTCTTTTTGTCACTTTCTTTGCTTTGGGTTGAGGAGTAGGTGGAGTTTTAGCCTTCCTCTTGGTGACTTTAGTTCTAATAGGCGCTTCCTCTTCCTCTATTGAGCCTGTTGCTCCAGCACCAAATCTCTTCTTATTGTTCTTGATCAATTTGTCTTTCTTTTTCATTACTGTGGTTGTCTTGAGGTCTGCCACCACCCTTGATTTGACAATGTCATAGGTTCCAAAATGTTTTGCAGCCTTGTCAATGTCTTCTGCAAGTAGAGCTATTATTGTTGTTGATGCTTGATCAACATCAAGTTCATAATCTAGTGGCCTAAGCCATCTCACTCTAGTTATGACTGCTTGTATATACGTGTAATTAATATCCACAAGAAAGAAAATATCCTTTTCATGCTACTCAACTAGTGAGACTGGTATCCTCATCCTCTATTTCATGGACTTTTTGAAGTCCTCAAAATAGCTAGTCATTTGGGCATCAAAATTCTCGCCCATCTACTCAATGAATCCATTGATTTTTTCAAAAATGGTCTTATTCTAATCCCATTTCATCTTCTCTACTGAAGGGAATTATTTCATAATATAGAAAAACATACAATACAAAGCTAAGCAAAATTTGCATTGAGCTCCCTTAGAATTCCTTATAGCTCTTAGATTCTCATTGATCTATTGTAACATAATCTCTACAAGATCATATGTATGATCTATCTTCACCAATTTATATGCTACATCTAATGCAATACATGGTACACTGTTTAGTCTACTTGACTGGTAGAATTTGTGGGATATGACTTTACCAGAAAAATTTAGTAGGGGTTCTATAATGGTGTCTATTTTCATTCCCCTATTATTCCATTTTGCACCTATATTCTTCTCTATGGCCTCCTTTTTGTCACTTCTCAAGGTCTTTCACCAATCTAGGGTTGGAATATCAATAACCCTATGGACAGTTTTCTTTGTAAAATTTACTGGCCCTATCTCTAACCAAAAGGCTCCATCATGGATTCCACTCAACACTATGCATATACATTCTATTTTGAAAATAATAGGGAAAACTAGGGCTTCTGTCAAACCCTTCTTCTCAACTATGGAGAATTCATCTTTAAGTTTTCTAGTATCAAACAATATATCAAATACATTAAAAATCTCCAAATCTCCTATGGCTCCAACTTTATAGTTATAACACTTTCAAAGATCTTAAACCATAAGAACTTTATCAGGAATTATAGATAGGGCACCAACGGGATCATTCTTATAAGAAACTTTAGGAATGGGCCTAAACTCTGGCTATTAGACTTCATTACTAACTAGTTGAATTTCAAGACCTTGGTACATTTTGACCTAGATGCCATCATTTACCAAACTAGGGTTTAAAAATAAATAAGCTTTCAAACTCTATGTAGCTCAGTACTTGAATAAAATACCTGTAAATCAATGAAATTGAGTTGAATCATTGTTTGATCATTGTAGAATTGCTTCTTCACTCTACTCAACTTCACTTTGTGTTCAAATGATTCAAAAATAATTGATTTTTAACTTTATTAGGTTCAAAAACCTAGCATTTATTACATTTGTGATGATAGCTATACACTCGACTTCCAAAGATTTTATCAACTTGGCTTCCACTGAAGTTCATCTACTTAGTAGCTACTAACATGTCTTACTCGACATCCACTAGTCTATTCAACTCGTCATATACTAGAATTTGACTTGACAAAAAAAGATAGCTCAACAACATCTTCTAACTTTTAACTTCACATCTTTTCTCATGCATATTTCTCCTTTGCAGTATTTCTATGTTTTCTTGGGCTGATGTATGATACATCTTTGTATATATCAACCCTATGTATCTGTCTTGTGCTTAGTTGGATGAGGTATGATCACTTGACCTCTTGGGTGAAGTGATCTCTCCATTTGATGTGTTGCATTCACCTTTCTTCTTCCATGTGTTGTTCATTTTTCCTCTTATTTGTTCAAAATCAATCTTCTCTTTTCCTTTGTTGACTTCAGTATTTAGTCCTTTTAACTTTGTAGGACAGTTTCTGCTGATGTGACCTGCCTTCAAACAAATAAAGCATATAGTTTGGTTCAGCCACCTACTATAACTTCCGTTGAAATGTGTCCTTATGCAATTTTCAAGAATGTGTCCATACTCTTGAAAATAGTGATAGCTATAGCTAGTATTGTAATCTTAATTGTAGTGATGTGGATGATTGATTCCTCTTGTAGGCTGATTAGGTGTCCACGTAGGCCTTGATCTACATTCAAATGCTCTATGTCCATACTTTTATAGTTTTATTAGTGACCTTCAAATCTTGGTGTCCTCATGGTCTTAGTTCTATAGTCTTCTGTTGAATGTCCTTGCTTTTTGCACTTGTGACAAAATTTTGTATTTGCAGGCTTATCATGTTGATGGCTATTCTTGCTTTTGCGCACATTAGAGCTATGTCCCTTTTTACCACAGTAATGACAAGTAGTTTTAGTGTTCTTACCTTTGTTTCTTATTTCTTTTGTAGCCTTGGATGATTCTACTTGTTCAGTGTTGATGTAGCCAAGTCCTAAAGTATCATTACTAGCCCTCGGTGATTTTAGCAATTGCTCAAAGTAGTTGATGGCCTCATTTGGTTTGTTGTAACTTTTTTCTATTTCCTTTTCTCTCTTCAATTCATTCTACAATTGTTCATTCTGCATCTTCAAGGTCAAAATCTCAATGTCCTTCATGTTTAGCTCATGATGAACATTCATCATTTGGCTTAAGGTGTTCAACTGCATGTTTGAGATCTTTTCAAATTCAATTGACTTCTCTTCCATTTTATTGGTGAGATTTCTCTTTCCATCTTCTATCATGGTGTTATCTTCAATAGCTCTTTTCTTTTGTTTAGTAATCTCACATATCATCATGGCTTGTGATTTTTTTCCATCTTAAGAGATCTTATCTCTTCTACTTGAGCCCTATTTTGCTCCATTAATTCTACTATTGCTGCATCAAATTCCTTGGAATCTCCATTGGAAAAAACTTAGGTGGTGTCAATATCTTTTTAGTGTATGTCATTTTCAGCTATAGCTATCTCCTTCCTTCTTTTCAAGGATTTTCTCAATTCCTCCCTAGCTTCCTCTACTTTGTGTAGAGCTAGTTGCACATCAATCACTTGATTATCAATTATCTTCCCAAGTTTGAATACTTCTCTCTTCTGAGCTTTTTATCCAAGCTATTAGGCTTCTCTTTATGAGAACTAGAGCTTTGATACCAATTCTTGGAATTTTCAAATGGGAAGAGTGCTTCTGAGAGGGGGGGTGAATCAAAAGTACCAACTTTTATCTTTTTAAGTCCTTATTAACATATAATTGAAAGTAAATTGCATGCAATTAAACATATAAGCAAGCATAAAAGGAAACCATGTATCACCACATAACACAAGGACTTGGTAACCTAAAAACCCTCCAAGAATAAGAAGGTAAAATTTGGGTGGGGATGACACCCACAAAAATTACTACAGTAATCAATGTTCAACCACTTCAGATGGTCTGCCTTGTGAAAGGCCTACCCTATTAAAGGCTTTACACCATGTCAATAGTGACCTGGTTAGAGGATTTACAAACACTTACATGAAGTGTCACCCTATTAAAGGATTTACAATAGGTTGTTAAACCAACCTAATACATAGGATTTTCAATCACCTTCTCCAAAGGTTCTCCCACATAGCTATTAAGCTAACCTATCAATATAGTATTTCAACATCTAATACAATTGTGAGAAAGTATTAGAACATTTGACTTGATTGAATGCAATCTCAAATTGGTGGGTTCAGGTACTAAATCTGCTCTCCTCATTTTGATCCTTTCTTTATCTGATTTCTATACATATTCCTTGTCCCTTGTGCTATTCTAACCAATTGGATGTGAAATTGTTGCTCTATTCCTCTAAGTCTTTTCTTCTTCTCAGTGAAATTTTGCTATAATCTCCCCATTAACTATTCTCTTACACATGCAATGATGCATTCAACCTCCTTATAAAGAATGCAAAGACTTAGGGTTAGGTATGGATCTACAATCCATATTAAATCTCAAATTCTTGCTCAAATCCTTGGATTTTTCTCATTGGTTGCATGCCTTTTCCATTTCTCTAATTGGTTGCATGCAGATTGCATAGGGAATGTAAATTATTTGTTCTTATCCTTTTTCTCCTTTGAAATCTCTCTAAGTCAGCTCCAAAAATAGTTCACATTTTAGTTTGTGAAAGCACAAACTCTTATGTTGATCCTGAGTTACTCGGCACTCATTACATTACTAATGCTTGGCATGAACTGATTCCTAGATTTCTTAGCATCTATTACTTTCTTGGTTTACTTGGCACTTGTTACTTTCCTAGATCACTCAACACTTATTAAATATTGTATTGCTCAGCACATGTGTGTTATGTATTCCTCAACATTTGAACATTTCTAGATTACTCAATACATGAACATTTTCTAGTTTACTCGACACATACTATGTTCAGACTTTCTTGATGCCAATTGTGGCTCGACACCTATTGAAATTTTGGCTCATCGTACATTGTGTACTTGGCATATATAGCGAGTATGGTTAAGTGCATTGATACTCAATTGTTAGAATATCATTCATTTTGATCATGTTTGTTATATTTGACTCAAATGTAGTAATTTATGAAGAACATTGTAACAACCTTTATTAACAAATTTTGATGCAATGTTTAATTTAAAATTATATCATATATGTTTAATTCTAAATGATCTTGCAATCCCTTAAGATGTCACTATGATTAAACTACCAAAATGCACATAGAAAACCTTAGAGACTCTTTAGTATGGTTCAATCACCATCCGAATCTAATAGCATCGATGATTCAATGCCAATATCAATGATTTCAAAGTTGAAATGTGATGCACCTATAAATTGAAGCACACTGCAAGTTTTGGCATTAAGCAAGATTATTGTGTTGAATCCAAACTAAATGAGATTCCTCAAAAATTAGATAGGTTATTGTAGGCGTTAGCATGACCATCCTATAGGATTTGACATTTCACCAATATCCCTCACGAGCTCTGATTTATGACCCTCATAAGATCAACCTTGAAATGCACTAAAGGTACCTTAGAGAATCTTTGGTATGGGGTGGCCATGAACATTAGAGGCTCTCTATAGCTAGCACTAGGTTTTTACTAGGGTTCTCTTTCCCATCCGAAGATAATGGTGCTAATAGTTCAATGCAAAGATGAGAAATTTCAATGTTACACAATGATGCACCTATGAACTAAGGCAGATGGAAGTTTTGGCATTGAGTGAGATCATTGTGCCAAATCCAAAAAGAATGTGATCTCTTAGAAATGAGATAGGTTATTGTAGGCCTTGACATGACCATCCAATCAAATTCAATGTTTCCCCAATAGCCCCATGAGCTCTGAGTTACAACCCTCAGAAGATCGACCTTGAAACATACTTAAAGAACCTTGGAGATTCTTTGGTACAAGGTGGCCGTGAACATTGGAGCCTCTTTGTGGAAAGAAAAAGGGTATTAGTTGGCTTCACTCACCCATCTAGAGCTAATAGAACTAATGATTTGATGCTTTGATCAATGGTTTCAAAGTTATACAATGATGCACCTATGAACTGAGGTACATTGTGAGTTTTGGTATCAAGAAAGATTACTATATTGAATATCAATGGAATGTGATCTCTTAGAAATGAGATATTTTATTGTAGGCGTCAATATTACATTCTTGTAGCATTTGATGGTTCACTAATAGCTTCCACGAGCTCTGAGTTATGATCCTTAGAAGATCAACCTTGAAACACATGTAGAACACCTTGGAGACTCTTTGATATGAGGTGGTCACAAAAATTAGAGGCTCTCCATGGTTGGGAAAAGGTTTTACTATGGTTCACTTACTCATTCAAACAGAATGGTGCTAGAAATTTGATACAAAGATTAGTGGTTTCAAAGTTATGCAATGATACACCTATGAACTGAGGTACACAGAAAGTTTTGGCATCAAGTGAGATCATTATGCCAAATCAAAAAAGAATGTGATCTCTTAGAAATGAGATAGTTTATTTTAGGATTTAGCTTGATCATCCTATAGCATTCAACTTTTCATTGATAGCCCCCATGAGCGTTGAGTTATGAGCCTCAAAAGATTGACCTTGAAATGCAATGAGAGCACCATGGAGACTCTTCAATATAGGGTGGCCAAAAATTTTGGAAGCTCTCTATGGATGGACCAAGGGTATTAATAGGGTTCACTCACCCATCTAAATCTAATGTATCTGATGATTCAATGCCAAGATCAATGGTTTTAAAATTACATAGTGATGCACCTATGAACTGAGGTACACTATGAGTTTTGGTATTGAGCTAGATTATTGTGTCAAATCAAAATGGAATGTTATCTCTCAAAATTGATAGAATTTATTTTAGGCCTCAACATGATCATCTTGTATCATTCAACATTGTTGATATCCCCTACGAGCTCCAAGTTATGATCCTTGAATGATTAACCTCAAAACACACCTAGAGGACCTTGGAGACTTTTTGGTATGAGTTGGCTGTGAACTTTGGAGGATCTTTGTGGCTGAAATAATGGTGCTGCTAGAGTTCACCCACTGATCTAGAGCTAATGAAATTAAAAATTTGATGTCAAAATTTGTAGTTTCAAAGTTACACAGTGATGAACCTATGAATTGAGGCACAATGTGACTTTTGGCATTAAGCGAGATCATTGTGTCAATTTCAAATGAAATATGATCTCTCAAAAATGACATAGGTTATTATAGGCCTCAACATGGTCATCCTATAACATTAAAAATCTCACCTATATCTATCACAATCTCTAAGTTATGACCCTCGAAAGGTCAACCTCAAAATGCACTTAGAGAACCTTGGAGACTCTTCCGAATAGGGTAGTCATAAATGTTGGAGAATATTTGTAGTTGGAAAAAAGGTGTTACTAGAGCTCACCCATCCATATGGAGCTAATGGAACTAAAAATTTGATTCCAAGACTAGTAGTTTCAAAATTACATGGTGATGCATTTATGAAATAAAGTACACTACAATTTTTGGCATGAAGCGAGATCATTGTGCCAAATCCAAACAAAATGTGATCTCTTAGAAATGAGATAGGTTGATATAGGAGCATCAAGCTTGGATTTGGTTGAGTTATGCTTTCATGGTTAGGGATGTGTTGGTGACACATTGGGGAACCTTGTCTCATGTGTTCATAGAGATTGGAGTTATCATGTTAATGTTAGAGTTGTTTTACCTTATTGTGGAGCTGCATTTTCTAGTTTCTAGGTGCCTATTGTGGGTTATGTAACTAATTATGTGCAATGAGTTAGAGGCTAAAAATGTAAAAAATTGAAAAGGACCTAGAGTAATATCTCTAATTAAGAGTGCAAGTCTTGATTCATTCATTCAAAGGAGCAGTGAGTGTGGAGACTAGCTAGAAAGTGAGTTTTTTCCTAAGTTTGTGGATAGAGCATTGAATGTAAGGTAGTTTATAGTAGGATTTTCATTAACCATTCATCTTGGAAAAGAGGACATGGTAGACGAGAAAATTTTGAGAAGAGCTAGTAGTGGAGGCTTGGGAAACAAGGAGATTTCCTGGCGGCCTTGCAAGTACCAGTTGGATCTTCCTTGGAGGTTTCTATTAGAGTGTGGATTTGGAATAGAAAGAGTTTGGATTGGACCTTGTGGGATCTTACAAAACTATTACTTTCTTTGTTCTTGGTTATAATTGAGAAGGCTTTACAGTTTGGCACATTGCATATAATCAGCTATATCTATGAATAAAATATTGTGATTTGGCTTGAAATATTGCATTTTTGTCATGTCTCCATTGTGTGGTTATTTTTTGGGGGCTAGGAAATCTCCTTTGCAGATTCTCCTAGCTTTCACTGCATGAGGTGGTATCAAAGAGAATGTTTCATTTGATTGGTTGATCTTATTAGAGAAAAGGTTGTTCCTAAGTGTGTAGACATATCATCAAAGTTGAGGAAATTTACACTAGGACCTTGGGAAGACATGTAGGTGGATCTCTGGTTGTGAAGTTGGAAGGTTGATTTTGTTTAGGAAGATTGATCTATTGGTGATGTATTAGAGAGGGTTTGTGAAAATAATGGAAGATGGCTCCAAGATAATTGGACCCTAAGATGATTGTGAATCTTTGTAATATCATGGTGAGAAGGATTAATGAGACAATAGCTCAAGTGGATGTTGTTGTGGATGCTACTTTTTCTAAAAGATTTGAAGAACCTAAGAAGAAGGATATTACATGCCACTAGAGTCGGATTCTATTGATATGGAAGAAATTTTTCTAGCTAGTTAGAAGATGTTTTCAAGAGAGAAGATGACATATCAAAGTTGAGGTGGAAGAGGTTGGTTTTGTTGATCAGTTTGTGGATTCTAATGTGAAACATGCAGAGTAACTTGAGCCTATCTTGAGGATATTCCAAACCTTGTTAATGTTGGGATGGAGATTGATTTTCATGATTATTTGGTTGAGTCTAACATAGACATTGTAGAGTACTTGGTCATGGATAATTAGGTTTCTCTTGGTGATAAGTTACTTGTTGTAGAACATCTTGTTGTGGGCAATGAGATTGCTAAGATTGCTGATAATGAGGATTTTCATATGGTTGTTGAAATGGATCTTAATTCATATGATGTTTTTGAGATTATTGAGAGTAAAAATGTTCGTATTGATGAGGATTTTGATGTTGCTAGTGTGGATTCACTAGTTACTAATTTTGTTTTGTATCTACATGATATTGAGGATCTCTATGATCTTGATTTTCTTCTGGTTGACATGGCTAAGGATTTGCATGTTTTTCTTAGTGGGGATATGAAATTACATGTTTCTAACTTGGTTTTGGACTTACCTAATGTTCCTAACATGGACTATATGTTTGAGGATATTGTTTCTGCTAGTTGTGATCAATTGTAGATATTCTTGGTGAAGCATTATGTTCATTTTTTTCTTGGGAGTGAGCATGTTGATTGGGTTGTTGAGATTTATTTGAATCTGATGTTTTAATGGATGAAACATAGATAGTTGATTTTTATATTTGTTCTATTTAATTTGATGAATTAGAAGCCTTTGGTAAAGATGAATTTAGTTGCCGATCTTTCTTTGGGCATCAAAGTATGGGGCATACTTTTATTTTTACCTAGGAAATCTGATGTAGGAGAATCAAGCTTGGATTTTGGTGCATTTATGCTTTTCATGGTTAGGGATGTGGTTGAGACACATTGGGAAACCTTGTCCTATGTGCACATAGAGATTGAAATTATCATGTTAAAGTTAGAGCCATTTTACCTTATTGTTGAAGCATCATTTTTTGGTTTCTGGGTGCCCATTGTAGGCCATGTAACAAATTAGAGACACTACTTAGTTAGAGGTTGAAAATTTTAGGGATTTAAGAGAGTGTAGAGTATTATCTTTGGTTAAAAGTACATGTCTTAATTCATTCATTCATAGGAGGAGTGAGTGTGGAGAGTAACTAGAGAGTGAGTTTTTCATGAGTCTATAGACAAAGTGCCAAATGTGAGGTAGTTTACAGTAGGATTGTGATTAACCATCCATCTTGGAGAAGATTAGGTGGTAGAGGAGTGAATTTTGAGAAGAGCTAGTAGTGGAGACTTGGGAAATAAGGAGATTAATTGGTGGGCTTGCAAGTACTAATTGGATCTTCCTTGGAGGTTTCTACTAGAGTGTAGATCTAGACTAGCTAGGGTTTGGATTGGACCTTGAGGGATCTTGCAGAACTATTACTTGCTTTATATTTGGCCATAACTAGGAAGGATTTATAGCTTGACACATTTTATGTAATCAGTTATATCTATAAATAAATTATTTTGATTTGGCATCAAATCTTGCAATTTTATTGTGTTTATGTTGTTTCCATTGTGTGGTTATTTACTAGGAGCTAGGAAATCTCCTTTGGTGTTCAACATTTCATCGATAGCCCCATGAGCTCCAAGTTATGACCCTCAAAAGATCAACCTCAAAACGTACTAAGAGCACCTTGAAGACTCTTTGATATGAGGTGACTGTAAAAGATGGAGGGCCTGCATGGCTAGAACAAGGGTGTTATTATGGTTCACCCACCCATCTAGAGCTAATAGTGCTGACAATATGATTGATGGTTAAATGGTTTCAAATTTATGCAGTGATGCACCTATGAATAGAGGCACACTATGATTTTTTGCATCAAGTGAGATCATTGTGCCAAATCCAAATGGAATGTGATATCTCAAAAATTAGTTATGTTATTACAGGCCTCGGTATGACCTTCCTGTAGCATTTGACATTTCACCGATATCCTCCATGAGCTACAAGTTATGACCCTTAGAAGATCAACGTCAAAATGCACTTAAAGTACCTTGGAGACTCATTGGTATGCGGTGGTTGTGAATAATGGAGGCTCCCGAAAAAGGGTGTCACTAGGGTTAATATTAAGTAAAAACTTTTTTTTTTACCTCCCTCAAATTTTTGGCATTGGGAATAGTGCAAGTTTAGTGTTACTATGTATTAAAATCCTCATTTTTTAGGTCCCTTCATATAAATTACTTTAAGTAAAAACAACTATGTTTCTTACATTAAATAAACAAGTTTACTTTTAGAATATCTCAAGTGTTTCATCATTATTACATCAATACACAACTATAAAAATTTGTAGTGTCAAAAATAGAATATATTTTTTTTTTTCATTCTACTCCTTGTTTAATTTTTTAATTTAATGCATGGCTACTCTTCATGATGTACCTACATTCCAATATCATAAAAAATATTAGTAAAAGATCATATTAAACACAATAGTCATTTGTTCCCTGAATCATTAAAAACAAAAGAAAATAAGATGTAAATATACCTAGTTGAGTGTTCCTATAGGGTTTGTTGGTGCTCAAAATTGCGTTCTCATTTTGAGCATCTATTTCAAATTTTAAAAAAATCAAGCCTTATGAATGCTTTAAATGAATATGTACTTGGCTATACCTCTGAGGCCTAAGAGGTTTTTACTGCTTCTAACATCTTCCATTCAACCTGTCTAAGCATTCCATGATGATAATTTGAATTTCTAAACCATTCTGTGAAGTCCTGTTTTGAGCTAGTGTCAATTCTGAATTTTTACCCTATGTTAAACAGTGACAGGAGGCCCTATTTTCCAGTGAATATCTTGCACCCAAAAATAGGTCATGACCCACCACTTTGGGAATATCTAGTGTGCATACTCGAGAACTTATGTTTCAAATTTTGAGTTGTTTCAAGTTTGTTTGATTAGGTTTTGAACCCCTCAAAGTTGGTTAGTTACTGTTTTCATACATTTGCACTCTGCACATAATTCTGGGAGGCCCTATTTGATGAGTTATAACTTTGACCCAATTCACCAAAATATTAAAATTCCTTTTGCGTTGCATTGTAGATGTCAAGGACTTGTTATGTTTCAAGTTTCAACTTATGACGAATCTATTTGATCATTTTTCAAGAACGATTCTAGATGGAATTTCTAAGGTTTTATTGGTGTCAGCATTTGCAGATTGTTTAGTACCCTTGTTTGGGATGTCATAACTTGAGATCTATGATTGGTACAATTGAATATATTTTACCCCTATGTTTTCCTCTAAAAATACTCCAAGTGTGTTAGGTTTTAAGTCTTGAAAAATCCATATGCACACTTTTCCAGGTCAATTTTGTTTGTAAAAATTGCTTTTCTGCCATTCTTTCTAGTCAACAAATCCAAGTAACCCACTTTGACTGTTCACTAAATGCATCTTTTTATTCGTCATGAGCCCAAATCATAGATTCATATTCTCCTCATGAAAGAGAACCAATGCCCCGAGCTTCATTTTCCCAAGTGTCCATTTGCCCAATTTTCAAAGCCAAATCCAAACCCAATTTATGATTTTCTGACATGTTTTCTTGTAGGTAGTTTTGAGAGGTCAACTTTGATAGCAAATATCTTTTGACCCCAAATTCATCATGAGATGAGATTCAACATGGTGCAAGAATGCAGAATAGAGAATCAGTGTGCCAATTTTTAGAGCCTGATCAAGTGTTTTTAGTCAGTTTTTAAGGCTAGTCAAAGGACCCTCTGGAATTAAATTGATATTTTGTAGATAAGTGATAAAGTGAGTTTTAATGGATGGTTCAGTGGTCAAACTTGGTTCTAATCAGTATGATGACTTCGATGGATCAATTTGAAGGTATAGTTGTTTGAAAAGGGAAAAAAAATTAGTTAGACCCAATTTGGGGCCTGACTAATTCTGTCAAATTGATAGATTTTAGAGTTGAATAAAGGATGTTTTAAAAGTTTAAAAATTGATGCAAATTGACTATGCTTTTGAGCTTATGGAAGAAAGTGCAGTCAAAGAAAGGTAGAACAAGATAACAGAGCAAGAGTCAATGTTAAAGGCAAGATAAAATCAAAGAAGCTGGCTGGCATTCATGGTATCCCTAAAAAGGAGTTAGATTTCTTTGTGATTTTATTGATTAAGCAGGAAATAGAAATGCATTTATTGCATATTTGTGCTTATTTTGAAGAGAATGCCTCAATGGCATTCAATATTCCTGCCACAATAGGTCTACTCTCCATTCAGGCATATCTTTGTACTCAGCCTTAGTAAATCTAGGATAATGTAAAGGCATTCCATTCGATTTCTCCTCAAGTTTTTCTTTGAATCTTGTGATAACTTCTTCATTCAAGATGGGAAGCAGCACCAAATGTAAAAAAAAGCCATTTGACATTGAGATTAGGAATGAGAAATGATCTTTCTCAGCGAGTGGAAAGGAAGAGACCTTTAATTAGAAGAGGGGGTCCACAATTATTAAAGTAAATGAGTCAACACCAATGAAGATGGTGGAAGAGTACCTTAATAACAAGGGAGTTAGTGATTTTTCAAAAGGAAACAATCATAGCATGATCAAAGGGGCATCCAAGCATTGAAAAGCAAGCCTCAATCCATGCCATCTGCAGGTAGAAAACCCATAGCATTGAATAATGGAATATATGCATGTCAATCAGTGCACGCCAAGCAGAGAGGCTAAAAGCTACAATCATTGCCTGAGCAAGCACCATAGCAAGAGGAGCCTTTCACCATAGAGTAGTGAAAAGATAAAAGCCAGAGGTAGGGGAGTCAATAATAGCAAAAGAGACCATTAAAGATCAAGATACAGGAGAAAAAAATGTCTATGCAAGCTAGACAGATGGGGAACAGGCATATTTTGATGGTTTCCCTACATATTCATGATCTAGGTGCCTCTAGATCAAATTTGTGAGAAAGGTTTAGAATGATAAGAAGTCTTTGCACTTTCTCATGTCTTCTTATGTGATCTCTTCTATTCAGTTACTTGGTGATTGACTTTCACTATCTACAGAAAGGTTGATGATCATTAATAAGGATCTGGTCTGAGTTGTAGAAAGGACAATGTCACTTTCATGATTTTTGGACATTGTATCACATTAGTAAAGTTAATAGGTGAAAATACCTTTTTTTTTTAAGGATATCATGTAAGAATGAGGTTTGGATTGAGCACAAATGTTTATTTACAAGGTAAATATATAGATTGTATATCTGAATATATACATAAGTATCAGATATCCATATGTATGCATTTGATTCATGGATTTGCCCAATGGATTAGGCACTAGTCAGCTATAGGATCATTAAATTCTTATTGTTGCATATCTGAGGGGTTGTTGAATTCAACATCATTAATCAAAAGCCTTTTCCCTACCATGTTGAAGAGCTATAATTGTTTTGCCTTCACTCAGCTTATGAACTTCATTTTTTTGCATTTAGCTACTGTAGATATATGTTATTTCATAAGTTATTAGGAGATATAGGGGTTTTTATCCTCTTTTAATAGATTCAGGAATATGTTTTTGCACTGGTACCATGTTAATTGAATCTGACGTTCACCTGCCTAGGTCTTGCAGAGCCTAAAGTGAAGAAGGAGTTATGCCTTATAGTTGGCCTAGGATTGCAGTCAAGTGTATCCATCATAAGAAGTTGCTAGCCTTAGATGCATTGGTCTAGTTTCTTGGTTAGTTTCAAAATTGTTAAATTAGGAGCCAACTAAATGGCAAATCTACTAGGGATTGTATTGAATCTGAGTGATAGACAAACCGCTAGAATTTAAAAGGAGATTCAATACAGCAGGACAATTGTGTGAAAATATTGCAGCAGTAGGTTAATTGATGTGTTTCCCAATTTTCTTACTCAAATATCATGCACCCTAGTGATGCTTTGTTTAGGATAGTAGTATATTTGAAGGATTGAGTGCAAATTGTGTTTCTACTAGGTTTTATTTTCACTTAATTCAATAGTTGTGGTTTTCATAGTACTATTGAAAATTTAGAGTTAGAATTGTTTTAAAGGGTTTTCTCTCTTCAAGGTGTCTAAAGTTTTGCAAAGTTCTACAAAGTGAAAATCCAGTCCAGATCTGTCATGTTATAAATCATATGTTTTAAAACTTTCTCACAATTGTGAGTGACAACTCTCTAAAGGATCTCTGAACCAGTGTAGATCAGTTATGTATAAATGTTTTCAAGAGTTTTCAATTGAAATAGGCAGATCTGAAAGTTGTGTCAAAACTTTGAAGAAAGATATATATATGTTCTTGACTAATAAGTTTTAAAGTGTTGTTTGATTTGTTGTCATAAGTTTTGAAATGATAAAAAATGAACCACAGTTGTGATTTCATTTAAGTTCCCCTCAAGGAGATGGCAACTCTATAAGGATATGATCAGTGGTGTGAGGAATTGAGATTAGTACCAGGCCAATCAGAAGATCAATGTTTTCATCAACAACACTTGAGGTATTTCATTTTCATGATGTTTTTCTTGTCATGAAAGAAAGTAAGTTTTACATATGTGTTCTCCGTCAAGTGAAGTTTTAACACTAAGAAGAGGAGAATAGTTTTAAGGTTTTATACACTTCATTAGATCAAGTTTTAGTTGGTTGTATTTAAGTTGGTGAAGTGTGTTTGAAGTTGAGATTGGTTGAAGGGTGTAGATCTACTGCAATTAATGAATACTAAAAGTAATCTTGGTGATTGAGCTTTAAGTATAAAGGATGTCAAGATTCATTTGACCTAAGATGCAACCAATTAGTGAAGTCCCTAAATCCATTTCTACCAGCAGTATATGCCATTATGTTTTGATGGTATTCATGGTTTCCCTAATGTCATTCCTAATGATGTTAGAAAATGTTTGACTAATTTTAATGCGGACCATATTGTTTCAACTAGTCATCATGTTGAATTGTTTAGTGATTTGATGGGTGACTATGAGATTGCTCATGAGGATGTGCACATGAAGCTATTTGTCCAAACCTTAGAAGGTGATGCTTGAGATTGGTTTACTTTTTTACCAACACATTCTTTTTCATCTTCGAGTTAGTTGCATTTCACCTTCATGGAGTAATTTGGAGAATGAGTAAGCATATCTGATTCTTATGACAAGTTCTTGAAGATTCATATTCAAAGTGATGAACTTGTCCTATAATTTAACATTAGATTTGCAAAGATTCTGAATGAGATCCCTGAGAGTTATAGACCCAATGATCAAATGTGTTTAGCTGCATATTTTGATGCATTTGACAAGAAAATGAATTATCTACTAAGGGATAAAGAACCATAGGCATTATATTAGGCTTTTATGACCACTAGGGATATTGAGAATAATATGAAGTATGGGTTGATTAGAGGTCATTTTGCTATGAATGATTGCCAGTATAGTGGTCATGAAAGAAAATTTGAAAATGGTGTTGATGCTTCAATTTCAAATAAGCATATCAATACCCCTACTACAGGTTTTAATCAAGTGGAAAATTCAGATCAGAATATGTGTATAAGTAAGGTTAGTTTGGTTACAAATGATGACACACATTTTAATGATGTTACATCAATAAGATATATTTTAAACTTTCATAAGGATCAGAATTGTGGTGATTTTATGAATCAAAGCTTAGTTATAGTAGTAAGTTCTTCTCATGATAATTATATGTATGATGATGTAACTAATGCTTCAAATTTTTAGGATGCTGCACCTAAATCTCAGTCTTATGTAAGTGAGAAGGCTAGAAGTTATCTCTCTGATCACAAACTTGATGTTGCTGATATGATATATCATGGAGAGATAATGCAAGATGGAGAATATGAATCACACTTGTCTCAGTCATAGTTAGAAGAAGATAGTGCACATATTTCTAATGTTTTAGTAATAGATGGTAAGATGGATTCACTTGATCAGTCAGATATGCAAGAAATGCATTATCTTATTCATAGATTACATCATGTTGAGAATATTATTAAATCTAAAGTTGAAATATATGCATCTCAATACGAGTACAAAGAAGTTGAAAGTCATCTTTCAAGTGATGATAATGAAGTTACTGATTTGATGTATTGTGAAGAAGCCTCACGTGAAGACAATGGTGAGAGTTTTGGCTCTAGTCAAGAAGAGGAAAGTGATAGTGCATATTTTTCTTCACATGAATCATATATAAATTGGGAAGAAGAAAGCAATAATGGGAGTGAGTATTCTTATGTCAATAAAGGTATGAGTTTCATTTCTAAATCTGAAAGTGAAGGTTCATTTCAGAGTTATATAAGTCAGCTAGATGTTGAAAGTTGTGAAGAGTTGTCTACACAATATGAGGATAAAGAAGTTTTTTTTAAGGATGGATTACCTAATTGTGTAGATGCATGTCTTGAGAATGAATGCAGTAATGATTACTATATGAGTGATCCTAAGATGAATGCATCAACAGTTATTGATAAGATAAATAATGATAGGTTTGCAAGATATTTGAATCACCTACATGAAGACAATGAAAGTAAATTTGATTCATATTCTGCATGCTTCATTGATGGAGTTAATGATGTGTCTTCGAATGATGATTCTGATTCTTCTTCTTCACATGATGAAAGTGTTCTTGACAATGGTATAAGAAATGGTTTTAAGGTGTATGATAACATTTTATATGATGAAGATTATGATGACAATTAGCTTATGTTTTTTCAAGGTGTTCAACAAGGATCATTGCATGGAGTCATTAACCCATTGTTCGAAGAAGACATGGAACTTTTAGATTTAGTTGAGAATGATCTTAATATTTATACTTTATCTCATTACTGTAAGAGGTCAGATGGTTCTTCTTTTGAGTATGATGATGAAAGAATTGATGAGATTGCATCTGATTATGATAACAAGGCGTTTGATGAAGATATTATTGAAAATCAGCGTGGACCTTGTAAAGATTTTTATGATGAGCTTGCTGATGTGAGGACTAATCTATTTGTTGATTGTGAAGAACCATTTGAAGATTATGGATCAATCTTAGATTATGATATTAATGACATGTGTCAATACCAATCAAAGTGTTCATTTGAGTATCATTCAGTTATGCATGAGGATAGACATTTTCAAGGTATGTGTGATTCATTTCCCCAAGATGAGTATGAAGCCTTCATATTCAAAGTTGATATCATGCATGAGTCATTAAATGAAGAGGATTTCTAGTTTTAGACTAATATATTTAAGCATGCTGATCAAAACTTTCATTTATGTGCGAGTTGTGGAGAGTGAATCAAATTTTTATATGCATTATGAAAGTGAAGTTGTAGATTCAGTTTTACCAAGAGAGTTGATTCATGATGCTAATTTGATTGATGAAATTGATAGAAGAAATATTTCTACTTTACCTCATACAAGTTCAGATGAGAATTAGGTTTTTGATAGAGGTAAAGGTTTTTGTTGAAGTTTGGTGGCCCGGGGCCATCATGTGTACATAGTAGGAGTAGTTGTCTTTTCTTTCAATAAAGTTGTTCAAGAGAGTTTTTGTAGTTAGGTATGTGGTCTACTTTACCTAGAGATTTGAAATCTTGCCATGCCTACAAGGGGCATGCATCTTTAGATAGAGCCACTATTGGCACTCAAAATTGTGTTCTCATTTTGAGCTTCTATTTCAAATTTTAAGAAAATCAAGCCTTATGAATGCTTTAAATGAACATGTACCCGACTATACCTTTGAGGCCTAAGAGGTGTTCAATACTTCTAAAACATTCCATTCAACCTTTCTAAGCATCCCATGATGATAATTTGAGATTCTAAACCATTCTGTGAAGTCCTATTTTGAGCTAGTGTCAATTTTGCATTTTTACCCAAAGTGTTAAACAAAAATAGGAGGCCCTATTTGCCAGTGAATATCTTGTACCCAAAAATGTGTCATGACCTACCCCTTTGGGAATATCTAATTTGCATACCTAAAAACCTATGTTTCAAATTTTGAGTCATTTTGATTTTGTTTGATTAGGTTTCGAACCCCTCAAAGTTGGTCAGTTACTGTTTTCATACATTTGCACTTTGCACATAATTCTAGGAGGCCCTATTTAACACGTTATAACTTTGACCCAGTTGACCAAAATGCTAAAATTCCTTTTGCATTGCATTGTAGACATTAGGAACTTGTTATGTTTCAAGTTTTAGCTTATGAAAAATCACTTTGATCAGTTTTCAAGTGCAATTCCAAATGGAATTTCTAAAGTTTTAGTAGTGTTAGCATTCGCAGATTGTTTGGTACCCTTATTTGGGATGTCATAACTTGAGATACATGATTGGTAAGATAAAATGGATTATATCCCTATGTTTTCCTTTGAAAATACTCCAAGTGTGTCAGTTTTTAAGTCTTGACAAATCCATATGCACACTTTTCTAGTTCAATTTTGTTTGCAAAGATTGCTTTTCTGCCATTCTTTCCAGTCAACAAATCCAAGTAGCCCACTTTGACTGTTTTCCAAATGTGTCTTGTTATTTTTCATGAGCCCAAATTATAGATTCATATTCTCCTCATGACAGAGAACCAATGCCCCAAGTTTCATTTTCCCAAGTGTCCATTTGTCCAATTTTCAAAGCCAAATCCGAACCCAATTTATTGTTTTCTAACATGTTTTCTTGCAGGCAATTCTGAGAGGTCAACTTTAAAAGTGAATATCTTTTGACCCTGAATTCATCATGAGACAAGATTTGACATGGTGCAAGAATCCAGAATAGAGAATCAGTGTGCCAGTTTTCAGAGCCTAATCAAGTGTTCTGGTCAATTTTTAAGGCTTGTCAAAGGACCCTCTAGCATTAAATTGATAGTTTGTAGATAAGTGATAAAGTGAGTTTTAATGGATGGTTCAGTGGTTGAACTTGGTTCTAATCAGTATGATGAGTTTTATGGATCAATTTGAAGGTTCAATTGTTTGGAAATGAATTTTTTTTAGTTGGACCCACTTTGGAGCTTGACTAATTTTGTCAAATTGACAAATTTTAGAGTTGAATAAAGGATGTTTTAAAAGTTTAAAAAGTGATGCAAATTGACTATGCTTTTGAGGTTATGGAAGAAAGTGCAGTCAAAGGAAGGTAGAACAAGATAACAGAGCAAGAGTCAACGGTAAAGGCAAGATAAAATCAAAGAAGCTAGCTGGCATTCATGGTATCCCTAAAAAGGAGTTAGATGGATTTCTTTGTGATTTTATTGATTAAGCAGGAAAGAGAAATGCATTTATTGCATATTTGCAGTTATTTTGGAGAGAATGCCTCAATGGCATTCCATATTCCTACCACAATAGGTCTACTCTCCATTCAAGCATATCTTCATACTTAGCCTTAGTAAATCTAGGATAATGTAAAGGCATTCCATTTGCTTTCTCCTCAAGTCTTTCTCTAAATCTTGTGATACCTTCTTCATTCAAGATGGGTAGTGGTAGTGAATGTTAAAAAAGGCATTTGACATTGATATTAGGAATGAGAAATGATATTTCTCAGCAAGTGCAAAGGAAGAGACCTCAAATTAGAAGAGGGGGTCCATGTTTATTAAAGTGAAAGAGTCAACACCAATGAAGATGGTGGAAGAGCACCTTGATAACAAGGGAGTCAGTGATTTTTTAAATGGAAACAGTCATAGCATGATCAAAGTGGCATCCAAGCATTGAAAAGCAAGCCCCGACCCATGCCATCTATAGGTAGAAAGCCCACGACATTGAATAATGGAACAGATGCATGTCAATCAGTGAACACAAAGCAGAGAGGCTAAACGCTACAATCATCACCCGAGCAAGCACCATAGCAAGAGGAACCTTTCACCATAGACCAGTGAAACAATAAAAGCCAGAGAAAGGGGAGTCAATAGTAGTAAAAGAGACCATGAAAGATCAAGATACAAGAGCAGAAAAGGTGTGTGCAAGCCGAATGGCTAGGGACCAGGCATATTTTGATGGTTTCCCTACACATTCATGATCTAGGTGCCTCTAGATCAAATCTGTGAGAATGGTTCAGAATGATAAGAAGTCTTTCCACTTTCTCATGTCTACTTGTGTGATCTCTTCTATTCAGTGGCTTGGTGGATCAACTTTCACTATCTATAGAAAGGTTGATGATCGTTAGTAAGGATCTAGTCTTAGTTGTCGAAAGGACAATGTCGCTTTCACAATATCATGTAAGAATGAGGTTTAGATTGAGCACAGATGTTTATTTACAAGGTAAATAGATAGATCATATATCTAAATATATACATAAGTATCAGATATCCATATGTATGCATTTGATTCATGGATTTGTCCAATGGATTAGGCATTGGTCAGCTATAGGATAATTAAAGTCTTACTATTGCATATCTAAGGGTTCATTGAATTCAACATCATTAATCAAAAGCCTTTTCCCTACCATGTTGAAGAGCTATAATTATTTTTCCCTCACTCGGCTTATGAACTTCATTGTTTTGCATTTAGCTACTGTAGATATATGTTATTTCATAAGTTATTAGGAGATATAGGGGTTTTTATCTACTTTGAATAGATTCAACTATATGTTTTTGCATTGGTACCATATTAATTGAATCTAAGGTTCACCCACCTAGGTCTTGTAGAGCCTAAAGTGAAGAAGGAGTTATGCCTTTTAGTTGGCCTAGGACTGTAGTCAAGTGTATCCGTCATAGGAAGTTGCTAACCTTAGATGCATTGGTCTAGTTTCTTGGTTAGTTTCAAAACTGTTAAATTAGGAGCCAATAGGGTCCTCTATTTTAAGGTCTCCAATACGACTTCATCATTAGAATAAGGAATAGTAAAAATTTATTTTACTTTTGGTCTTCCTTGATGTTTCAAAGACTTCACATTTGTTTCTATAATAAGATGTGAATATATGACAATGGTTTTGTGTTTTAGATAGTCTTTGAATGCAGGAACTCCATTTCTTCTAAGCATGTATGTTTGCAGCCATGTTCTAGCAACAACAAGTAAACTAGTAGGATATTGAATCCATTATCATCTATGATTAGTTGTGATGCAAGAGCATCTTGCATGGGAAAATTATTGAAAAAAAAAAAATTGTGGAGGAGAGAGATAGTGACAAAAATTAGAGGAGAAATAATAGAAAAATAAAAAAAGGGAAAAAGGAGAAAAGAACAGAAAAGAGGATTTCTATTTTCGAGGTGTATAGGTGGAATAATAGAAAAAATAAAAAAATAAATGGTTGTCATTTCATTTATCAAGGTGTGTGGGTAGAATTCTAGAAAGTTATGAATATTGTAGAAAGTTGTGGATATTGTAGAAGGTTGTGGAAGTTGTAGAAGGTTGTGGAGGAATTCTAGAAGCTTGTGGATAAGTCATGCATGGGGTGGTAAGTGCCTATTTAAGCAAGGCATATGAGCATTTCTAATCAAACTCAAGGAGAAGCTTGAGAAGTGGAAGCTTGAGAAGTGAAAGCTCGAGAAGGAGAAGCTCGAGGAGTAGAAGCTCAAGAAGAAGGTGAAAAGCTTTAGAAGGAGAAGCTTTGGATGGTGTGAAGACTTCAAGGTGTAAAAGAGAAGGAGGAAGTGAAGAGTGAGTTTTCTTGAGTCTATGAACAGAGCACTGAATGTGAGGTAGTTTACAATAGGATTATGGTGGAGTTGTAAGTGTAGATAGAGCATCGAATGTGAGGCAGTTTACACTTGGATCTTGGATAAAGTTGGAGAAGAGCTAGTGACCGTGGTTTAGAAACAAGGAGGTTGCTTGGTGGCTTGCGAGCACAAGTTGAGATCTTGGAGGTTTCTACCAGAGTGTGGATCTGGACTAGCTTTGGTTTGGATTGGATCTTGAGAGATCTTGTAGAAAGGTTATTGTAATTGCTAAGGATTTTCAAATTTAATAAAATTTCTTGGGAAGCATTTTATCTCATTGTCTTCATATTGTTGCATTCTTGGTTGTGAGTTGGTAAGGGTAGTGTGGCCCTTCGTCAGTGGTATCAGAGCATACCTTCATCAGTGGTATCAAAGCATACCATCATCAAGTGGTATCAAAGTAGACCGTCATTAAGTTGTACAATTTTTTTTAGCTCTTACACAATGTGCTAACCAATAATCTAACTTCTCATCATTCCCCTATGGTACAACCAATGCAAAGAAATGTCTTGGTTGAAGAAGATCAAATAGATGGTTATGTTGAAGTGAACATTCCATGTCATCATTTCTAATAGAGGGTATGATAGAAAATGGAGTAAGATAATTTTGAGCCCATGTAACCACCCACTCACTCGAATCACAGTGATCCCAATCACACTAAAAATAACTAGCACAAAAGAAAACTAGCTTTCCTATCCAAATGGTCCATGTACTAGAATCAAAGCTTCAAAATGAATGCATCTTTCATGAGTCTCTAAATGTAGCACAATTTCATCTATCACTTATTGACCCTTCCTCAACCAACCAAAAGAACCTAAAAACTACTGAATCAACAGTCACCCCCTATAATAATTGGTTGGCCTCACAATAGGCATATAATAATGATGCTCTAGGCCAAGCTTAGGAATAATGTATTCAATCTAAGGATTATTTTCCCCATTATGAGGTGCATTTAATCATGTCAATCCAGGGACATATACTTAAAATGGTCGGCATAGTATGTGCACTACGTCTCATAGTGAGTCACTATGCTTATGTTGTAGGAAAGTAATATGCAAGGAAAAGAACTTACACTATTGTTGCAAGAAACTATCAGACATAAATCTATGAATATTGGAAATACAATGAAAGGCTAACATAAGTTCTAACTCAATTCATCCACTATAACTATTATTATAGATGTTGTAGGAACATTCACAAAGTATGATGCTACAGGAAGGAACTTATAACTTCTTCTTGCAATACTAAAAATGCCTAGAAATAAATCTATACTATCCTAACTCCCAAGTGGGCCCCCTTTGTTGTCTTCAACTAAACTACTAACACAAGATAGAAGCCAAAAACTATTTCAGTACATTTCAAAAATTCATTACATAAAAATAACACATAGAACTATAAAAACAACACTCACTGTAAAAGGTAATAGTTTGTTCTCATAAACTTTTTCCTTCTAACTAAACTAACAAACTTGGTTTGATTCCTATATATAGAAGATAAAAACTTATTACAAAAAAAAAAAGCAAAAAACCTAGCTATAAATCTGCCAGAGAGAAAGAAGGAAAATAACAACTCAAGGTGGGAAGAAGAGATAACAGCTTAAGGTGGGAATAATAAAGTCTAAACAACTGCTTGTCATAATAATAAATGCAGAGAATGCAGTAGGTCTTCATAGCTCCTCCATACTTGTTGCCACGTTCTTTGGAACCATTATGAATTTTCTCCATGATGGCTACATCTCAAAATTATTTTCTCCTTGAATGCTATTGGCCATCTTCAACATTCATCTTTGAATTCTTCCAATCATCTTCAACTTCATTGCTAACAAGTTAGTTACAATGTAGAGATAATTGCAAATAAGTATTTTCAAATTAAATTCAAATATAAGAAAATGCATTTTGATAATTATATGAAATACTACATCATATATATGATATTGGCAAAAGATGACATACTATCTACACATAGGTTAATCATTGGTTTAGGTAAACATAGGTTCACAAATGTCTTGATGAAAATGAAACAGAGTATTAACAAAGTGTTTTAAAACTATCATGAAATAGAGACAATAATTAGCCTCATCATCTACCCCCTAGTAAATTGATGCTTGTCCTCATGCATGACATTTACTAGTTAGTGACCTAAATTCCCCCACTTCTACTCTTCCTTTCCTACTGCTCTTGAAGGTATAATAGAATCCTCATGTTCTTCACCAAAGCTCCCTTCTATTGTCCTCTTGTAGCTTGTCAAGTCTGTCAACATTAATATCATATAAAGGTCACATTAGCATTGGAGGTTGCATAGTGAGTGGGCACCATGATTCAGGTCTAGCCTATTTTTCCAACTTTAGATACTTTGGAGCTTGGTGAAGGGCAGCTTCTAGGTTGATGGAACTATGTGGCTCTAACTTTTTAAGTGACTTAGGTAACCTGGCCCATCTCCTTCTAGTGGCTCTCTAGAAACCAAAATAGGGGAACTTCTCATAATCAACATAGGCCTTGGCTCTGGTAGTGAAGATTCTATCCCTTACTCCCTTGTTCTTATCCCCATAAGTTAACCTGAACTAGTCCCTAAGAACTTCTACTAGTTTCTTGCTTTCGTCTCTCAATGGTAGGGGTTTTTCCCTTTCCTCATCTCTATAATTATTCAGCGACCTATCATAGTTTTCTTCATTAGACATCCAAGACATCAAAGCTCTTAAATTATATCCCCTATATAGAGTAAAGGGTTCCATTGGGTTTCTGAAGGGATAACAAAATTATGCACATATAATTCATAGAGAAAATTCTATTGCTAGGATGGTAGAGTCTGATATATAAACCATAAAATTCTTTGGCTGATTTAAATTCTACATTTATACTCTTAAGGGTTAGCATGAGTTGGAATAAGATAAATTCTTTTAAATAGAGAGCATAAATTCATGGCAGTGGTCTATAGACAAGTGCTTGATCAGCCAATTTGATGGCATGATCCATCCTTTGTTTCTGATTTGCCAGTTGCTCTTTCAAATTTGTAATTTTTGCATTCTAAGACACTATATCTTTCTTCATTCTTTTCCTTTCCTCTTCCTATAAGGCCTTAGAAAATGTATGTTGTCCAAACAACTAAAAAAGGAGTTTGTACAGGGTAATTGAACTGGTGTCTTCTTCATGATTTCTTTTCCTCTTTTTCTATTCCCTCCATAATTGTTCTACATCATCAATAAACCATTTTAATTTATAGGGAACTAGGGCAGTGTTTGGATAATTTTTTTAAGGAATTTTTTCATCTCTATAGTGCAAAGTACTTGGTTGGCCTATTGTGGTATCATTTGGATTTTCATTAACCTCAAACCTACATTCCTTGTTAAGGTTTTTAGAAATTTTTTCATTTTTAGGGTGAAGAGGAGAGTGATTAGGAATAATCTATATAGGGGATTCTTTAGTAGATAGCTTGGATGAGGAGAATTCTTTGGAAATTTTTCCTCTCATTCTAGGACTTATCCTTATAGGGGTTTCTTCTAGTATCACAAACTTCTGCCTACCTCTTCTTTTTGGTGTCTCTACTATAGGAGTAACTACTACAAAATCCTTCTTAGTTCTCTTTTGCCTCACAATTATAGGGTTTGGCTCTTCTTTTATTAGAACAAAGATTTCTTCTTTCAATTTAAATTTTCTCTTAGTTCAGCTAGAGGTAGGTTTCTAAGTTTCTTGAATAGGTGAAGGTACAGTCTCTTGCACATTTTCTTGCACATTTTTGGCTTCAGCCTCTTGAGTGCTTTGTTCAACAAGTTCATTAGTGGAAACTACATTCTCCTCACTAGGCTGTTCATGAAGGGTAGCCTAGGGTTGTAAGGTTTTAGCCTAGACAAATTCCATCCATGATAGGTGAGAAACATCCCTAAGTGACCTTTCCATGAGTAATTTAATTAGGGCATGATGTGTGATGTAATTGTCTTTTCCCTTTTGAGTTTCTTCTGCACTAATACACAGTATATTGTACAAGAAATTGGGAACATTAACTAGATGATTATGCCTTATACAACTAAGCAATTTAAAATGGTGTGCATGTAAATATGAAAATCTTCCTTCACGTGTGAGGTACCTGATAATGTGCATGTCCAATTTATTGTATGGTAGTAGAAGAGACATTCTTTTACAACCTTTCTTGGTAATATTCATCTGAGGGTTGGTTGGTATGACAAACTGAGCTCTGGCTGATCTTGCATCATGAGTGTTAGGATAATTTTCTCCTATCACTGGTAACCGAGTAACATTTTCTATACATTCCTCTATAGCAACCACTATTAAGCCCCATACAGAAGCTTCCCCTTCATCAAACATCCTTGTGAATTATGTGGCTACTTCTTCATCATATGCAGTCAAACTTAAAAGGTACCCTAACTAGCCACATGCATTAAATCTCCTCACTGGTTCTTGCCTCTGTAATTGTCCAACTATTTTTCTTAAACACATTCACCTTAAACACTTCCACTATCTGCACTCCTTGCACTATTTCCCCCTTACAAATTCAGGCTTCTTTTGTTATTTTATATACCATTTTCACATTTTATTTGTTAGGTAATTAATGCCATAACGATTCATTATGAACAATAATATAGCTTTAATGAGAGTAAATCGTTGAAGTGTGTGAAAATCATTTGAAAATGAATTCAGATCGCTTAAAATTTAAACACAAGTCACATCACAACCTACCAATAAAATCATTCAAAAATAAAGGGAAAGACACCTAGACACTTGTGTAGTTAAGGAAATATGAAGATTTTAAAAAATCTTTATGAATAAATGTAGTCATTGGGTTTTAGCAACCTTCCCTACCACTACGAAATGATGACAAGTGTCCACAATTGTTAGGCTTAGTACAAGGTATGGAAACTAACATAACACCTCCATAATGTAAAGAATGCAGTATTAAATATAATTAACAAAATCTATAGACTATAAATGAATTATAATTTGAAAACCTTATACTTGTTCATTGATTGTCGCACGTACCAAAAGGTGGCAGAAGTGATATTTGCAGTGACAACATCTATCAACATCTTGCGGGGTTTATTGAAAGCATTAGAAAATGATGACATGATAAGTGGGTGGATGGAAGGTAAAGAAATGAGATGAGGTGGATGGGTGGAACATAAAGAAATGAGATGGAATGAGAAAGTGAATAGAGAAATTTGGAACTTTATGTGGGTATAATGTTTTCAATATGAGCATGAACAAAGAAATTAGTGTTGAAGAGCAGTAGGTAGAAGGTTGACACCTTCAGCTACAAGAAGAGTTACCTGGTTTGTATTTGAATTCGGCCACTGGAACTACTGCAAGAAGTCCTCTTTTCTCTTTAGGGTCATTTATATAACTTGAGTCTGTGACCATTTACCAATAATTTAAAAGGCACTAGATCAATGGTAGTTAACTGAAAAGGTCCATTATCAAAGACATGAGTAATTTGATATGGACCCAGCCATCTTGTTTGTAGTTTGTCTGGCATATCCTTAAATCTAGAATCATATAGTAGTGCCTAGTCAACAACTTGAAATTTTTTACTGATAATATGGGAGTCATGCCATTTTTTTCTTTATTTTTGTACAATTTTAGTGCACTCCAAATAAGCTTTGCACATTTCATCCAAAGAGTTAAGATGCAAAAGACATTCTCTTTGTGCTATAGGAAGTTCAATGTCTAGCTCCAATGCAGTTCTCAAAGTTTTGTGTTCAAATTCAATAGGGAGCATTGCTACATTTCCATACAGGAGATCAAATGGTGTGAATGCTATAGTAGTCTTCTAGGTTGTTCTATAAGCCCAAACAACTTCTTATAATCTACTAGTCTAGTCCCTACAGTGTAGATGAACTATTTTTGTGAGAATATTTTCTAGTTCACAATTTGTGACCTCTACTTGTCCATTAGCTTGAGGATGATAAGGTTTGGATTTATGATGCCTAATGTTATATTGTTTCATCAATTCTAAGATTAGATTAGAGGTAAATTGTGCACCATTGTCAATGACTAGCTCTTTGGGTACACCATAACGGGTACAAATTTTTTCATACAGAAATTCTGCAACTTTTTTGTCATGAGCATGCTTCATGGCTTTGACTTCAACCTATTTTGTCAAGTAATTTGTGCACACAAGAATATAGGATTTTCCATTAGATGGAGAATCAATTGGACCAATAATGTCCATTCCCCATTTGTCAAATGGTGTTAACACCATCTATGGGGTAAGATGCCTTTCATCTATTCTTATTGGGCATCCCATTCTTTGACACTTATCACACTTCCTTGTATAGTTGGTTACATCTTTGTGAAGTGTAGGCCAATAATAACCAGTTGTTAGGATTTTTAACGCTATTCTTTTTGCTTCAAAGTGTCCTCTACATGGTTCATTATGACATGCATGTAGAATTTCATATGTCTCATCCTCTCTCACACATCTTCTCATAACTTGATTAGGTCCTGAGTAAAACAAGAGATTATCTATCCAAGAGAAATGGAAACTTTTCTCTATAGGCAACTTCTTTTCCTTGTAAGAAAAATGTTTTTAGTATTTTATTAGCTACAAGGTAATTAGCAATGTTTGCATACCATGGAGTTTGAACAACAATATGAAATAAATGCTCATCTAGAAATGCATCATCTACCAAAGTAGTGTTAGTATCATCATGATGGATTCTTGATAAATAATCAACTACAACATTGGCTTTTCCATGCTTATCAAAAATAGTTATATTAAATTTGTGCAACAACAATAACCATCTTGCTAACATGCCTGTTATAGTAGGTTTTCTCATGAGATATTTAATTTTTGAATGATCAATATGAACAAATATGGAATAGCCAGTTATGTAATGCCAAAATTTGCTCAAGGCATAAACTACTGCTAGCAATTCTTTTTCGATCACTGTGCATTTTAACTCTAGTCCATGAAGGCTCTTGCTAATATACTATATTGAATTTTCAAGACTTTGAGATTGTTGTGCTAGAACCACACCTATGGCATAATCAGAAGCATGACCTAGAAAATATTTTACATCTTTTGATTTTGTAGGTATAGGCAATGTTTGAATTACCTCTATCTCAGCTAGATCCACTTGTATTCCTATGACTGATATGAAATGGTCAAGTACCACACCTTCTTACATAAGCATGAAACATTTTTCACTATTAAGTTCCAAATTATGTTCTTGATAGCTTACCAAAACTTTTTCAAGATTCATCATTGCTTCCTCAAAAGTGACTCCAAATTTTGTGAAATCCATATATATATTTCCATACAATCATATGATATATTAGAAAAGATGCTAATAACAGCTCATTGGAATGTTGTAGGAGTATTACATAGACCAAATGGTAAAAATGAATATAAAAATTTATCCCATGGGCATGTAAATGTGGTTTTGTCTTGATCTTCAAGAGAAATATTGATTTGATTATAACCACTATACCCATCTAGAAAAGAGAAATACTTCTTTCCAGCTAGAGTGTCTAGAACTTGGTCTATAAATGGTAAAGGAAAGTGATCCTTTTTGGTGGCCTTGTTCAATTCTCTATAATCTACACAAATTATCCATTTTCCTCCCTTTTTCGACACTATGAACAAGGGTGACACCCATCTACTATCAGATATAGGATAAATGAAGCTAGCATCAAGCAATTTTTACAATTTAGTTTTAATTATTTCTCTAAGGCTTGGATTTATCCTTCTCTAGGGTTGATGGAGTGGTAGAAACCCTTCATTGATGTATATCCTATGGGTGCACAATTTAGGACTTAACCCTTTCATATCACTATAGTCCCATGCAAAGGCCTTTTCATGCCTTTGAAGCAACTCTTTTAACTTTTCCATCTATGTGGATGTTAATTTGGGATTAGCATGGAGATTATGACCTTTAGGCAGTTCAATAGTAGTAGTAGAATCTATCATAGTAGCTTTAGAGATTGGACTTGCTTCTAATTCACATGGTAAGAGTGGATGAATAATGTCAGGTTCCTTGTATAGATATAATTTTTGTCGCATTCTTCATATATGATTAATTCCAACACAAAACTTTCAAATACATCTTTTTCTATCACACAACTATTAGTAAGGATACTTTGAAGTGTTGAATCTTCCTCTTGCAACTTTAGAAATGATTTTCTATGCAACATCATGAGCTATACTATAGAATTTAACTCTTCTTCATCCCCTAAATCTGGCCAAACAAATGTGCTTAAATTTTGTAATGGTTGTGTTGGAGGAAATAAATCAAATTCCTTTGTTGCTTGGCCATTGGATATGGTCATATTCCCTGATCTACAACTTATATTTGCATCTATTGTAGTTAACCATGGTTGACCTAGGATGACAGGGTAACTAGATAGATTAACTTTGGGGGAAAGAATCATGAAGTCTACATGATACTCTAGAGAATCTAAGGTTACAACTATGTTTTCTATCATCCCATTAGGGGTGATAGTAGAACTATTTTCAAGTTGCCAAATTGTTGGAGTAGCCCTTAATCCCTCTATTTTCAACTTCTTCATAGTGTCCTTGCTCATGACATTTATAGCAATGCCAAGATCTATTAAAGAATTCTTAATAGACTAACCATTTATACTAACATTCACTACTAGACTACCTAGATCAGAATATTTTGGTGTGATCAATTTTCCTAACATAATGTCAGCTAATTGTCCCACAACATGAACTATGGTGGGGTCCTTTTTCTTCCTTCTAGGCTTCTTCAGGAAAGCATCTCTAATGGATTTTCCATAGATTGGAACATCTTTAATGGCTTGGAATAGGGGAATGTGGAGATGTATGTTCTTCAACAAATCAACAATATCAAAAGGCTATTCCTCTACTTGTATAGGTTTGCTTTGTATAAACTTTTCTAGAAAAGGAGGTTCCACTTTTGGTTGAGCTTGGGTTAACATGGTGACATTGCTTGCGTGAACTATTTCAGAAACTTAGGGTTCTAATGTTATAGAAGGATCTGGTATTTCAATTTTAAGGGGTAGTTTAGGTACTGGTAAAGTTGTACTAGATCTCAGATGTATATCTACAACACTCAAAGCATAAGAAAGATACTACTAAGAATCAACACTATACATTGGTTGTTGTGGCTATTGGCTATTTGGACTTGGTTGAGGTTCTGCAGGTAACTGTGTCTATTTTTGAGGTCTAGGATTTGCAGGTGGTGGCATTAGAGTAGGTTATTGAACTAGAGGTGGTAATTATGGAGTACTAGTATTTTGGTTAGGCCACTATTGAGATCTCTTCCATTGGTTCATAGACTACCAATTCCCTTGGGGTGGTTTCCATTGGTTCTATTGGTTAGGCCAATAGTTCTATTGGTTCTACCATTGGTTACTTTGTTGGTTAGGCTAGGATGATTGGTAATTCTAAGGCCATTGGGGTTGTTGCAGATTGTTTTTCCCAGTATTATTCCAATTAGGTTGATATTGCAGAGGACGTTGGGGATTACAATTTTTCCATTGATTACCATATGAATTTGAATTTTCTAAAGGGTCCTAAGGCATACCTTGACATTGGGCCCATGGCTAGCATTGAGCAACAAAAAATACTTGCTCATCATCTCCATCTATCTTTAGGTACTTAGTTGGAAGATGTTGGTTCTCCATGATTGCAACCAGTTTACATTGGCAATCCTTCTTTTATTTCTAGCAATAAGGGTAGTATTCATCTAGTTGTAACTCAGCTTCTGCATGCTTCTTCTTTGTAACTTCATTGTGTCAAAATGTGTAGCAACATCATTTATGATGTCCTACTTGAAATCTAATAATAGATCACATATCTCAAGCTTTGAAATGCCTTGGGTGATTCCTTTAGCAACTGTGGAATGAGGTCCTCGACTTTGAATAGTTTTGACAGATCTTCTTCAGGTCATCCAAGGAAGCTTGATATACATCACCACTAGCCATCTAGTCTAATGCTTCTAGAGAGTCATCATTCACACCTCTTAGAAATATTAGCTTTTTTTAATCTTTGGATAACACATGTTGAGGGTTCTTCTCTAGTGTATATAAGAAACATGAAACATAGTCTTCTAGTGTTTCTTCCTCCTTTTGTGATATCTTTGAGACATCATCTCCTCTTGAACTAGATGCTTTATAGTAAAATTTATACTTATCTAGAAATAGAGTTTGTGTTTCATCCCAAGTTCCTGTTGCATTGGCTCCTAAGGCCATGAACCATTGTAGAGCTAATTCTTTCAATGTTGCTGAAAATAATTTGAACTTATGGGCATTAGTGTTGTAGTCAAAACTATGACAAAGTATGTCAAATTCAAATAAGAAAGTATCAGGGTCTTCAGTTGCAAGGCAATAGAACTTTGGAAGAGCAGTTGGAGGTATGTTTTTGAGATTAGCATTGGTTACAAGACTTGGAAGAGGGAATAGAAAAGTAGGTTATGCCATTATTGGAAGTATTAGATTATGAGGTTTCTACTGAAAAGAAACATTAGGTACTAGGTTATTAATAACTAGTGGATTTAAGGTAGTGTTATCAAGTAAACTAGCTCAAATTTCTAAAAAAAAATTATCTAAGATCTATGACTCAAAAATGCTCCTAGCTTGACACCATTCTTAAAAATGGTGCCAAAAATGGCCTACCTCACAATAGGCATATAATAATCATGCTCTAGGCCATGCTTAGGAATAATGTATTCAATCTAAGGATTATTTTTCCCACTATGAGGTGCATTTAATCTTGTCAACCCAAGGATGTATACTTGAAATGTTTGGCATAGTATGTGCACTATGTCTCTTGATGAATCACCATGCTTATGTTGCAAGAAAGTAAAATGCAAGGTAAAGAACTTACACTATTGTTGTAGGAAACTAACACACTTAACTCTATGAATACTGGAAATACAATGAAAGGCTAACATAAATACCAACTTAGTTCATCTGCTATAACTATTCTCATAGATGTTGCAAGAACATTCATGTAGTATGATGCTACAAGAAGGAAATTATAACTACTTGCAATACTAAAGATGCCTAAAAATAAATCTATACTATCCTAATCTAGTGCACCTCCCAAGTGGGCCCCCTTGGTTGGCTTCAACTAAACTACTAACATAGGATAGAAGCCAAAAAATATTTGATTGCATTTCAGAAATTCATTACATAGAAACAACACATAGAACTATAAAAACACAACTCACTGTAAAAGTTAACAGTCTATTCTCATAAAAAATTTCCTTCTAACTAACTAAACTAATACACTTGGTCTGATTCCTATATATAGGAGATTGGCACTTATTCCAAAATAGAAATTCAAACAACCTAGCTATTAATTTGCAAGAGAGAAAGAAGGAAAATAACAACTGAAGGTGGGAAGAAGAGATAATGGCTTAAGGTGAGAATAATAAAGTCTAAACAACCACTTGCCATAATAATAAATGCAGAGAATGTAGTAAGTCTTCATAGCTCCTCCATACTCACTACCATGTCCATTGGAACTATTATGACTTTTCTCCACTGGGCCTACATCTCAACATTCTTTTTTCCTTGAATGTTATTAGTTGTCTTCAACATTCATCTTTGAATTCTTCCAATCATCTTCAACTTCATTGCTAATAGGTTAGTTACAATGTAGAGATAATTGAAAATAAGCATTTTCAGGTTAAATTCAAATATAAGAACAAACATTTTGATAATTATATAAAATACTACATCAGATATATATGATATTGGAAAAAGATGACATAATATATAGCCATAGGTTAATCATTGGTTTAGGTAAACATAGGTTCACAAATGCCTTGATAAAAATGAAATAGATTATTAACAAATTTTTTAAAAACTATCATGAAATAGAGGCAATAATTGGCACAATCAATAATGGTAAACTACACCAATCAACAATGCTATGAGCATCAAGAAGCTTTGCTCTTGAAATATTCAATTGCTCCATAACTAGAGATCTCTTTACACATGCCCTTGCTCCATCATTTTCTCCTTTTCCATGGCCGAACTCAAAAAAAATCCAAATATGAGGCACCCCCTTCTCTACATGCATCCTACACAAACAATAAAACATGCGAACATTCTTGAATTGACTTGTGCAATTATCTAACCAAATGATATGTCTTTCTATAGCAATGTCACACTCGTATAATAAATCAAAATAACTTTTGAAACAATGTTGTACAAACTTGTTAGAGTGAGGTATATAATCACTAATCTAAAAATTGTACTCACTAATAATCTATTGACTATATTCTACACTATTAGGGGCATGTCTATATGTTATGTGGACAAAAATAGCAATCTAAATGAAGTTTTAATACTGATATTGTGTCTCATTTTAGAGCTACAATGTGTAGTTCTATAACCAATTGATATAATAGTGCCAATGAGAAAAGTCTCCTTAAACATTCTAAATTTCTGATCCAACCACTGAGACCTGTGACTATGCCTTGCATACTTGCAAAAAATATTCGTCTTAAAATCTGAAATAAAACTAGCAACTCTGATTTCTTTTGCAACCAATTCACATCTTGAGCCCTCACCTCCACTCTTCAATGTGTATTTCACCATTTCATATACCAATTTTTTACTATTGTCCTCCCAAAATCTTGTTCACGCCCCTCATGGAAACATTGTCAAACTTGGATAAGCCATCAAATTCTAAACACTTCTCATTAAAAAAAGTATTTCTATAAAAGAAAAAACCATCAACACTATGACATAAAAATTGATCGAGCAAGTCTCTTGATAATTTTGGAAGCTCACTAGCACCACAATTCTCCAACATTTTTTTACTATGCAAAGTAGACTACATGGAGCGTAATAGTTCATGGTGCATAGAAAACTTCACATGATATTTGCAAAAACATTTATTTCAAATTTTAAGTGGCATACAATAAAATGGCTTGAAATATTCAAAAACCCTTTGTGATATATACAATCCTAGATGACTCTCTCTAAATTCTTTGAACAACATGGTATGACTTACCTCTAAATAATGTTTAGGATGTAGCGCATAGTCTCTAATGCCAATTCTCAACTTCAACGTGTCTTTAGAATTGGGTTATACTCTTGAACTAGAGTGTCAAAACTATATAATTTATTACTTCACATCATCATATAGATTCTTATCAAAATGTGGAATTCTCCCACCAAAAGTCCATGTTTCATTTTGAAGAGGATCATCAATTCTCTCTTGTCTACTAAGTACTCTTCTCAAAGTAGTATAATTTAGGTTCAAGCCAATACAAGTTCATCTCATATATCTACCCCTTCTTAAATGATGAATTACAAAAGACGTTTTAATAATGCTTCAAGAAACTCACTTATTCTTATCCCTAATATTGAGAGAACTGAACAGATTCTCCACAATAATAGCACTTCTTTCCAATTTTTTACTAACACAAATCTTCAATTTGGAAGGCATAGATCTAATCTTTTACATCATTAATAAGTACATAGAAAGTTGACATTGGTCCATCACTATCTTATTGTCAAAAAACATCTTATATAATCTTGAAGCCCATGACTGAATGGTTCTTTGCGATTTTTTTCCTTCCAAATTAGTGATAACCATTTCATCAATTTCAATTATCCATTTTGGTGTTCTAGGACCTTCATGTCGATTATGATTAGGAGATATGTAGCATTTCTATGCATTTTCATTTTCAACATGGTCAATCATGGAATTTACATTATGAACTGGTAAATTTCCATTCTACAAATTTTCAATCATGGCATTGTCATTATCAATTGGTACATTTTCATTCTCCAACTATACATATTCATTATCTAACTCTATGATTTCACCTTCAATCAATACATCATCAAATTCATTCATATTTAACATACCTTGTCTCTTCCTTTAGTGAGTTACCTTTTCCTTTTCCCTATATGATGCAATGTCTTCATTCGATACTTTCCTTTTGTGTTTATCTTTTCAATGACTACTGCTCCCAATTTAGACAACAATATCAAACACTTATGTTGGCATTAAGTTATTATTGCCATTAGTGATAACACTTATTTGTATTAGTATAGCTACCGAGCTCATCACTCAGTGTATAATGTACATCAAGCTTCACAGTTCACACCGAGCATTAAAATATTAACCGAGCTGAGTATAGCTACCGAGTGAATGTGCAATCCAGCAGTGTCTACCAAGTTTACGGTGTTCATCGAGCTTCAAAATGTTTACCGAGTGATGGAAGCACAATGTCTACCAAGTGATGGAAGCGTAGTACCTACCAAGTGATGAAAGCACAGTGTCTAGCGAGTGATAAAAAACATAGTGCCTACCGAGTAATGCAAGCACAATGTTTACTGACTAAAAGCAAGGTAAACGAAGTATTCAATTCTTATCAAGTGATACTATATCTACTAAGTCTCCAATGGTTATCGAGTTTAGAACTATGTTAGGTGATTATTATGGACCTAACCTTCACTTTTATGAAGTGCATGATGATGCCAAGTAATGCAGTGGATGCTCGATATCAGAAGGTCACTGAGTCAGTTTAGTAAACTCGAGTTATTTACTATTTGGTCAACTTTGTAATATTTTGTTCACTTATGTTTTATCCAACCTTGCAATTGTAATGACTAGAATGGTATATGTGTAATGTATTATATCATTTGCAACGTATGGAAGTATGAGATGTGATAAAAAAAGAGTATCAAGATAGCCATGTAATGTTTTGAGAAGAATGAAACTGAATCAGCAGAAGAGCAGAGTATTCAGAAAAGTCTACAAGGAGTAGGAATGATTCATTAGTCACAAAAGGTGACATACTTCAAGGATCTAATCAGAAAATCAAGTTTGTAAGTAGATCCACTATTTCATCCTAACAAGTGAATCAGTTTTGTAAATCCTTTAACAGGGTAGACTTAACAGTCTTTGTATAAATCTCCTAACAAAGTGCATACTTAAGTGTATGTTTATAAATCCTCTAACAAGGTGGACCTAGTAGTCTTTTGTGCTCCTAATAGGGCAGATCACCAAACAAGCCAACTTCATATTGTAGTAATGAATTTTTGTGGGTATCATCTCCACCCTAGTTTTACCTTCTATTTGGAAGATTTTTGGGTCAGAAAATCACTGTGTACATGTGATATGGATATTTTATTTCTCATATATGCAGTAGATTAGATAAGTGAATGATGAATGGTTAAAGTGCTAAATTATTTAAAGTTTTGAAGTTACTGATTCACCCCTCTCCTCTTAGTAACCTATCATATCTTGAATATTTCCAACAATTGGTATCAGAGTTTTGTGGTTCTCAAGACAAAGCTTGACAGCTTGAGCAAAGATCAAGGACAATGGAGATATTTAGACTTGACAATGCTATTGAAAATGAAAAGCTAGATCTGGTATTTGGCCATGGCTCAACTCAAAGCTAAGGAGCATCTTTCTCAATCCTTGAAGAGAAGGAAGGAACTTGCAAGACAAATGAATGATCATCAGTATGTTGAAGAAAAGATTGAAGACCTTTTAACTTCAAGCAGTTCAAATGAAGCTAATGAGGTAATTAAGGAACTCCTAGCAAAGCATGGTTCTCTATAGGGAGAAGTAAGAAAGCTCAAAAGAGAGCAATAAATTCAATCAATCCGGCTATGTGAAGTTTTGGAATAGAGAGACAAGGAAAATGAAGACTTAGAGGTAATAAATAGTCAATCCCTTTAGCATGAAGATCTTGTAAATCAACTATCTAATGCAAATGAAGAGATCATAAATCTAAGATCTAAAAATGAAAATCTAAGGAATGACTTGATCACTGAAAGACAAATCAATGAAAGTTTAAAAAGTGACTTGAGATCTGAAAGAAAAATCAATGGAAGTTTGGAAAATGACTTGATCACTGAAAAGAAAATAAATGAGAGAATGATGAAATCTCAAGTGGACATGACTCAATTAAATCAGCAAAGTGAGAAAAATCTTCATAGACAAAAAGGAAAAGCTGGACTTGGTTACAAGGAAGAAGGTCAAACCTCCAAACAAGGTGCCCAAAGGAATCAAAGACCTACTTGCAATCATTTTAGTAAGCTAGGTCACACTTCAAACATGTGTTGGAGCAATGAAAAAGGTAAATTCAATGGTAAATGCTACAATTGTAGTTAGCATGGTCATAAAGCTAATGAATACAAGGAAAAACAAAAATTTGAAGGCAATTGTCACAAGTGTAAGAAGCATGGTCATAAGGCATTCCAATGTAGATCCAAATCATTCAATCTAGCTAAGCAACTTATTAAAGCAATCTTTGGATGGGATTACAATACCTAGTGTAGATGTCATTATTGTGAAGAATATTGACACATTGGCAAAGATTGCTCAAGGCATCACTTGAGGAAAAGAGACACAACAGTAAGATGTTATACATGCACTGAACTCGGTCATATAGCTAAAAATTGCATGAATATAAGAAGATTTGAAGATGAAAAGAAGGCTAAACCTGAAAACATTCAGAAGCAAATGAGACAATAGTGGATTCCAAAATCTACCAAGCAAGATAGTTCAAGTGATGGCAATGACACTCAAGAAATGCGTGACTCTATCATTTCCAATTAGATTCATATAGGATCTAGAACTGTATCATCAAGCAATATCCAGAGCAATTCTAAATGCAAGAAAGTGGAATGATCAAATTAGTATTCTAGATACACTAAGATCAAAGAAAACATATCTTTTGCCGAGTTGCATCTATCGAGGGGAGTTAGTTGAAGACCTTACCAAGCTAGGTCGGTAACAACCTAAAGTTTTATTCGATCACTGAGTTCCAAGCTTCTATCGAGAAAATGAATGATAGCCTGTCAAACACTATGTCATCTCAACTACCTTCGTACCAAGCATTTATGGCAATATTTTGTCAAAAGGGTAGAATTTGATTTCATTCTTCATTATGATTTTAGAGCTAAGAAATTTCCAGTGATTCCCAAGAAAATTCCAAGCGACTCCAAGCGATTTCAAGAGATTTTAAAGTAGAAAAATTGTTCAAAATTTTCTTACACTTATTGAGTAGCAATGGTATTTGGAAGTAGCAGCAACACCAAGGTGAAAAGAGGTTCAGAAATGTTGGTAAAGGGAATAGAATGGAAAGCACCCAACTTCAAAATTGTTCCAGTCATTGTAGAATCACTCAACCCGAATGAAGCTCAATCACAAATTCCAATTAAGGTACTTCTTAGCAATGATATTCACACTCATTTCAAATGTTTTGTTCAAGAAATTGGAAACCTAGAGATGGACAATGACCTAGGAGAAATGTGTGTAGATGGCTCTTTGAAACTCGAATTCAAGCATCTTGAAACCAAAGGTTCGACTAATATCTTGCATATGCCTAGAAACTTGCAAACCAAATGGATTAGGTATATTTTAAGTCGGGTGCACAATGGGCAACTGTGGTTAGAGCAGCCAGTGTTAATCAAAAAGAAGATGATTCACAAAATCACGGGTCTCCCTATGCTCAACAAGGCAAAAACTACCAAAACCCTAGGTCAAGAAGAGCTACAGAATAAAACCCTAGCCAAGTGGGATGGTAGAGGTTTAAAGGTCACCACTGTATCATATGTTGAACTAATATTTAGCATTCATGTCATTGCCCACAAGATCTATAGCTTCAGTCGACTGAATAGTGTACCTTGTGAAGCTATGGATTTGGCCTTTAAAATTGTAAAGAAGAACCTGGAATTTGATCTATCAAAATTACTGTTGAGACAACTAAATAAAAATATGGATAGTATAAGGACTTCAAAGAATAATCCTTGTAAATTTGGCTCTCTATTGATCTATTTATTTTTCTATGTTCAAAAATTCTTTCCATGAAAAGGAATGGTTGTGTGGAGAAAAGACATTCCCATTCTTTATCAGATTAATGAGTTTGTAGCAGAAATGGGTGAAAATTTTGATAGCATCATGGACAATTATTTTGAGGATTTCAAGGAGAGAATGAATAACAAGTTTCGGATCCCACCAAAATTAGTTGAAGACTACAAAGATGATGTATGTTTTATGGTTGACTTTGATAAGGTGTACATTTAGGCAGTCAGACCCCGAGTTGCATGGGTAAAACCTCTTCCTTATGAGGTAAATATTGATGAGGCTAGGGATATCATTGAAGCACTGGTCAATGAGCTAGTAGACCCAAGGCAACCAATATTTAGAACATATGATGAGGCAAAGGCCAAAATTGAGCTTGAAATCAAGCTACCTCAGGCCATAAGCAAAGGCAAGAGGAAGATAGAAAAATTAAAAGCTTCTATTGGTCCTCTTATCCTTACTAAAGGAAAAGGTGAAGATGAAGAAGATGATGAAGAAGAAGAAGGAGAAGAAGAAAAAGAAGAACAAGAATCTAAAGAGGAACAACCAAAGAAGAAAGGTAAGGTAACTATTACCAAACCTAAGAAAAAGCCCACTGCAGTATTCACCAGAAGAACTAGAAAAGGCAAGCATGAACCTATACTAGTAAGGCCTCCACCCACATTAAAGGAAAGGTTTAAACAATTGGACGAAGGAGCTAGCATCACAAATTTCAAGGCATTGAAATTTGAAACAAGAACTGATGCTGAGAAAATGCAGATTGAGGAACTAGTACTCAATAAGATGGGTAAATGGAAATACTCTCTAGATGATCTTGCCTCTCAAATCTCCAAAGAACTGTTGGAGAGATTGCAACCAAGATGGGAGTCAGCCACCCAAAGGTTAAAGACATATTTGAGAAATCACTGAAGAATCTTCTGCCAAGTCTCACTGAAGTAAAAATAAAGTCAGCAATGAAAAACCATGAAGGTAAAATGATGATAAGATTTCACACATGTTTGATCTTAATTAAAGACATTGAACATGTTGTGAATGATGCAAAAAACATGTGAAAAAATATCTATCATCTGCAAAAGCCCAATGAAGATCTAGTGGAGATCAAGGATGATGATAGCAGTGATGATGATGATTTTGAGAGCACTACATCCATCACAGTTACTCTAGGAGAGCTGCATGCACTTATGGAAGAAAAAGGGCAAGAAGACAAGGACGAAGAAGCAAATGAGGAAGAAGAAGATCTAGTTAAAATTGTAGTAGAAGTGATTGCATCCCTTCCTCACTCTCCATCAAAGACCATTGCATCCACTATCAAGACAGCTCCTGAAAGTGAGATTGCAAACACAACAGTTACATCAATTGCTCAATCTTCACCAGCTACCTCCCAGCTCTAGGTATTTGAAATAGAGGTGCCAAGCACTTTATCTACCGAGTTGTCTATCACTTCTTCAGCTACCTAGCTATCCTCCTCAACTCCTTCATCAACAATTAGTGCACTAGTAAGTTCCACAATTTTGTTCTCATCAGTTCCAACTAGTTCTATAGTTTTGTCAGCATTATTTGCATCTACTTTAAATCCAATTAGTTTAGATACTGTATACTAAGTGTATCATCATTTTTGGGAAGCATTCGAGTTTTTGATCTAGTTAATACTTCTATTGGCATTTAATCCTCAAGTCCTATACCAATTTTTACTGCTAGTCCTTCCATCTCCACTATTGTGTCTATTCCTAAGGTCAAACTAGTCATCACAGAAGTCAAACAAAAGCATCCATTAAGAGTTTTGATCACTGGAAAGGAAATTCTAGAAGATATTGACTTAGACACAGAGATAGTGATTCCAAAGATTGACTATGAAAATGCTACCATTGAAGAAATCAGGTTTGCTAGTCAACTAATAGAGATGAAATCTATGTAGAAATAGTTAAGGTCTAAAAGGGATAAGGAATACAGAATAATTGAGAATGCCAAGAATATTATTACAGATGTTATAGGTGTTGAAGAAGATTCTACTCAACACATTTTGATTTAGTTAGAAGAGGTTGTATAGAAATTCAATGAGGATTCTTCCAGACAAGAAAAACTTATTGAGAAAGCAAAAAATAAATTTGATAATAAGGTGCTAGAGCACATTGCTCAAAAGATAGCAATAAAGCAATTTGAATTGTCAACATTTTTGGGAAATTTTGAAAATTCTTTTGATAATGCAGCATCACTTTTTGCTAAGCTTTGTGATGTTATTGGCATTACGAAAGAAATAAAAGACAAGCTAAATAAGATTGACATTGATATGCAATCAAGTGCATCAAAGTTGAAGGTGGACTCCTCCTCCACAACCTCCCATCACACCAAGATTAGATATTTGGCAGATGTTCATGCAAAATTATTGATAGAGGAAGCAAGGATCTGATCTACACTCATAGACATCTAGAACATGATCCTTCCTATCATGGACACAATGCAAAAACATCTTGTACATTGCAAAACATTGGTCCAAGATCAGAACTTCTCAGTGGATGATCACTTGATCCAATTATCAGCAAAAGTTCAAACTTCCCTCTCCACCTATAAGATTCTGTAGCAGACATGGGATAGTACTTTTGTAACTATTCTTAAGGTACATCAAGAATTTCTATCTCATTTTGGTGTAGCCATATAAATGGTACATAAGCAGTCCTTTGGCATTATTGTCAAAAAAGGGGGAGAGATTCAAAGGTTCAGAGATTCAACATAATAAATGAGGAAAGTCATCACTATAAGTGATAGGGGGAGTTAGCACTCATTTGAGTTAGCATGTGTACATAAGTATATTTGTATATAAAAATGTATATGCAACAAAAATTCATTCAGTCAGGCCGTGTACATATGTTTTTGCTTATAAGTGTTTTTGTCACTAATGCAAAAGGGAGAGATTGTTGGCATTAAGTTATTATTGCCATTAGTGATAACACTTATCTGTATCAGTATAGCTACCAAGCTCATCACTTAGTCTACAATGTACACCAAGCTTTGCAGTTCACATCGAGCATTCAAATATTAATCGAGCTGAGTATAGCTACTAAGTGAATGTGCAATCTAGTAGTGTCTAACGAGTTTACAGTGTTCATCGAGCTTCACAGTGTTTACTGAGTGATGGAAGCATAGTGTCTACCAAGTGATGGAAGCATAGTTCCTATCGAGCGATGAAAGCATAGTGTCTACCGAGTGATAAAAAGCACAGTGCCTACCGAGTAATGCAAGAATAGTGTTTACCAACTAAAAGCAAGGTAAATGAAGGATTCAGTTCTTATCGAGTGATACTATATCTACCGAGTCTCCAATGGTCACCAATTTTAGAACTATGTTAGGTGATTAGTATTGACCGAGCCTTCACTTCTACTAAGTGCATGACGATGTCGAGTAATGTAGTGGATGCCGAGTATCAAAAGGTCATCAAGTTAGTTCAGTGAACTCGAGTTATTTACTGTTTGGCTGACTGAATAATATTTTTTTCACTTATGTTTTAGTTGACCTTTCAATTGTAATGATTGGAATGGTATATATGTAATGTATTATATCATTTGCTATGTGTAGAAGTATGAGATGTGATAAAAAAGGAGTATCAAGATAGGCATGTAATGTTTTGAGAAGAATGAAAGTGAATCAGTAAAAGAGCAGAGTATTTAGCAAGGTCTATAAGGAGCAGGAATGATTCATCAGTCACAAAAGGTGATATATACTTCAAGGATTTAATCAGAAAATAAAGTTTGTAAGTAGATCCACTATTTAATCCTAATAGGGGAATCAATTTTGTAAATCCTTTAACAAGGTAGACTTAACAGTCTTTGTATAAATCTCCTAACAGAGTGCATACTTAAGTGTATCTTTGTAAATCCTCTAACAAGGTGGACCTAGTAGTCCTTTGTGCTCCTAACAAGATAGATCACTAGAAGTGGTCAATGTAAGCCTTAATAGGCCAACTTCATAGTGCAGTAATGAAGTTTTGTGGGTATCATCCCCACCCCAGTTTTACTTTCTATTTGGAAGGTTTCTAGGTCAGCAAATCACTGTATACATGTGTTATGGATATTTTATTTCTCATATATGCAGTAGATTAGATAAGTGAATGATGAATGGTTAAAGTGTTGAATTGTTTAAAGTTTTGAAGTTACTGATTCACCCCTCCCCTCTCAGTAACCTATCATATCTTGAATATTTCCAACAACTTAATCATACATGATAGAAAAAAATAAAATCGTATGGGCCCCAAGCATTAAATTTTCTCTAGACTTGTGAAAATGATCCCCCAAAAATGTGATTTTTAGGTTTTCATTGATAAAATATTTTGGAAAAACTATGCCATTATTTTGCACAAACTTGATCTCAAATTGGGTATTTGATTCAAGATCGGATACCCATAATGGTCACCCAAATTTTGGATGGAATTCAACATTTGGCAAGTGTGGACAATGTGGACAAATTGTATATTTTTATATATTAGTATTTTATTAAATATAATATAGTAATATATATGACTATTATTATTATTGAATATAATATAGTAATACATATATAATTAATATTATGATTATTATTATTCTTATTATATTTTTTATAGTCATATATTATAATTATTATATAAATATAGTAATGTATTCTTATTATTATATAGTTATGGGGTTGTAGGCTAGGGTAATCCATCTATAATTGAAAAAGTTACCATTAAAAATATAAAGCAATGAATGATGTTGCTTAGAACAAACATATTATTTGTTAAGCCCATAAGGGTTATGTATGGTGAGATGTGCACCAAAATTCTAAGATTTTTTAGTGCTTCTCTTATGCAAAAAAATAAAGGTAATGACAGATGATGGTAAAGTTTTTTGATGGATCAAATGGGTTGAATGAGGTCATAGGATAACCTATGACCCATTTTGACACATTTCATGACAACATATCTCCCTTGGGGTCCTAGGGCCCATAAGGACCTATTTGGTTAGCTCAAATGTGTCGAAAGGGGTCATAGGTTATCCTATGACCCCTTTCGACACATTTCATGACAACAAATGTCCCTTGGAGTCCTAGGACCCCTAGGGACCTATTTGGTTTGTTCAAATAGGTGGAAAGGTGTCCTATGATAACTTATGATCCATTTTGACTCATTTCATGACAACACATGTCTCTAGGGGCCCCAGGACCCTTAGCGGCCTATTTGATTTTTTCGAATAGGTTGAAAGGGGCCATAAGATAACCTATGTCCCCTTTCAACTCATTTCATGATAACATATGTCCAAAGGGGTCCTAGATCCCCTAGAGACCTATTTGGTTTGTTTAGATGGGCCAAAAGGGGTCATAGGATAACCTATGACCCCTTTTAATGAATTTCATGACAACATATGCCCCTTGGGCTCCTAGGACCCCTAGGGACTTGTTTGATTTGTTCAAATGGGTCAAAAGGTGTCGTAGGATAACCTATGACCCCTTTCATTGCATTTCATGACAATATATGTCCCTTGGGGTCCTAGGGACCCTAGATACCTATTTGATTTTCTCAAATGGTTCAAAAAGGGTCATAGGTTAACCTATGACCCCTTTCAATGCATTTCATGACAACATATGTTCCTTGGGGTCCTAGGACTCCTACGGACCTATTTGATTTTCTTGAATGAGTCAAAAGGGGTCATAGGATAACCTTCGACCCCTTTTGATGCATTTCATGACAACATATGTCCCTAGGGATCTTAGGACCCCTAGGGACCTATTTGATTTGTTTGAATGCATTAAAATGGGTCATATGTTAAATCCTATGATCCGTTTGGATGTATTTCATGACAACATATGTTGATTGGGGTCCTAGGACTCCTATTGACCTATTTAGTTTGTTTGAAAGGTTTGAAAGTGGCCATAGGTTAAAATATGACCCCTTTCAATGTAATTCATTACAACATATATCCCTAGGGATCCTAGGACCCCATTGTGAATATTTGATTTTCTCAATAGGTAAAGAAGGGTCATAGGATAATCTATGACCTCTTTTGATTTATTTCATGAAAAGATATGTCCCTAAGGTTCCTAGCACACCTAGCGACCTTTTTTATTTTTTTGAATGGTTCAATACTAGACACATGATAATCTATGACCTTTTTTAATGTATTTCATGAAAACATATTTCTCTAGGGACCTATTTAGTTTGTTTGAATAAGTCAAAAGTGTTTATAAGATAACCTATGACACCTTTCGACACATTTCATGACAAAATATATCCTTATAGGTCCTAGGACCCCTAGGTACCTATTTAATTTGATTGAATGGATCAAAAGGAGTCATAGTATAACCTACAACATCTTTTGAAGCATTTCATGACAACATATATCCCTAGGGGTCCTAAGACCCCTAGGGACCTATTTGGTTTGTTCAAATGCATCGAAAGGGGTCATAGGTTATCCTATGACCCCTTTCAATGCATTTCATAACAAAATATGTTCCTATGGGTCCTAAGAACCCTATGGACCTATTTGGTTTGTTCGAATGGGTCAAAATATGTCATAGGTTTCGAGGCATTTCATGAAAATATATGTCCCTTCAGGTCCTAGGACTGCTAGGGATCTATTTGTTTGAAAGGGCTCATAGAATAACCTATGACCCCTTTCAACACATTTCATTACAATATATTTTCCTTGGGGTCCTAGGACCCTTAGGGACCTATTTGATTTTCTCAAATGGGTTGAAAGGAGTTATAGGCTATGATTATGTCCCTAAGAACCGATTTGATTTGCTTGAATGGGTTGAAAGGGGTCATATCATAACCTATGACCCTTTTTTAATGTATTTCATCACAACATAAGTCCCTTGGGATGGTCTATTCAAATGGGTCGAAAGGTGTCATAGGATATCCTATGACCCCTTTCGATGCATTTCATTACAACATATATCCCTTGAGGTCCTAGGACCCCTAGGGACCTATTTGATTTGCTCAAATGGGTCGAAAAGGGGTCATAGGATAACCTTTGACCACTTCCAATGTATTTTATGACAACATATGTCCCTAGGGGTCCAAGGATCCCTAGAGATCCTGTTGATTTTCTCAAATGGGTTGAAAGGGGTCATAGGACAACGTATAACCTTTTTTGATGCATTTAATGACAATATATGTTCCAAGGGGTCCTAGGAACCCTAGGGACCTATTTGGTTTGTTTAAATGGGTCAAAAGGGGTCAGAAAATAACTTATGAACCCCTTTCGATGCATTTTATGATATTATATCTCCTAAGAGGTCCTAAGACCCTTACAGACCTATTTGATTTGATTAAATAGGTTGAAAGGAGTCATAGGAGAATCTTTGACCTCCTTCGATACACTTTATGACAACATATATCCCTAGGCATCCTAGGACCTCTAGGGAGCTATTTGATTTGTTTGAATGGGTTGACCTTTCATGATAACATATGTCCCTAGTGGTACTGGAAACCACAGGGACCTATTTTGTTTGTACAGATGCATCAAAAGGGATTGTAGGATAATGTATGACCCCTTTCTACACATTTCATCACAACATATTTCCTGTCATGTCTTAGGACACCTAGGGACCTATTTGGTTTTTTTGAAAGAGTCAAAAGTAATCATAGGATAACCTATGACTCCTTTCAATACATTTAATGGCAACATATGTCTCTAAGGGTCATATTTGATTAGATTGAATGGGTCAAAAGAGGTCATGGGATAACCTCTAACCCTTTTTGATGCATTTCATGACAACATATGTCCCGGATCTACTTGATTTTCTTTAGTGGGTCGAAAGGGGCTATAGGAGAATCTATGATCCCTTTCAACACATTTCATGACAACATATGTCCCTAGGGATCTATTTGGTTTGTTCTAATGGTTCAAAAGGGGTCATAGGATAACCTATGACTCCTTTCAATACATTTAATGGCAACATATGTCTCTAAGGGTCACATTTGATTAGATTGAATGGGTCAAAAGAGGTCATGGGATAACCTCTAACCCTTTTTGATGCATTTCATGACAACATATGTCCCGGATCTACTTGATTTTCTTTAGTGGGTCGAAAGGGGCTATAGGAGAATCTATGACCCCTTTCAACACATTTCATGACAACATATGTCCCTAGGGATCTATTTGGTTTGTTCTAATGGTTCAAAAGGGGTCATAGGATAACCTATGACCCATTTTGAGGTATTTAATGACAACGTATGTCCCTTGGGGTCATAGGACCCCTAGAAATCTATTTAGTTTGTTCAAATGGGTCAAAAGGGGTTATAGGAAAACCTATGACCCCTTTCAACTCATTTCATGGAAACATATGTCCCTAGGGGTACTAGGACTCTTAGGGACCTATTTGGTTTGTTCGAATGGGTCAAAAGGGGTCATAGCCTAACCTATGACCCTTTTTAATGTATTTGATGATAATATATGTCCATTAGAGTCCTAGGATCCCTAGGGACCTATATGGTTTATTCAAATGGGTTGAAAGGGGTCATAAAATAACCTGACTCCTTTTGATGCATTTCATGACAACATATGTCCCTAGGGGTCCTAGGACTACTAGGGACTTATTTGATTTTCTCAAATGGGTTGAAAGGGGATGTATTTTATGAAAATATATGCCCCTAAAGGTCCTAGGACCCTAATGGACCTCTTTGATATGCTCGAATGGGTTAAAAGGGGCCATAAGATAACTTATGAGCTCTTTCAACACATTTCATGACAACATATGTCCCTTAGGGACCTAGGACCTCTAGGGACCTATTTGATTTTCTCAAATGGGTTGAAAGGGGCTATAAGATAACCTATGACCTCCTTTTGATGCATTTTGTGACAACATATGTCCCTAAGGGTCCTAGGATCCCTAGGGACCTATTTGGTTTGCTTGAATGGGTCGAAAGGGGTCATAGAATAACCTATGACCCCTTTTGATGCATTTCATGATAACATATGTCCCTTGGGTCCTAGGGACCTTTTTTATTTACTCAAATTGGTCAAAAGGGATCATAGGATAACCTATGATCCCTTTTGGCACATTTCATGAAAACATATGTCCCTAGGGGTCCTAAGATCGATTTGATTTGTTCAAATGGGTCAAAAGGGATGATATGCTAACCTATGACCCTTTTCAAAGCATTTGACTATATTATATATATAATAATAATACATTACTATAATTTTTTAATAATAATATATGACTATATATTTTAATATAATAATCATCATCATATAATATTATTATTACTATAATATATTTAATATGAATAATAATAATAAACATATATGTTACTATAATATATTTAGTAAGAATAATAATAATAAACATAAATGTTACTATATTATATTTAATAATAATAATCATATAATATTACTATATATTTTTTAATAATAATTATTATTATCATATATATTACTATATTATATTTTATAATAATAATCATATAATAATAATAGTCAATGATAATAATGATTATTGACTACCACACTTCCCAATTTTTGATTTCCCTCCAAAATTTAGGCAATCAATTTTTCAGAAAAAAAATTGGCGACAAATTATCAATTACCTGATATGAAATTGGGTACTCAATTAGGCTTGGTATTTACCAAACCTCTTTTGTCAATTCAAAAAATGTATTTGAGATAGGTTTCACTAACATTTAGAATTCAAGTAGCGATCTGACAATATTGTTTTCATTGAAATTGAATGAAACGAAAAGGATTTTTTGATAACATTCTCAAGATTCCATCAATATAATTGCTATCAGATTTTGAGTTCAATAAGTATTTATTAGTTAAATTTTAATGAAGATGTTTGAAAATTGCTATTTGACATACTAATTGAAAAAAAGCTATAATTTTCAAATGGTATAACATTTTTGAAATCCAAAAGTTGTATCACATTCTATGCTTCACCTAGTATAACAAAACAATAATAATAATTTTGTAAAAAATTTAATTAGTTACAGTGGTGAAACAAGCGAGTTTTTTTTATTTTGGAAAAGTTATAATAGAATTTATATTTTAATTATTTATTTGGAATAAAAATACTCAAAAATGTGTGTCACATCTGAGCATGAGTCTATTATACACACACACACACACACATATAATTATATTAAAAAATATTATCATTTGGTTTTGATTATGGTGGTAAGGCATATGCCTGCTTTTTGTTTTCGACCTAAAATTCTTTTAGTACTGCTTTAAAATCCATAATTTTGACAAATTAAATATTGTTTCTATAGATAAGGCCTAGTAGTTTAGAATCTACATTCAATTTCCTATAGATTATTTTCTTACAACTTTTTGACATAAAGCCCATAACTACTTTAAAATTATGTGTGAAGTTAACATAACCCTAATTTGTTGGTTTTTCACTAATACTTAAGGCCATAGTTTGGCTGACCATGATCCTGTACATATCCTTGTGACTTATTTTATCTTGGTAATTGAGAAAGCTTAAAGCTTGGTTTTTTGAATAAACCACAAATTCATTAGGAAATAGGTAGTGTCTCCATTTCCTCAAGGCTTGGACCAAGGCATACATCTCAAGCTCATAGGAAGAATACTTCCTCTTTACTTCATTCAAATTTTCACTATGAAATGTAGTTGGTTTACCCTCTTGGCTAATGACTGCTCTAATGCAAAGGTTATTGGTATCACATTCAACAATGGAAAATTTCTCAAAGCTAGGAAAGACAAAGATTGGTTGAGTGGCAATCTATTGTTTTAGCAATTCAATCTTCCTAGTAGCTTGTTTAGTCCACTTGAACTTAGCTCTAATCCAAAATTTAATGGTTTCCAACAAGGTTGCACATATATCAATGAATTAATTAATGAACTTTCTATAAAATTATGCTAAGCCATGCAAGCTCCTTACCTTTGAGGTAGTCTTGGGTGTTGGAAACTAAGTATGGCCTCCACATTCCTAGGAACCATCTTAAGTTGTTCGTTTGTGATGGAAAAACCCAAGTAGACCAATTCTTCCTTCATAAAATAACACTTTCCCAAATTAGTGGTGATCTTAGCATAAAAAAACCTTTGCAAGACAACACTCAAATAGCTTAAGTGTTCTTCTTTTGTGCTATTGAAAATCAAGATATCATCAAGTTAATTGACAATAAACTTACGCAAGTAATTAACAAACAAATCATTCATGAGCCTCATGAATGTGGAGGGGGCACCTGAAAAACTAAAGGGCACCACTAGCCACTCATACAATCCTTTAGTAGTCTTAAAATTTGTCTTCAACTCATATCCCTCCTTAATCCTTATTTGATGATATCCACTCTTCAAGTAAATTTTGGCAAAGTGCTTTGTATTTCCCAAAAAATAAAGTAAAACTTCAATTCTTGGGATTTGGAATCTATACCTAATTGTTATCTTATTTATTTCCCTTGAATTTGCACACAATCTCCAAGTATCTCCCTTCTTTGGCACTAGTACAATTGGCACTACACATGGGCTCACACTTTTTCTTGTCAATCCATGCTCTAGAAATTTTTGCACTTGCTTGGCTATCTCCTCATGCTGACTAGGTGTCATCTTATACGTTGACTTATTAGGAAATTCTTATGGAGGGATGAAATATATATGATGGGTAATGGCCCCCCTAGGTAGTAATGCTGATTTTTCATCACTTAAAATATCCTCAAATTGATCCAATAGATTCTACACTGCCTTAGGCAACTATGATTTGCTTATGCCTTGTGCAGTCTGAGCTTTGAAAATGATGGCATACCCTATATCATTTCCTTCCTTCATAGTGTTTATGAATTCTTTCTATCCTACCATTAGGACATTAAATCCCTCTAGTAGTGTGTATTCTCCCTCTAACAAGGACTAGATGTTATAAGACTCCTCTCTTTTCTTGAATTTTTTATAATTTTGTTTGCCATCATATTGGGCTTCCCTATCATATTTCCATGGCCTCCCTAAAAGGAGATGGCATGCATCCATGTACATATATATCACAGAGAACTTTATCCTTATACCTACCATTATTGAAGTCAACCCATGCTTATTCCTTTACCTCTACATGTTCACCCTTATTTAACCATGTGACTCTATAACGATTGGCATGAGTAACTATTTCCTCTGAAAATATATTATCAAGTTATTGGTCATGTTTTCCTATCATTCTTTATGGTTTTGTTATTTGGTAAATTTTCCTTGTTTTTATGAGCTGATTAGGGTTTGGTTCATTCAAAATGTTTAACCCTAACTAAAACCCTAATTAAACCTAATTTATGCCAAAATTAAGCCTCTTTTAGGTTGTATGCTAGAGTGGGAACATATTTTCAAAATATTATATATTATTTCAGATGCTTTTTAAAGGGTTTTCAAACTGTTTATTATTTTCCTGAAAGGTCCTTCACTATCAGATCTTTCTAAGATCCATGGTGATTGTTACATTGCTATGGAAACTTGTGAAATTTTTAGTCATGTGACATGGTGACCAAGTAATTCTTAGGCCTAGGATCCACTTGAAATCTAAATAGTTTTAATAAGGATATCCCATGCCATTAGATCAAAGAAGAATCAACTATTGTCACTATGTTGCCACTAGAAGTTGCAAGCCTTTTGCCAGTAGTGACATGGCAACCTCCCAAAAATTGAAACACGGTGGGAAAAAATTTGTTTTACGACACTGGAGATTTTACTTTTCATTAATGAACCATGTCACCACAAAAACTTGTTAGATGTATCAAAAGGGTAGTAAATAAATAATCATATTGAGATCATGTGTTATTATCATGATACTAGGTTTTTCCAAAAACATCAGTTGTCGCTATGTCACCACTAGAATTTATAGACTCTTTGCTAGTAATGACATAATTACCTCTGAAAAAAGGAATATACAATAGGACCCAATTTCAGAAGATAGTGCCAATATGTAAAGATAATCTGATGTCACATGTTTGGATGGATTTACACTTGCAAATAGAATAGGGTTGATTGACACCACCAAATCCTCTTAAGATCGATACTGTTTTTCATGTCGTTATAGGGACTTGCTCAATGTTTTAAACATGTGACATGGTGACCAAAGGGAAATAAAAATGAACCACCACAATTGCATTAAAATGTTTGTAGAATGTGCATCATTAAATAAAAGTGATATCAACATCTATCGCTATGTTGCATACCAAATTTTATCTACATTTATGTATAGTGATGTAGTGAGAGTGCAACACGTATCCTCAAGCACTAGTGGGTCTAGAATGAATTGCCAGAAGTGAACAAAGAAGCCTATGTGGAGAAATCTAATTGGATTGACTACTAGCTTGGCAGATTGAAAGTAAGTTATGCATGATTTTGTTCCTCAATCATCAAAATTTTCAGCATCAATGGTGTGCTTCCAAAATTAGAAGGTGGTGCCATGCTATTCTCCTTACAATTCATTTATGAAAATTGAAAGCTCCCAATATGAACTAGAACTAAAGATATATTGCACAATTTCACCATGTTCTCTCCATGCAAATACATTTTAGAGTTATAGAGAGCTAAGAGCTAGCTATAGAATTTTTTCCTATCCAATTTAAGTGTAAAAGAGCTTCTAGTATTCATGGTTTGTGTAGAATTGTGGCAAAATATTAACAAGGAGCCAAGTAAGTTTCTTGATTCATCATATACATAGAAGTGTTCTACTACTTTGCAATATTTATCCAATATGCCTCCAAATAAAGTTTTCTTAGGAATGGTATATTATGCAAGTAGAAATATACATGATGATTTTCTTGAATGGTTTCTCAAGTCCATGAATGAATCCACCTAGATGAAAAGTTAGTTTTTGTAAACCCTAGGCTCAAAATTGCTAAAGGCATGTATGATAGGGGAAATTAGGTTAGGAATGCAATAAAAACCAAAATAGGGCTCCATCATTTTAATAAGTGGTTCTATGAAACAAAACTATTTTCTCCCCATGGAAAAATTTGGAATTTTGATCTGGGAAAACTAGTGGTCCCTGGTGCTTTTATGGATTTTGATTTGCTCATGTCCATTGCCCAAAACTATGACCCAACAACCAAGATTTTAAGAAGAGTAGATGGGGAATGCCTCATGCAAATTAATGCTAAGGAAATTTGAGAGGTTTCTGGTTTAGAACCTTTTTTAGATTATCATGTACCCATTGAACTCCCATGGATAGAGAAAGAATACTTATCAAAAACGGACAAGATTAGGCATGGTGCATTGAGGGTACATTTAGGTTAAATTGGAAATTTTCTAGTGGTTACAACATCAAAAAAGGAACTTTATAAAAAGGAATTTTCACTTCTAGGGCCATGGAGATATATATGACTCTATGTAGGGTTTTTGGTGAGTATGAACAGAGTTTCATGCCTATGAAATTTATGTATATTATGACCCAAATTCCTTCTTTTGGTGTGGATATTATTTTTGACTTTGCATCTTTTATAGCTAAAGAGATCCACATACAATTAGTTGGGATTGCAAAGAGAAAGGTAGAGAAAACTTTCAATAATTATTCACTATTGATGTACGTGTTCCTTTTAATGGAGCTACATATTTTGAAAAAGAAATGGTCCTTAATAAAAAATATGAAGAAGTAGATCTACCAATCCAGTTATGGAGTGCAGACATGAGCTGGGATGCAGACAATGCTAATTTTGTTAGGTTTCATAGATATTTTACATCTAGATTAAGATGCCCCTTATTGAGGAAAAATCCCAAAATCCCCAAGGCGCCAATGAATTTTAATCAGACTAATGGATAATCCATCTTATTTAAAAGTGTCCTTTAATTGGGCTGATATCATACCATACCTTGTTTCAACAATATTTATTGTTTATGGTTTCCAAACGACTCCCCATGTTCTACCTTACCAAATGCCTTTAAAGGTAGGAACTACAGAGATGTTGTGGTAGATGGGGGGATTGGAGGAAGCACAATTAGCCAGGAAAAATAGAGGCTCTATTTTCCCAACTTATACTGTATCCCACCATTTCATCATCACCAAATGTGGTTGGTTATTTTTGTAAAAGAACTTAGATCAGTACAAAATGGTTAATACTCATTCCCATTTTTGTGATACTAAAGGATTTTTTGAGATATTTAGGAAAAGGGCTAAGCTTGGTGCAAAAGATCACCAATTCTACTACCCCAAGGACATGATAAGGAAAGAATTATCTCTACAAGAGAAGGCGATAAAAATGAAAAAATAGAGAGTGTATTCTAGGGTTTTCAAATTTATTCATTGTTTTGATAACAATTACAAACCTCTAGCTGGTACCAAAAAAGAGGCAGATAAGCTAAATAAACTCATGAATGAAAAGAAATTATTCTTTATTAATTCATTTCTAGAGAAGTCCAAAGAGGTCATGAAGAAATTATCATTTACCCCTACAAAGGGATTAGGGAAATTAGTTGTTTAAAAGAAACCTAGTTATAGTATAATTCAAACTAAAAAGTCTATTATAGATAAAGGGAAACATGTAATGGGGTCAACCAGGGTTGTACTTGAGGAAAGACCTAATGATTCCTCACCTAAGAGGTAGAAAATAATAAGGAAGAAAGAACCTTAGATTGAGAAATACTTACCCACTCAGTCCCCACTATAATAGGGAGCTGAACAAGTCATACACCTAGAGCAGATGGAACAATTGCAATCCCAAGGGGGAGTATTCATTATCCATGCAGAGTTAGAAGAGGGAATCATTAGGAACCTCCCATGCCTAGCCTTGAATTAATAGTGGTAGACTACATAGGAAATGAGTTGGACCCTGTGATTGAACATGCCAGTCATGAGTTTATATCTGATGATAATTTGTTTAAAACTAGACCCTTCTACTAGTTTCCATGGAGAGTAAAGATGGAAAGGTTTGAGGAAAGTTGCAATAAGCCAAAAAAAAAGTATCTAGAAATGGAGGAGGCAAGCATGCACAATCAAGCAAAAGAAGAAATGATGCAAGAATTCCAAATCTTAACCCCTAAAGAGGGGAGACAAATGATAAAAGCATCCAACATTTTGTTGCTATCCAATTGGGATATAGCATATGCTTTGGTTTTTAATTGTGTTGCAAACTAGAATGAGTTTAAAGGACCAAGGGAAGAAAGAGGTTAAAGGTGCTAAATTTAGTGAGGATCAAGTAGTCTCGATTATTTGGTCAGTAAGGAAAGGATCTAGGACTAGCTCTTCCCAACTTGATGATAATGGGTTGATAATCAACCTCATCATCAAGATAGTTGAAGAAACTAGTACTAAGGAAGCTATAAAGTTGGGTGTTGGATAATCCAACCTCATATATGCCATAGACCAGCAAGACAAAAAGGAAAAGAAAGAATTATAAGAAAAATATGAGAAAGTTTTGGAGGCATATAAGAAAGAAGTTCAAAAGAGAATTGAACTAGAAAATAAAGTAATAGGAAGACCCACAAGGCCAAGAATTACTTATCCTTGCCTACCAATGGAGCCTTTTAAATCCACTCCTCTCATTGAGATACCAAATAGAGACCACAATATTATACTACAAAGGATTTTGAAGAATTAAAAGGTAAATTATGGGCATTGCATATGGAACTAGAAAAATAGTACGAGGATAAGGTGAGGAATTTAGTAAATAAGGTTGATTGGCCCTCATTCTATGAAAAATTGGAAAAAAAAAAAAAGTGTGGAATGAGATAAAGGAAAGTAATCAAACCTTAAAGCCAATTGTAAATAAGTGGATTAAGAGGAGTAAAGAGGTCATCTTTTTGTGTTTTTATGTGATTTGTTCATCTAATTAGCATGTAGAGAAAACTTATGATATTATTCATGATCTCTCAAATTTTAATGATAGGAGAGTTAAAAAACAAAAGAGGATAGTTAATTATCTAGACAAATATAAGAGTGTCAAATTTGGTTTCTTCCCACATGCTTTATATAGAAAGAACAGATTGAAGAATAAAGAGGAATGGACCCAAGAAGTGAATGACCTATTCTATTTAAGAATGAATAGAGTCATTAATGAGAAAGGAAATGCATGGTGAGTAACCACAACTGAAGAAATTGTAAAACTATAGTTATTCTTTGATTCTTTAAGGAGAGATTTTTCTGAAATTGACAAAATTGCTAAATATGTAATTAAGAAACAACAAGATATTTTACGATTTAATTGGCTAGTTGACACATATTTTTACAAGTGGATGGAAGATATTGATCATGATGAATAGTGGGAAGAAGTTAAAATTGGTGATGATGAGTTGGAATAGCATGAGGTCTAGATTATTGACACATTATCAAGAGATCAGAAGGAAGAAGAGGACAAAAATGAGAAACCAATTGTAGTTGCTAGCATAGAAGTCCAAAATAATGACTTCGTAGAGGAGGAAATAAATATAACTATTTTTTTATTAGTTCATAATGACATAAATAGAGATCCTCAAGTTGAAGCAAGCCTACAAAAATCAAAGCTAGAAATGTCATCATCAATTCCATTGGCCACATCTTCCAAGGAGCCACAACAAAAACAATGAATCCAATCATCAACCTTCTTAATCATCAAATAAAATGCAACAACAAGTGTAACAAAAAATGGCCCCACCAAAAAGAATATTATATTATTTTTGTCTGACATTTTCAAAATGTAAATATCTTTTCTCTTAAGGACAATAGTCAGCTCTCTATGCATGAATCTTGTTGCATCTCACCCTTTATAAGTGAGATTCCTAGGCTAGAAAAGATGTCCGATTCTTTTACATTTTTAGTGTTACTAAGTATTATTTGATCCAGTCTATTTGATGTATACCTTATGATGCTTTCTCTCTATAAATGTCTGAGAATACTTTGATAGTATAGGGTCTTAATTTTTTATCTTGAGTTATTCTTGAGTTCTATTAAAATTGCTATACAATTTTCCAAGGAGATTAATACAAAGATGAATTGTCCTCATATCTTTTCTCCATGAATCTTATCTCCATTGGTATTTCTTGGATGTCTTGATATTGTATTAGCAAAGTGTGTTCAATTGAATGCATACAATTTGGATTCTATGTCATTTCACTATTGCTTTTAATTCAATGAATTAAGTAAATGATTCAGTGAAGTCGATAGGATTTCCATCATAGTAGAAAGGATATTTATAAGAATCATTTTTAGTGAGAATTACTAAAAAATTGATTGTAATACAATCAATTATATCTAGAATTTGGATAGACTTTAAGTCACAAAGGATAAGGCACTAATCTATGAATTCAATTTATAGAAGAAGAAATCATGGATAAGAATCAATCTTAAAATCAAATAAAATCAAATTTACTTTAATGTTTGAATAACGTTAAGGTCAACACTTAGTTACATTTTGATTCTTGAGTCTTAGTTAGCTGCTATTGCCCAAAATTATTTGTAAATCTAACAAGAATAGTGATCAAGACGCTTCATGGATGTGTATTGTTATGAAATGTCATGGAAAGAATGAAATATATGTGTGTAGTATCAGATTATAAAATCTCTCATCCCTCAAGTGCACATGCCTTTGTTTTGTAGAGCCAAACGATTAGAAAATATGTATTGATTTTGTTAAAGTTGGGTCCAAATATGAAGCACATATAACTATTTATGGGATATAGCTAATCTTTAAGTTGTGGTGATATTTATCATCTTGGTATTAATTATTTTGTTGCTTAATAGTGTAAAAACAAAAAAAAATAGTGACTCTATTGGGAACTTTTGCAACACACATTTGTGTGTAAGAAGTACTATAGATTCTTTGGTCATTAGAGTATACTTGCTTGTCAAATCTCTCAAGTACTGCTTATGGCTATAGTTGTTGGGTGATGCGACGCGCTCCCCTGCCCACAGGTGGTTAATTATGTGGTGTTCCATGTTCACTAATAGTCATGGCTTTTGGTGCAATGGAAAATGGGCCCCACAATTGGTATCAGAGCCTAGTTTTGGCCTGGTCATGGGTTCAAATCTCCTCGGTGCCTTCCCGACCTGCGTAAGCACCTGGTATGCGTGTCAAGGGGGAGATTGTTGGGTGATGAGATGCGCTCCCCTGCCCATAGGTGGTTAATTATGTGGTGTTCCATGTTCACTAACAGTCATGGCTTTTGGTTCAACGAAAAATGGGCCCAACAATTCAGATCTGAGACATTTTAATTTCTTACCAGTCTCATTTTCAACCAAGCATTTCCATTTCTTAAAAGTGAAATACATCAGATTTATGTCTAAGGAAATAAACCCATACTTTTCTAGTTGTGTCATCAATAAATGTAACATAATAATGAGAGCCACCAAGGGAAGATACCTGAGCCGGTCCCCAAACATCTGTATGCACAAGCTCTAATTTCTCCTTTTTGTTTTCCTTCCCTGTCTTTACAAAAATCACTCTCTTTTGTTTTCCATACACACAACTTTCACAGAAATCCATATTCACACATTTTAGACCTGGTAAAACTTTCCTTGAATGAAGTACTTTCATACCTTTCTCACTCATTTGCCCAAGTCTATTGTGCCACAGTGCTGTATCAGAATCTATAGTAGCTATTTGTTCTCCCTACTCAATTGCAGTAATTGTTCCTGAATATTCATTTTTCTCTGAAACAATCAAAGTAGAAGGAACAATATGAACTGTACAAAGATATAAGGTGCCTACTTTCACACCTTTTGCTACTACAAGGGAACCTTTTGAAACCTTCCAATTTTTATCATTAAAAGTAACTACACAACCCTCATCACCGAGTTGCCCTGCTGAAATTAAATTTCTACTTAGTTTTGGAACATGTCTTACCTCATGTAGTAGCCAATGATTCCCATTCTGCAACTTAATCTTAATTTTTCCCTTTCCAACAATCTGACAGGGTTCATTATTCCCCAAATAAAGAAGCCCAAAATCCTCTTGGACATAATCAATGAAATAACCTCTATGAGGTGTAGCATGAAAAGAAGCACCAGAATCTAAAACCCATGAATCATCAACACTCTCTAAAGATAGAAGCAAAGCATCCTCTTCGGATTTGTTACTTACCACATTTGCCTCTTTGTCTCCATCTGATTTATCTCCTTCATTTTTCTTTCGAGTCCAACAATCTTTCTTTTTGTGCCCTGGTTTCCCACAGTACTAGCAATCATTTGGTCCTCTCGATTGAGACCTCCTCCCCTTTGACTTTCCTCTTGATTTCCCACGATTTCCAGAGTTACTTCCTCTTTCAGTCATTCTGCCCCTGCTTTGTGCATTTAAAGCACTTCTTGATGTAGATCCACCTGAGGATTTTCTATGAGTTTCCTCACTTAAAATAACACCGATCACATCATCATATTTTAGGGTACTAGATCTAGGAATAGAATTAATCACCGCCATTACCAAGCCATTCCAGCTTTCACGCAAAGAACACAAAATCAAGAGAGCCCTAATTTCTTCATCAAAATTAATAGCCACAGAAGATAATTGACTAGTAATAGTATTAAACTCATTTAAATGATCTGCAACAGATCCACCTTCTGCCATTTTCATATTAAATAAACACTTCATGAGAAATACCTTATTTGAAGTGGAGGGCTTTTCATATAGTGTCGCTAGGGTTTTCATCAAATCTTCTGTTGTCTTTGCTTTTGTAATATTAAATGCCACCGATGGTTCCAAGCATAACCGAATGCTTCTAAGTGCCTTTCTATCCAAAAGATCCCATTCAACCTCTGACATAGTTCCCTGATTCTTGGATTTTCCTTCCAACGGCTTCCATAAATCCTTCTGATATAAATAGTCTTCCATTTGCATCTTCCATAACTGGAAGTTCTTCCCATTAAACCTATCAACCCTCAACTTACCCTCATCTACCATCGCTCCCACTCAATTGTGAGACTCCCACTTAACCGTGAGACTTTCCTGCAGAGGATAACTGAAAGACAACCTTGCTCTGATACCACTTGTTAGGATAAACCACTGACATAAATAAAAATTACATGCAAATATAAACAATAACAGAAAATAATAGAACACACAAAAATGAACACAAGGCACCAAGATTTAATGTGGTTCACCCAATCCTTGGGCTACGTCCACCAAACAGCAAGTCCGATCTTATTACAATCCAGTGATTACAACCTGATTACAATTTGTAATCCCTTACAGCTCAATACCGCCGCAAGAACCAATTTTGTATCACCACATATATAAAATACCCAACCCTAAGCCCTTTTTATACAAGTATTAAACTGCTTTAGGGTTATAACATGTTGGCCATATGTCGGCCATAATATGTCGACTACCATGTACAATACTTGCCTAATCAGTCTCCAAGTGGGAGATTGTTAGATTGTGGTGACTGATCAGGAAAGTACTGTACATGGTAGCCGACATATTATGGCCGACATATGGCCAACATGTTATAAACCTAAATCAGTTTAATACTTGTATAAAAAGGGCTTAGGGTTGGGTATTTTATATATTTGGTGATACGAAATTGGTTCTTGTGGCGGTATTGAGCTGTAAGGGATTACGGATTGTAATCAGGTTGTAATCACTGGATTGTAATAAGATCGGACTTGCTGTTTGGTGGATGTAGCCCAGGGATTAGGTGAACCATGTTAAATCTTGGTGCCTTGTGTTCATTTCTATGTGTTCTATTATTTTCTGTTATTGGTTATATTTGCATGTAATTTTTATTTCTGTCCGTGGTTTATCCTAACAATAGTGAGCCTTTTTAGTGACAAACCTTGAGAATTTAAAAAGAAAAGAACAAAACCCCTCATACCATAGGTGTACATTGACATATACAACCCTTATGAAGTGTCTTATCTATCAAGCAAGAGTTGTAGTTTTATATCCTTTTCGATTGGTTCCATGTATGTCAATATATGTTATATTTTCTTGTCTCTTTCTCTTGAAGTCAAAAGTTACTTTATTGTTGTTTTTTCCCTAGAATAGGGTGGCAATCGGTCAAGATTTTGAAGTTAGTGCTTATTTGATAAGTAATCACTATGAATGAATGATAAAAGGAGAAATAAATGAGCCTATGTAAGGGCCAATCCTGGTATACCATTGTACACTGATCTACCTCAGAGTGGTAGGAGGAATCAAAATAAAAAGAAAGAAGATTGAAATCCTACCTGGAAATCAAGAGGTAGTACATCAATAAACTCTCAATACCAACCAGTGGTAGGGAGAGAGTCTTCCTCATTAAGTTCTAAGTCAAAGACCACAAGGCTTTTGTAAGCGATATTTAGTACCCCATTACAAGAAGACCAAGTTTATCATGACAAGAATGTTTCCTCAATGGGAGATGCACTACACATACTAGATACAATAGGTCAGATTAACCATAGGATAGGATATGGGAATATCATGAAAGATCCTTTTAATTCTAGGGTAGTTCCATATGGGGAAACTAACTTTATAGATCTTGATGATCTTGCTGATTTAGAAGCAACTTCTGCAGACCCTAAGGAATGTTCTTAGAAATAGAACTCTTGAAGAAATGGGTTATAGAATAGGAAGTCAAACATGCCCATTTCAAAAAATAAAGAGAACAAGCCACAATGAATGCTCTCATTGAGAGAGATAACTTGCTTAGAAGAATGGCTTCCTTAAAGGATATAAACAAGAATTTGGAGGAAAGAGCTTCAGTCCTTCATGCTGATGTTTTTGAATATATGGATAGTTTGAGATCTAAGGTTCTAGAACAAGAAAAGCTCTTGAGTCAAAGAAAAGGACTTGTCATTTTGCAAGTCCAAACCTACAAGACTTCCCAAGTAAACCCTATAGAACCTACAGTGAAACCTATAGATAAAAGAAAGGGAAAAGCTCTAGGAATCCAATTGACTAAACCTCATGTAATACCAAGACCTAGATCTTGAAAAGGCTAGAAAAGAGAAAGAGGATCTTGCAAAAGAACTTGAAAAGGTTGAGAATGAAACTCAGGTAGGAGAAAAAATGAGAAAGATTTAGTTTGTCAAGTCCAACTCTACCTTAGCCTTGTGGCCCAATTTGTCTACTCCTATTATAGCTTTTGTACCTACCTGTGGACTAGTAGTCTCCAATCAGACTATGTCTCAATCTGCCCCTGCATCATCATCCACTATTATTCAAATCCCTAGTGTTCAAATAAAAGAATCCCAAAATGTTTCTCATAATTATGCCAATATGGCAAGTACATCCAATGCTGTTGGTTTTTAGAAGAAGCCTATATATGTGGAAAAATATAGACAAATATCATTTGTAGGGGTTCTTGGTTTTCCACATCCTATATCATTTGATCTAAGAGACAAAGTTGTTAAGTTTTTTGGAAATAATTTTGTCACTGGCAAGGAACACTTGAGGATCTTTATACATATGTTGAATGATTTTGAAGTAGAACATGAAGATGTAGTCATGAAATTGTTTGTGTATTTTTTAATTGAGATGCTAGGGACTAGTTTAGGAGACTACTAGACAATTGCATTAGTTCCTAGAGTGACTTGGAGAAATTGTTCAAAGAGTAGTATAGAGACAATACTAATGCTAGTTTTATGTTGAATGATTTCAAAAATATCAAGAATAATCCTAATGAATCTATATTTGATTTCAACATAAGATTCCAAAAGGGAATGTACAAATTATTCCAGGTCATGAGATTGAATGAGGATGTTTTCCTTGCAACATATTTTAATGCTTTTGATAGCAAGATGACATATCAATTGAGGGATAAAGAGCCCAAAAATTTAAGGGATGCTTTTAAGTTTGCAATAAATATTGAGAACAATGGAAAAGCATTTGGTAAGCTGGGGAGGAGAGATGATCCAAAGTTGTTTAATCCCAAGAACAATAAGAAAGAAAATGATAAATCTCCTATGAATAAGAAGCCTAAGGAAGCCACAATAGGTCAAGTATTGGACTTATTGAAGAAGATGAATCCATCAAATTTTAACACCCATAAACCTAATATTGGTGGAAAGGCCCTAGTAAATAACAACCATTTCAACAAATAATTGATAATGTAGAATTACCCTTATATTAGTCAATGGAAAGATGGTAAACCCCTTCCAAATTAGACCCAAAATGTAAAAGATAAGGGTGCTACTGACCCTTTTCAATGGAATTCTATTAATATAAATGATGATGTACCATGGTGCATTATATGCCAATCACCTCACTCTTTAGATTATTGTGCAGTTTCTCAATCATTTGCTACTGATCATAGCACACAAAATGAGGAGAAAGAAGAAGAAAAGGGCCATGATGATGTAAGTTGCAATATGGTTAGCATGTGTGATGATTTTGTAGATTCTGACTTAGAGGAACATGAAAGTGACATTACTAGTCAAAGAGTTTCTTAACAATTATATCATCAACAAGTATTCTTAGATGATGAAAATTATGATGATGACACGGTACATGTTACAACCTCATTTTTTGATCGCATAAATTTGAGAATACCTTCCAAAGAGGAAATTGATAGAATCACTTCTGAAATGATTTATGAAGTGCATAAAAATTATAATTTGAGAAGTACAATAGTTGATAATGAAACTAGCAAGCCTTCTAGGTTATTTATAAAGGACATTACTCATAAAATGAAGGATGACAATAATAAAAAAGATGTGGAAACAATAAAAGTCAAATATAGCAAGATTAAGAAATGGGAGCCTAAAAGAAGGTGCAATTTCAAACAATTGATACCTCTAGAGTAATAGTGCAAGAAAAGAAGTTAGGATCTGATTTAACTTGTAAACTAGAAGTGCCTACTATTCAAAGGAATGCAACTCTACATACTCTTATAAATCCCATTGTATCTAAACCTATTGATATGATATCTATGTTGTCACAAATCACTATTAAAGTATCCTATCACAAATCACTATCAAAGTACCCTATCTGAATTGTTTAGAATTAATGAACATAAGAGTAAAGCCTTGTCACCATTAAGAGGGATAGGAAATAATGGTAATACAAATTTATAAAATATCATTCAACAATCCACAATGATAGTGGAAGACAATGACATTATTTCCAAAATTCCCCAAATGTTCTTGGATGATTCATCTATGGCTTACTTACAAGGTATTGATCCATTTTTACTTAGTTTTATTATAAAAGGTAAGACTCTTAGGAATTTCATGATAGATTTAGGAGCCTCTAACATCATTATTCACTTCAAAGTCATGGAATCCCTAGGTCTAAAAGTGGACACCAAACAAGGTAGGTGTAGAGGCATGGATGCTAGGGAAGTGTCCATTATAGGTACCATCAATGCACTACCTTTTAAATTTTCTACATACCTTGAGGTAGAGTTAACAATGTTAGTCCTTGTCATTGACATTTCTCCACATTATGGAATGTTGCTTTCTAGAAAATGGAGTGCTACCATGGGAGAAAGCCTACATAATGACTTATATTATGAAAATTTCCATATAGGTGATAAGGTTATTAGAGTGGATAGAGAACCAAAGCTAAATCATATTTTTGGAGAAGATATTGACAAAGATTGGACTTGCTTTGTAGACACTAGTGTAAATGAATTCAGGGCAAAACTAATTATTCAACAAGTTCAATATCTCCATGCTATGATTTCACATGAGGTTTAATGTTGTATGGATTCACAAATTTTATGGACCATGTACATTGATGGGGCTAGTTAAAGAGAAGGGTTAGGGGCAGGAGTGGTTTTTTTTCTCTTGAGAAGAATTCTTTTAGATATTCTTTCACATTAAATTATTCATGCACAAATAATATAGAAGAACATGAGGTTCTTTTATTAGGATTGAGAGTTGCAACATATCATGGAATCAAAAAATTGCATGTCATAGGTGACTCTGAGTTAGTGGTTTCTCAAGTAAGGGAAACTTATGCTTCCAAGAAAAAAAGATTGAAGGAATATAGAAATGTTATGTGGGATCATATTGAGTTATTTGATGCATTGGATATTTCTTAAATGGAAAGGAGTTAGAATAAGATGGCTGACCTATTGGAAAATGTAGCTATCAAACCTAAGGATGTGTCATTTGCAAGAATTTCATAGGTTGAGGTTTAGGGTAGGCCTTCCTTACATGATAACATAAAGCATTGGCAAGTCTTTGAAGATGATAAGGATATTTTGAATTTCATGCTGAGTGAAGGTAAATACTATGGCCAAGAACTTGATTTTAGTGCCTTAATTTAAAACATAGATGTTAGGGAAAGAATTTTTGTTTAGGAGATTATAAACTTGAAAACCAAAAAGTTACCCAAGGGGTTAGTGGCTCTGGAAAATATGTTTGTCAACCAAGATAGGGTAAAACTTGGAATTAGGGATCATAAGCCACAAAAACTAGAAGAGGTAAATCTTGGTACTACCAAAGCCCCCACAATTGTTTACATTGGTCAAAATTTATTAGATAAAATGAGAAAGCCTTTAGTTGACCTATTAAAAAAATGTAGACATGTTTTCACATTATCATATGATGACCTTAAGTCCTATAGAGAAGACCTATTTCAGTATGCCATACCCCTTATAGAGAATGTCAAACATTTTAAGAAAAAACAAAGAAAAATAAATCCTACCTGGGCACTTAAAATGCAAGAAGAGTTAATGAGGCTAAGGGATGGAGGAATAATCAAACCAATTAGATATTCAACTTGGGTTTCAAACTTAGTGCCTGTCAGAAAGAAGAATGGAGACATAAGGATGCATGTAGACTTTAGAAACCTAAATATTACATCTCTAAAGAACAATTATGGGTTACCAAACATGGAAACTATGATGCAACTAGTGATTGGATCTAAATTAATTTCCATGGTGGATGGATTCTTAGGATACGATCAAGTCCTTGTGAAATAAACTTAACAATTTAAGATAAATTTTACAACTCCATGAGGAACTTATGTATATGTGAGGATGCCATGTGGGTTGATTAATGTAGGTGCAACTTTTTAGAGAGCTATGGATGTAGCATTCCATGAATATGTTAAAAAATTTATGGTTGTGTATGAAGATCATCTCACAACATACTCCAAAAGGGTTGAGGAACATTGCAAACATTTAGAAAAGATTTTCATCAAGTCGTTAGAGTATGGAGTATCCTTGAACCAAAAGAAGTGCACTTTTGGGGTGATAGAAGGAAAATTGTTGGGAGATATAATGTCGAAGGATGGTATGAAAATAGATTCTGAAAGAGTAGCTGCCATTTACAAAGTCCCCAAGCCAAAGAACATAAAAGGAATAAAATCATTCTTTGGGTAGGTCAATTTTTTGAGAAGGTTCGTTACAAATTTTGCTGAAATTAGCAAACCTATTTCCAAGATGCTCAAGAAAGGAGCTACTATTAATTGGGATGGTGAACCCTCATAGGCCTTCCAAGATATCAAAATAGCCATAAAAGATGATCCAATCCTTAGGACATTAGATTACAAAAAGCCTATGTGTATATTTTCTTTTGCATCTTTCCATATTATAGCTACAGTTTTATTACAAAAAAATGAGGAGGGATATGAATAGCCAATTGTATTTTTAAGAAAATCTTTGTAGCCTGCTAGATTGAAATGTGAGACTAATGAAAAACAAGCTTATGCTTTGGATGCCTTTTGAAGCATTTTCAACCTATTTTATTTTTTTCCCAAAAGGTCCTTCACCATCAAATCTTTCTAGGATCCATGGTGGTCATTACGTCAATATGGAAACTTGTATTCTTTTTAATCATGCGACACGGCGAACAAGAAATTGTTAAATCTAGGACCCACTTGACATCTGAACAATTTTAATAAGAATATCCAATGCCATCATGTAAAAGAAGAATCAATAGTTGTCACTATGTCACCATCGAAAGTTGCAAGTCTTTTACTAGTAGTGGCATGATGACCTCCCAACAATTGAAACATGGTGGGCAAAAGTTTGTTTTATAGCACAACATATTTTACTTCTCATCAATGACCCATGTCACCATGATAGCCTGTCAAATGTGTTAGAAGGGCTGTAAATAAAGAATCATATTGATATTATGTGTTATTCTCATGGTACTGGGTTTTTCTAGAAATACTAGTGGTCACTATGTCACCACCAAAATTTATAGGCTCTTTTCTTGTAACGACATAGTGACCTTCAAGAGAAAGAATATATGATAGGACTCAATTTCAAAAGGTAGTTCTGATAGGTTTTATTGTGTTAAATAGTTGTGCCAATGTGTAAAGATAATATGATGTCACATGTTTGCATGGATTCGTACTTGGAAATGGAATAGGTTTGATTGACACTATCAATTCTTTTAAGATCTATGGTGGTAATCATGTCACAATAGGGACTTGCTTGATGTTTAAAACATGTGGCATGGAAAAAAAAGGGAAATGGAAAGGACCCACCATGATTGCATTAAAATTCTTGTAGAATGTGCATGGTCAGATCAAAGTGAGATCAACGGTTGTTGCTATGTCACATATATAAGTTTCTCAACCTTTATGTATAGCAACATAGTGAGAGTATGAAACATGTCCTTGAGTGCCAAAGGGTCTAGAATGAATTGCTGATAGTGGACATAGATGCCTATGTGGAGTAATCTAATTGTTTTGACTGCCAGCTTGGTAGATTGAAAGTGAGTCATGCATTATTTTATTCCTAAATCGTTAGATTTTTCAACATCAATGGTATGATTTCAAAATTAGAAGGTGGTGCCACTCTATTCTCCTTATAGTTTATTTATGAAAATTGAAATCTCCCTATGCAAACTAGAACTAAAGATATATTGCAAAATTTCACCATTTTCTCTCCATGCAAACAAATTTTAGACTTACAAAGACATAAGAGCCAGCTAAAGAATTGTTCTTGGTGACATTAAAGTGTGAAAGAGATTCCAATATTCAAAGTTTGTACATAATTATGGTGAAATATTAACAAGGAGCCAAGTACATTTATTGATTCATTGTATACATAGAAGTGTTCTAATACTTTACAAATTTTATCCAATATGCTCCAAAGAAAGTTTTCTTGGGGATGGTAGATTATGCAAGCTAAAATATAAATGATGATTTTCTTGAATTGTTGCCCGAATCTACAAATGAATTCACCCAGATGAAAAATTTAATTTATGTTAAGCCTAGGCTCAAACTTATTGAAGGCCTATATGACAAGGGAAATTAGGTTAGTGATGCAATTACAACCAAAATAGAGCTCCATCTTTATAAGAAGTGGTTCTCTGAAAGAAAACTATTTCCTCCCAATGGAAACATTTTGAATTTTGATCTGGGAAAACTAGTGGTCCCTAGTGTTTTAATGGATTCTATTTTACTCATGGCCATTTCCCAAAACTATGACCCAGTAGCTAGGATAGTGAGAAAAGTAGATGGAGAATGCCTCATGTAAATTAGTGCTGAAAAAATTTGAGAAGTTTTTTGTTTAGAACCTTTTTCATATTATCATGTACGCATTGACCTCCTAGGGCTAGAGAAAGAATACTTATCAAAAAGGGATAAGATCAGGCAGGGTACACTAAGGGTACATTAAGGTTCAATTGAAAATTTTCTAGTGGTTACAACATCAACAAAGGAACCTTTTAAAAGTAATTTTTTCAGTTCCAAGGCCATGGAGATATATATAACATTGTGTAGGGTTTTTGGTGAGTATGAATAGACTTATATGCCTATAAAATTTATGTATATGATGGCCCAAATTCCGTCTTTTTGTGTGGATATTATTTTTGACTTTGCATCTTATATAGCTGAAAAGATCCACATAGGATTAGTGTAAGGAAACTTGTAATAAAGAATATAACCATTTCCTTATTATCCATAATAGATTTGAAATAAACAGAGAATTAAAATCCACATGCAAGAGAATAGACAACATACCCACAAAAAATGTAACACAAGATATACCCTGGGAATCCCTCATTGAGGGAAAAGACCTAGCCTCCAAAAGCATCCATCACCATGTATTATTTAGCTGAAACACCATTGCAATACAACCATGGAAGCCTTGAAAGTCATAGCTACTACCAAGAAATCTATGTGAACAAGCATGAATCTGCACATCCCATGCCATGCTACCAACCTTAATAAATTATCCTTTGGCTAACCTATCAAGCCCTATCCCACTTGACTCTTTCCTTTTTACCTTTTGTCTACTTACTTACCAACAAGTACCCTTGTGACTTCTTATTTAGTAACAAGTCCCACAAAACCACCAAGTGGTATTACATAAAAAATTTGCTAAAACCATGTGCTACCTAACCTACAGACCCCACATTTAATATTGGAAATTTAATTCTATTCCCCAATATTAAATAATTACATCAAATATTATCACAATGTTATAATACAAATCATCAAGTATATCCCATGGGAATCTTTAGATGTTGCACATCCATCTAGATATAACATTACATAATAATAATAATAAAATACACTATAACAATATTATGAAATGTGTGCAACACTCATAATCTCAACAATCTCCCAATTGTTGTATACATTGCATAGGGTCAATCTATAGCCACATATGCGAAGAAGGGAACAATCCCTTCCAACACATCCACCAATATGGATCAAAGTACACTGTGTACTCCATCCTAGTACCCACAACAAAATTAAAGTATCCAATATCTCAAACATGAATAATCTCACCTCCTATTATGCCATTGCCACTGGACATATATAGAAGCCATCCAAAGAGAAAGCCACACAACCTGTCACATTAGAAGATCATAAAATCTTGTACCAATTAAAATGCCAAGCACAAAAAACCTGATCCAAAGGTCATCACATGTATCTATAGTTATCAAATATATCCATAGCTGAAATAGCACCCACAATAAAGTGGCAAACCCATCAAACTATCCATACCTCCAAAGTTATACCAAGTGGATCTTACATCATCAACATATCCAATCTATAACCCACAATCACAAGCATTGAGAGAAATACCTACCATAGATATACCAAGAAACTCCCACTATAAAAGATAAGGCCAAATCTATAACCAATTCACTCACAACATCTCAAAGAAGTGAATCCATGTATAATCAAGGACACCCACAATACATAAACCATTAACCTACAAGGAAAACTCTCATAAAAAGTCTCCAATGCTCTCCTAAGATCTCCACTACCAATAGAGGAAAGAGATAAAGGAATAACCATGTCATCTCTCACATGACATACATGAGCACAAAATAGTGGTCACAATCTCTCACCAATCTCAAATCTATTGTAAGTGAAACCAAATATCCAGGAAGATAACCAAGACTAGAGAGAAACCATGCAACTAATAACCTATATCATGTCCTTCTACACACACCTCTAGATGTAAACTGTGTAAGTATGATCTCCTCCATAAAACCCCAACAAGAAGCCTCAAAAATACCCAAATCATACCATATAACTAATTAAGGATGTAAGCCTCTCACAAGAAGATCAAACTCATAAACCATTCCTAATCCAAGGAATATTCCCAATATAAAACCATCTTCTAAACTCAACTTGCATAACAACATATGAAAATGGAGACAACCAATGCTAAACCATCTCTCAAATGAACCCTTTTGAACTAACTAATGTACCATAGTACAAGATCCATATACATGAAAGACAAACATAAATATAATGCACCTAAGAAAAAAATGGCCTATACCTCTCAATTAGAAAAAAAACTAAGTATACCAAGAGTGGGGAATGATAATGCTCATCAGGATATGCAAGTCTCTAACAAAGACTCATCTAAGAAAAATCTCCTCTGAAGTCCATATCAGGTGAATTTCACTCAGACTTCCTATTGAAACCATCAACTGTCCCACCAAATACCTCTCTAATCCAAGAGAAATCAACATCACCACTGTCTCCACTCCAAATAAAACATTTCAATATCATGAAGTATCCAACTTATGATTAGTGTACTCAATACCAAGAAACTAAACTAAGACCAATGTCAAAGTTCCAACCATGGCCTTAGGAACATAAACATGAAAACATGATTGAACCATCTCAACCAAAGAGATAACATGCTCCATATGAATATACATGTCACAACTCTAATTGTGTATCAAGAGTATACCATGCCATAATAATGAAACCATCCTCACAGCAAGGATAACATGTAAAATGAAAGCATAAAACCACACCTTTACCAAGAACCCTATGAGTCCTCAAGATGCAACCATCTCAACATACCATGAAGAAAACTATCTCCACATACCATGAAGAACCATCCCCACACATCATAAAGTTAGCAAAGAACTCCATGAGTCCTCAAGATCTAACCATCTTCACACACCATGAAGATAACCAAGTGCACCATGCAAATGTCAAAGACACTTTTGTAGCAACAAGATCTAAGACAAATCTCTAACATCTACAAACACTCAAGAAGTATATCAATGCCAAAAAACACCCACTCAACTATGGTACCAAGTAACCTATGAAATCATAAAATCCATCTCCTATATGAAGATCCTCTAGGTCTACACTCACACAATCAAAGCTTCAATACCAAGTGATACCAAGATCTCCAAACTAGGCAGATACAAAGTAAACTAGGAACTAATCCTACACTATCACCCCATCATTGTCACAAGCTCCCACTAAACCATGTATCCAAGCTATCCATGACATCTTGATGAAAAACTATCCTCTAACCATAAGAATCAACCAAGGTATCAAACTATCAAAGAACTCAAAGTGCACATCATGAGCTCCTCAAAAGAAACAAAATAACCATGATCCTCAACCAAGAAGATATACCACCATAACCAAATCAGGAATCCAATCCAGTAAACATCAAGGATGTACCTATATGTCCAACCATGTCATGCCAAAAAACCATGGGACCATGATCACATCCATAAATTGAGCATCTGACTCATAATGTGTCCAACCTATCAGCATAAAATAGTCAACCACAATCCTACTCCATGACTATACCTATTAAAAACATCTCATCTCTTCTACATAGAAAAAAATAAAAAATCATGTGACTTAGGGCATAAAAAACTCAAATCCAAGCCACCAATCTGAATATGCATCAATAATTAAAGATCAATGGGAAAAGACAACCCATATGCAAGCTATAAATGCAGCCTATAAGTATAGAGCACTTACAACATTACACAACTTGTAGATCCAACAAGTCATCATGCATATCCAAACCAAACATTGATAACCATATTATCATAAGAAAAATCTTAAACATGAACTGAGTGTTGGAATTTACAAATGGGAAATATACTTCTAAGAGGGGGTAGGGTGAATCTAAATTTCTAAACTTTAACCAATAAAACTTTTAATATCAATCAATACATGCATGAAACACATTGAAATAACATGTAAAGTAAACACATGCACATAAAAACTTGACACAAGATATAATCACCCATAAACCCTCCAAAATGTGAAGGTAAAATTGGGGGGGGGGGGGGGGGGATGACACTCACAACTTTTTACTACTACAACAATAATGTAAATAGTTAAGGTTACAAAGTTGACCATGAGTCATGGTCTACCCTGTGAAAGGCTTGCCATGTTAAATGATTACAAAGGACTATTAGATCCTACCTTGTTAAAGGATTTTAACACACTACTAGAAATGTTCAAGGTTAAATGACTTTAAAAAAATTCACTTGGAATGTCACCCTGTTAAATGATTTCAAAATGACTATTAAGTCAACCTTAGTTGAAAGAATTTCATTCTACTGATACAAATGGTAGAAAGCATAGTAGAATGTTTGATCTGCAAACTTATAATTTGGAATTGCTAAATTTAGATCTCTATATTATCCAATTTGATCCTCACTGATTTGATATGTAACTGTTGTAATTCTAATCCTCTATTCTACTAACTGGTTCTTCAATTATGTTCTTCTTCTAAGTCATGTTGAATGCCTTCAATTCAATTCACCCCTATCGCTTCCCTACTCTCTTTCTTTTGTCTCTATATCACTTTTGAATTATGGGGTTTGAGTCTCTTATAAAGATTTTTGTGACCTAGGGTTAGGTATGAATCTACAACTGAGATTCTTTTTTTTTCATCTTTACCATTATGTTATTCTAATTGGTTACATGTTGATTACATGGGGAATCAAATAGATTCAATCTTATCTCTAAGCTTCAAGATCTATCTATGAGTTGGCATGAAAATATTGGTTAAAAGAATAGTCTTGACAATTGAGTTTTGAAACACTTAACCATTTTCACTATATATGTTGAGTACACAATGTATGTAGAGCCAAAATTTCAATAGGTGTCGAGCCACAATTGGTACCAAGCAAGTTTGAATGTAGTATGTGCCAAGTAATCTAGGAAATGTTTATGTGTCGAGTGATCCAGGAAATGTTCAGATCCTGAGCAATACATAACATACATGTGCCAAGCAATACAATGTTTAAAAGGTGCCAAGAAAACCAAGAAAGTAATAGGTGTTGAGAAAACAAAGAAAGTAATAGATGCTAAGTAATATAGGAATCAATTCATACTGAGAATCAGTAATGTAATGAGTGTCGACTAACCTAGGATCAACATAAGAGTTTGTGTTTTCACAAACTAAGATGTGGACCATTTTTGGAGCCAACTTAGAGAGATTTTGAAGAAGGAAAAGGATAAGGACGAATCGTTTACATTCTCTATGCAATCTACATGCAACCAATTAGAAAAATGGATAAGGCATGCAAAAAATGAGAAAAATCCAAGGTATGAGTGGGAATTTGAGATTTAATATGGATTGTAGATCCATACCTAACCCTAAGTCTTCACATTCTTTATAAGGAGGTCAAATAACCATTCCATGTGTGAAAAAGAGAATAGAGTTAAGGGGAAATTATAGTGAAATTTCAAAGAGAAAAAGGAAAGACTTAGAGGAACAGAGTAGCAGTTTCAAATCTAGTTGGTTAGAACAACATAAGAAATAAGGAACACATACATGGATTAGATCAAGCAAGGACCAGAATGAGAAGAGTAGATCTAGTACCTGAACCCAACAATTTGAGATTGCATTCAATTAGGTCAAATGTTCTAATACTCTCTCACAATTGTATTAGAAGTTGAAATCCTATATTGATAGTTTAGCTTAATAGTTAGTTAGAAGAACCTTTGGAGAAAGTGATTGAAAATCCTATGTATTAGGTGGGTTTAACAACCTATTGTAAATCCTTCATGTAAGTGTTTGTAAATCCTTTAACCAAGCCACTATTGACACAATGTAAAGCCTTTAATAGTGCAGGCCTTTCACAGGGTAGACCATCAAAAGAGGTTGAACATTGATTTTTGCAGTAATTTTTGTGGGTGTCATCCCCACCTTAGTTCTACCTTCTTATTCCTGGACGGTTTCTAGGTTACCAAATCTTTGTGTTATATGTTGATGCATGGTTTCATTTCATGTTTTTTTATATGTTTACATGCATGTACATTACTTCGAATTATGTGTTAATAAGGATTTAAAAAGATAAAAATTGGTTACTTTTGATTCACCCCCCCCCCCCCCCCTCGCTCAAAAGTACTCTTCCCATTTGAATATTCCAATAATTGGTATTAGAGCTATAGTTCTTACAAGGAGAAGCCTAAAAACTTGGAGAAAAAGGTTAGAAGATGGAAGTCTTCAAACTTGGGAAGATCATTGACAATTAGGTGATTGATGTATAACTAGCTCTACACAAAGTAGAGGAAGCTACGGGGGAACTGAGAAAATCCTTGAAAAGAAGGAAGGAGATAGCCATAGCTAAAAATGACATACACTACAAAGAGATTGACACCTCACAAGTGTTTTCAAATGGATATTCTAAGGAATTTGATGTAGCAATAGTAGAATTAATGGAGAAAAACAGGGCTCAAGCAGAAGAGATAAGATCTCTTAAGATGGAACAAGAATCACAAGCCATGATGCTATGTGAGATTAATGAACAAAAGAAAATAGCTATTGAAGACAAGGCCATGAAAGAAGATGACAAGAGAAATCTCACCAATAAGTTGGAAGAGAAGAAAATTTAATTTGAAAAGATCTCAAACATGCAGTTGGACAACTTAAGCCAATTGATGAATGTTCATCATGAGCTAAACATGAAAGATATTGAGATTTCCACCTTGAAGATGTAGAATGAAGAATTGTAGAATGAAACAAAGAGAGAAAATGAAATAGTAGAAGGTTACAAAAAACCTAATGAGGCCATCAATTACATTGCACAATTGTCAAAATCACCAAGGGCTAGTAATGATACTTCAGAACTTCGCTACATCAACACTAAACAAGGAGAATCATCCAAGGCTGCAGAAGAAAGAATAAACAAAGGTAAGAACACTAAACCTACTTGTCATTTTTGTGGTAAAAAGGGACATAACTCTAATGTGTGTAGAAGTAAGAATAGTCATCAGCATGATAAGCCTACAAATGTAAACTTTTGTCACAAATGCAAAAAAACAAGGACATTCAACACAAGATTGCAGAACTAAGACCATGAGGACAACAAGATTTGAGGGACACTGCTACAACTACAAAAAGTATGGACATAGAGCATTTGAATATAGATCAAATCCTATGTAGACACCTAATCAACCTACAAGAGGAATCAATCAGGCGCATCACTACAATTGGAATTATAATACTAAGTATAGCTATCACTATTGCCAAGAGTATGGACACATTTCTAAAAATTGCATAAGGACACATTTCAAGGGAATCTACAGTAGGTGGCTAAATCAAACTACATGCTTTAGTTTCTTGAAGACTGGTCATATCAACATAAACTATCCTACAAAGTTAAAAGCACCAAAGACTAAAGTCAACAAAGGAAAAGAGAAGATTGATATTGAACAAATAAGAGGATAGATGAATAGGACATGGAAGAAGAAAGGTGAATGCAACAAATCAAATGGGGAGATCACTTCACCCAAGAGGTCAAGTGATCAAATCTCATCCAATTAAGCACAAGATAGATACATGGGGCTGATACATATAAAAATGTATCATACATTAGCCCAATAAAACATAGAAGTACTACAACAAAAGAAAAATTCATGAGAAAAGATGCCAAGTTGAAAGTTAGAAGCTGATGCCAAGCTACTTTTGGTTGCAGAGTGAAACTCTAGTAGATGTCGAGTAGATGAACTTTAGTGAAAGCCGAGCTGATAAAATCTTTGGAAGCTGAGTGTACAGCTATAATCACAAGTGCAATAAATGCTAGGTTTTTGAACCTAATAAAGGTGAAAATCATTCATTTTTGAATCATACGAACATGAAGTGAAGTCAAGTAGAGTGAAGAGGAAATTCTAAAATGATCAAATAGTGATTTGTACTGATTTCAACCTCAATTCAACTCTATTTCATCAATTCATAGGTATTCCATTCAAGTACCAAGCTATGCAAAGTGTGAAAGTTTATTTTATTTTAAGCCCTAGTTCAAAACAAAATGGCATCTAGGTCAAGAACTACTAAGGAGAAGGAGAGTCATGAAAATCAATTAGTCAGTAATGAAGTAAAACAACCAGAGTTTAGGCCCATTCCTAAAGTCACTTATAAAAATGATCCCGTTGGTGCTCTATACATAATTCTTGATAAAGTTGTCATGGTTCAAGATGTTTGAAAGTGTTATAATTGTAAAGTTGTAGGTGTAGGAGATTTGGAGATTTTTAATGCATTGATAAATTGTGTGAAAATGGAAAACTTAAAGATGAATTCTCCATAGTGGAGAAGAAGGGTTTGACCAAAGCCCTAGGCTTTCCTATTGTTTTCAAAATAGAATGGATATGCATAGTATTGAGCAAAATCTATGAGAGAGCTTTTTGGTTAGAGACAGGGCTAGTAAAGTTTACAAAGAAAATTGTACATAGGATTATGAATATTCTAACCCTAGATCAGCCAAAGACCCTAAGAAGTGACAAAAAGGAAGCCATAGAAAAGAATATAGGTGCAAAATGGAATAATAGAGGAATGACTATAGAAACCATTATAGAACCCCTACTAGATTTTGCTATGAGAGTCATATCCCACAAATTCTACCAGTCAAGTAGAATAAACAGTGTACCATGTATAGCAGTGGATGTTGCCTATAAATTGGTGAAGAAAGATCATACATATTATCTTGCAAAGCTCATGTTACAATAGATCAATGATAATCTGGGAGCTATAAGGAAGTCTAAGGGAGCTCAATGCAAATTTGGCTCAGTTTTGGTCTATATGTTTTTCTATATCATGAAAGAATTCCCTTTAGTAGGCAAGGTGAGATGGCATCCAAATAAAACCATTATTGAGAAAATCAATGAATTCATTGAGCAGAAGGGTGAGGAATTTTGATGCCCAAATGACTAGCTACTTTGAGGACTTCAAGAAGTCCATGAAATAGAGAATGAGGATACCAGTTTCATTGGTTGAGAAGCATGACAAAGACATTTGATTTCTTGTGGATATTGACTACACTTATGTGCAAGCAGTCATACCTAGAGCGAGATGGCTTAGGCCACATGTTATGAACTTGATGTTGACCAAGCCTCAGTAGCAATAACAACTCTACTTGTAGAGGAAATTGACAAGACTACAAAATGTTTTGGAACCTATGACATTGTCAAATCAAGGGTGGTCATAGATCTTAAGACTACCACAATAGTAAAGAAGAAGGACAAATTGATCAAGAAGATCAAGAAGAAATGTGGTGTTGAAGAAGTAGGTACTACTGAAGAAGAGGATAACAATGAAAATGAAGAAGATGAACCTCTACAATTGACACAAGGTTTAGGTGAGGATAAAGAGGAAGGTGCCAAGGAAGAAGAAGCCAAGGAAGCACCTATTAGAACTAAAGTCACCGAGAGGAAGGCTAAAACTCCACATACTCCTCAAACCAAAGCAAATAAAGTGGAAAAACCTACACCAAAGAAGCCCACTACCAGAGCCACCGCTAGAGCTACAACACAAAAGGCTAAAAAAGAGGTAGAAATGAGAAAAACAACTAAGAACACTAAGGAGGAGCCAAGAGAAAGAAGAAAATATGTAGCTCAACCTAACTTAGATGAAGAAAAGATGGAAACAAATGTACAGTCAGCTCAAAATAGTAAGTCATCCACCCAAGTTAGCTATAGATAAATTGTGTACAAAGATTAGAAATGATGAATTAAAAGATTTGAATAAGCTCACTGAGGAAGAGAAAAATAAAATAGAGGAATTTGTGTATGCTATGATGGCCATGTATAAGCACACACCTCTAGAGCTAGATGACTCAATGCCCAAGGAGTTGTACAAAATAATAGAAGACAAATGGTATTTTTCCTTGAAAATAGAAAACAAAATAAGGGAGTTTACTCTAGCTAGACTATTTCTTTATTTGACTAAGGGTCAAGTGACTAATGTAGTCAAGAGGCACAATTATAGGTTTACTCCAAAGTATAGAGCATTTAGTATTTTGCAAAATAAAATTGAAGATGTAGTCAGCAAATCCACAAGATTATAGAAAATAATATAGAAGAAAATTGATGATGTGTTTGAAGGAGGAAGAAGGAGGAAGATAAGAAGGAAGGAGAGAAGAAGATTGAGGAAGAGAATAAAGTGGAAGAAGAAATGAAAGATGAAGAGGAGAATAAAGAGGAAAAAAGAAGAAAAAAAGGGTACAGATGAGAAACAAGAACAAAGTATGCAAGACACAAAACTATCACTTCCTAGCCCTCCTCATGTCACTATCACACCTACAAATATTATAAAAATAAAGGATGATATTGACACTTTTGGTCAAAACATCAATCCATTAACTGCAAAGGATCTAGCAAAAATCCTTGACCAATCAATACAAGCAGCTAGATTATGTTCAAGCCCAATAATGGTCAGTGTTGATGAGTTGCAAAAGGTAGTAGTAAAATTTAAGAAAGTCAAGGTGCAAACACAAGAACCACCTTTGACCATACAAACTACTAGAATCATATTCCTTCCTCCACCATCTTCACCAAAAGAAGTCACAAATGCACTTCAAGTGCCAAGTGTAGCAGTAGGGGAAGACAAAGAGAAAATAGAATAGTTAGCTAGCACACCCCTAGCCATTGATAGTAAAAAGGAGAAACAAACTGAAGAGAAGGAAGAGACAAGAGATGAGGAGCAATCTGCAATACAAACTTTGGTTGAATTACCAAAAATAGGTACTCCCACTCAAACTCTTCAGAAGCTAAGCATTGAAAGATTAGCATTGAAAATTATAACACCAAGCTTGAGCTTTAAAAAATTAGTGAGGAAACTTCATTATGGAATTCCTAAGCTTGATGAAGAAATCACAATACCTTACTATGAATCCAACACTCTCACTGAGGAGAAAATTAATGAAATATATAATGCACTAGATAGAAGAAGAAGACAAGAGGTATTGAGAAAAGAATATAAATATAGACAAGCATTAAATGAGATAAATGACATCTTTATGAATGCCTTCAGCCTTCAGACACCTAATGAGTCAAGGCCAATGGTAGAGAAACTATCTGATATAGTTGACCAGGTGACAAATGAAGACCATGATACAAATGAAAAATTAATGGAATGGTTAGAAATGAAGTTTCAAAGAAAAGTAAATGAGAAAATATCTGGTGATATAGCACTATCACAAGTTGAACTAGCTAAGAAATTATATAAAGTCAAAATTGTACTTGGGAATATATTCTCCTTGTACAACAAGTTGTGTGATTTTTCCAACTTCACACATGAGACTAGCCAGAAAATAATGAGCTTGGAGAGAAATCTAAAGATTTATAGTACGCAACTCCCCACCAATCTAGCTAAAAGTGAGAAGCATTTTACTCAAACACTTCACACTTAAAGAGAATTAGTTGTATTAACAGCATAGGAGGCAAATATAAAAGCTAAGTTGATGCAAATTCAGTCCTCTATAACCCCTCACTTGGAGGTACTTCATAAGGAGAAAATGTACATAGAAATAGTCCTTAAGAAAGATTCAAATCTTTCTACCTTAGATGAACATGTACATCTAGCAACAGAGGTTTCCATCCAACATAAGTCATTGGATATTGCACTAGAAAATTGGGATGTAGCTCTGAAGATACTCCTAGAAGTAAATAGCACTTTTTTGGCTAAGCTTGGTATTACTCCATAGAACCCTTTGACATCAGTGTAGAAAAGGGGGAGATAAAGTAAGGAGGAGATAAAGTAAAGATGAGACATGTATATATGTAGATACTATGGGAGACCAAATTTTGACATTTTGAATTATTTGATTACATCTTTCATTTTGAGAGTATAGTGGAAATTTTGTAAATAGCCAAATTGGGAGATGTCAAGTAATAAATTAGAAAGAGGGAGATGCAAAATTTTGAACTTCAGATCAGATATAGCATACAAGGTCAAGAAATAGGACAAAGGATAGAGAGGATCAAGCACATTAGGATAGAATTTTAGTCTCAAGAATGGACAAGGCATAATAAACTTAGAGGGAGTCATAAGGTATATTGTTACTCACAATATTTTTGAAATTTTGCATGTACTCAATAAGATTAAGTTCATAAATTCTTAGTTAAGTGTTTTTGACACTCATGTCAAAGGGGGAGATTGTTGGTCAAAAGAATAGCCATGACAATTGAGTGTCAACATGCTTAACCATTTTCACTATATATGTTGAGTAAAAAATGTATGTCGAGCTAAAATTTCAATAGGTGTCAAGCCATAGTTGGTGCTAAGCAAGTTTGAATGTAGTATGTGCCAAGTAATCAAAGAAATTTTTATGTGTTGAGTGATCTAGGAAATGTTCAGATGCCAAGCAATATAGAACATACATGTGCTAATAAATATAGGTTTTAACAAGTACTGAGCAAACCAAGAAAGTAATAGGTGCTGAGAAAACTAGGATAGTAATAGATGTCGAGTAATATAGGAATCAGTTCATGCCAAGCATTAGTAATGTAATGAGTGCCAACTAACTCAAGATCAACATAAGAGTTTGTGTTTTCATAAACTAAGATGTAAACCATTTTTGGAGCTGACTTGGAGATATTTCAAAAAAAAAAAGGATAAGGATGAATCATTTACATTCCCTATGCAATCTACATGTAACCAATTAGAAAAATGGAGTAGGCATGCAACCAATGAGAAAAATCCAAGGTATGTGTGGGAATTTGAGATTTAATATGGATTGTAGATCCATACCTAACCCTAAGTCTTCATATTCTTTATAAGGAGGTCTAATACCCATTCCATGTGTGAAAAAGAGAACAAAGTTAAGGGGAAATTATAGTGAAATTTCAAAGAGAAAAAGGAAAGACTTAGAGGAATAGAGCAGTAGTTTCATATATAGTTGGTCAGAACAGCACAAGAAACAAGGAATACATACAAAGATTAGATCAAGTAAGGATTGGAATGAGAAGAGAAAATCTAGTACCTGAACCCAAAAATTTGAGATTGCACTCAATCAGGTCAAATGTTCTAATACTCTCTCACAATTATATTAGAAGTTGAAATCCTATATTGATAGGCTAGCTTAACAACCACATAGAAGAACCTTTGGAGAAGGTGATTGAAAATCCTATGTATTAGGTGTGTTTAACAACCTATTTTAACTCATCTAATAGGGTGGCACTTCATGTAAGTGTTTGTAAATTCTTTAACTATATCACTATTGACACAATGTAAAGCCTTTAACAGAGTAGGCCTTTCATAGGGCAGACCATCAAAAGTGGTTGAATATTGATTTCTATAGTAATTTTTGTGGGTATCATCCCTACCCTAGTTTTACCTTCTTATTCCTGAAAGGTTTCTGGGTTACCAAATCTTTGTGTTATGTGTTGATGCATGCTTTTATTTCATGTTTGTTTATATGTTTACATGCATGTACATTACTTTTAGTTATGTGTTAATAAGGGTTTAAAAGGATAAAAATTGGTTATTCTAATTCACCCCCCCCTTAGAAGTACTCTCCCCATTTGAATATTCCAACAAAAAATAGTTTACATAGCTATTTGTGCCTTCATAAACAACTAGGTCCATTCTGTATTACTTGGCACTTGATCGTACTAATGCTCAACACTTACTATAATTTTGTCTAGCTTTACACTTGAACTTGCTTGGCATCTACTACTCACTTGGCACTTAAACTTTTGTGGCACTATCTATTTTCTCGACACATGAGTGACTTGGCACTTGCTATATTTCTATCTAGCTCACCACTTATTACAACTCGACATCTATACATATTATACTTAGCATATATTACTAGCTCAGCATGAACTTAGTAAATAGCTTAAGTGTGTTGACACTTAATTTTCAAAACCATTCAGAGATCAACAATCTTCCCCTTTGACATGAATTTCAAAAAAACCTAGCTATACATAACAACTCTAATCTCCCTTGAGTATAATACATTCATGGTTTGACATATATACAAAACTTCAAAATTGTTCAAAATTTTGTAATAGACTGTATACCTCAAAATTTTGTAACTCCCCATGAGTTGATGTGCCTTTTGTATTCAAAATATCTTCTCCTTTGAGTAGATTTCGCTCTTGTTGATACTCTTTGTCTTCAATCTGATACTCTTTATTTGATATGCTTTACTTCTGCTCTTTGTGCTATTTGTTCCCCCTTTGTTCTTCTCTATGTTTGTTTTATCTCCCCTTTCACTTGTCTTCCCCTTGTAGATTTCCCTCTCCCTAGCTTTTAACTCCACTTTTATCTCCTCCTTTTATTTATCTCCCCATTTTTGACACTTATGTCAAAGGGTCTATATACTGATTGTGTAAGTCTTATCGACTTCCATTACAATCTTGAGAGCAACATCCTAGTTTTCTATTGCTACATATAGGGATTTGATTTGAATGGTTGTCTTTGCTACAAGGTGAACTAAGCCATCTAAAGTTGAAAGATTAGAATCTTTCTTAAATATAGTCTCAACATAGGCTAGTTCTTTTTGCAATAATTTCATATGAGGGGTTAGGGAGGCTTGAATTTGGACTAACTTGACTCTTACGTTAGCCTCTTCCATTGTTAATACAACTATTTACTTTTGTATGTAAAGCACAATATTGAAATGCTTCTCACTCAGAGCTAGATTTCATGGCAATTGCATGCCAAATATTTTCAAATTTCCTTCCAGACTCAGTACTTTCTAGCTTGTTTCTTGTGTGAAGATTGTGGGATTACACAATTTAGTGTACAATGAGAATATATTCTCAAATACCTTATTTAATTTTTCAATTTTAGTTGCTATTTCTACTTGTGGCAGTGCTATTCACTAGATATCTTCTCATTCACCTTGGATTGAAACTTTTTTTTTGACCATTCCATGAGTTCTACATTTGCATCCTAGTCTTCATTTATCACCTAGTCCATAATTTTTAATAATTGCTCCAATATAGGCTTGGATTCATTAGTTTTTTGGAAGTTTAAGGCATCTAAAAAGATGTATTTGATTTCATGGAGTTCTTTCTATTGCTTATACTCATTCCTGAGTATTTCTTGTTTCTTGTTTCTTTCTAATACCTTTTGCATTATGTTTATTTGTTGAAGTGTTATGTTTGCATAGTTATATTTTGGTAGGACTATTTATTCATCCTATGTAGGGTCTCCATATTGAAGTACCCTTCTAACCTTTTTTGAGCTTGAGCCTGGTGTAAAAATCTATAATGACATTACTTCAGTGCTCATCTTTTGAAGGTGCTTAGCTTATGAAGGATTCTAGTAGGGTTGCTAGTAGTTGGTAGATTTACCAAAGTTTTTATAGCTTCCTACTCCTTTCCCTTTTGAATGTCCTTGTTCTCATCTTTTGACCTACCTTGATCAATCACAATAACTTGTGTTGCACCTTGCACTTGTGTTCTAGACACATATACCTCTATCTATCTCACTTGATCATTTGTGGGCTCTCTTTCCTTGGTAGTCTAAGTTTGTTGTTCAATCATAACAACTTTAACTATGATGTGGAACTTTGTAGATGTATAAATTGATGCTTGCATTTGAGGTTGTCCACTTGTAGCTATAGGGATGACAAAAGGTGGTTCTTGTGTATTCACCTTATCCCTAGTGATATCAGCTACTACTTTTTGTATCTCATCCATACTGATCAATATTGGATTGTCACACAATTTGTCTTGAAGTGTGGATTGGTCAAGGATCTTCTTTAGATCATCTGTAGTAAATGGGTTGATGTTCTAAGCTAGACTATTGAGAACATCTTTCACTGTGATAGTTTCTACAGGCATGGTGGTGTCATGTAGAGGGCTTAATGGTGGAAATTGTGTGTCTTGCACACTATATTTAGTTTGTTGCTCCTTAGCTGATGCCTTTTTATCTTCCTTTTGTTGTGCCTCTTCCATTATATTTTTTACCTTTTCCTTCTCTATTTATTCCTCCTTGTTATCATCCTCATCTTCTCTATTGTTCATTCACTCAAGTGGATCTTCTTCTCCTTCCTTCATAGTAATTAACCCACATATCAATTTCCATATTTTTAAAGATTTTTGTACATCTTCAATATTATTTTGCAAAATGCAAAAGGCTCTATATTTGGGTGAAAAATTACTACTATGTTTCTTACTTGCCTTGGTGATCTACCCCCTTGTCAAATTTTGCATTACTTAGGCTAGGGTAGATTCCCTTATTTCTTTCTCCAATTTTAGAAAATAATACCATTTATTCTCAACAATTGTATATAAAATTTTGGGCATTGTATTATCTAATTCAGGAGGGGTATTCTTGAATTCTTCCATCATGGCACAGACTGATTCTTCAAGCATATTTTTTTCTTCTCTACTCAATTTACCAAAATCAATGTTTTTTAGTTTAGTTAAGTTTGCATTTTCTTTAACATTGTCACAAATATTTTCTAGATTAGACTTGGGAGTGTGACTTACCACTCTAAACTGGCTATTGTCTTCTGACTTGGTCCTTTCATCATCAATCTCTAGTTGTGCGATATATTTTCTTGTTGGTTTCTTCTGCACATGACCTTGTTGTTTAGTAGTCTTCTTCTCTTCTTTTACTTTCTCCTTATCCTTTTGAGTGATAGCCCTTATGATGGCTCTTATAGCTAGAGTTGTAGGCTTTGGAGGACTTGGTCTTGTAGCCTTCTTTCCCTTTGGTTGAGTTGCGGGATGTGTTTTATCCTTCCTCTTTTTAGCTTCAGGTTTGGCTGGTGCTTCCTTGGCTTGTTCTTCCTCAACACCTTCTTCCTCTACATCTTCACCCAAACCTTGTGTTAGAATAAGACATTCTTGACCTTATTCTTCTTCTTCTTCTTCTTCCTCATCATCATTTCCAGCACCTTCCCCTAATTTGGCTTTCAGCTTCCTTACCAATTTATCTTTCTTCTTTTGAGTTGATGTTGTTTTCAACTCTATCTCAAAATTTTATTTAACAAATTCATAGTTACCAAAGAGTTTTGCTATCAAGTCAACTTCTTCTACAAGAAGTGTCATGATGGCTGTTGATGCTTCGTTAATGTTTATCTCATAACCTAATGGCCTAAGCCATTTGACTCTTGTTATTGGAGCATGGATGTATGTATAGTCAATTTTTATCAAAAATCAAATGTCATTATAATATTATTCTACTAATGAAACATGAATTCTCAATCTCTGCTTCATGGAGTTCTTGAAGTCCTCAAAATAGTTAGTCATGACCAACTCAAAATTATCACCCATTTGCTCAATGTACTCATTAATCTATATAGATATGGATTTATTGGCCTTCCTTCCTAAATTACCAAAAGATGGGAATTAATTTTGTACATAAAAATAATATGGATACCAAAATTGAACCAAATTTGCATTGAGCACTCTTTGATTTCATTACAGCTCCTAGGTTTTCCATTATTTGCTGCATTTAGAGCTCATCAAGATAATGCATATGATCTTTCTTCGCAATTTTGTATCCTACATCAACTACTATATAGGGAATGCTATTCATTCTACTTGATTGGTAGAACTTGTGGGAAATGACCCTGATGGAAAATTCAAGAAGAGGGTCTATGATTGTATCAATAGTCATTCCTCTCTTGTTCTATTTGGCTCCAGTATTCTTTTCAATTACCTCTTTAGAGTCACTTCTGATTATTTTTGGCCAATCTAGTGTTGGGTAACCTATAACCCTACGCAAAATTTTCTTATTTATTTTGATGGGTCCACCCTCTAGCCATGGGCAACCATCATGAATTCTACTTACATTAATTTTTATCCATTCAGTCTTGAAGATGGTGGGAAATTATAGGTCATGGGTCAAGCCCTTTTTCTCTACAATCTTGAACTCTTCTTTCAACACTCTATTTTCACATAGTTTATAATAAGCTTGACAAATTTCCATATCACCAATTCCTCTAACCTTGTAGTTATAACATTTTATAACATCTTCCACCATTACAACCTTGGGTGGAATCATAGACAAAGCTCCTAAAGGGTCATTTTTATATGTAATCTTAGGTATAGCCTTAAAATTGGGTTGTTTAACTTCATTACTAACCAACTGAACCTCAAAGGTTTCTTTATCCTTAACATTCTATGAGCTAGAAGCCATATTGTGAGCTAGGGTTTTAACAAATTTAGAACATCAGAACTCGACACATGAAGAATACCTTAGATTGATGGAAATGATGCTTGATCATTGCTAAAATTTATGTAAACACTTCACTCTAGTTCATGGATTATTTCTCCGCTCTACTTGCTCTTGCTCTGGATTTGTAATGATGAGTAATGGTCAAAAAATTGACCTTATACCCTTCATAGTATCACATTTAATGCATAGCACATATGCAACTATAAAATTGGCTCTTATGCGATTTCTATTTTACTCGACATCTATAGATATTTCCCTTACTCAGAAGCTACTGACATTACTTTTACTTGGTAACCATTACTTACTTGGCACCAACTAACTTTTGCTAACAACTCGGCACATACTAGCATTCACTCAGCATCCAAAGAGGACTTGTCACACTCGGTAGTACTATGAAAGCTTGAAGTTTTAACATTGGATCTTCCCTATTTCCTTGCATCTTTATTTATGCAAACTTATCCTTTTTAGCACTAGCTTATCTAGGAATTGATGTATGGTAAAGAACTTAAGTATCAATCCAACATACCTTTCTCTACTAGTTTGATGAGGTGTGACCACTTGACCTATTAGGTGAAGTGATCCCTCCATTTGATGAGTCACTTGCATCTCTTTTCTTCCATGGTTTGTTCATTTCTCCTCTAATGTGTTCAACATCCACTTTTCCCTTTCATTTGTTGAACTTAAAATTAGGTGCCTTTGACCTTGTTGGGCAATGCTTGCTAATATCACCAGTCTTCAAACAACTAAAACATGTGGTTTGACTTAACCATCTATTGTAGTTACTAATGAAATGTGTTCTTGTGTATTTTTTTGGGATGTGTCCATACTCTTGATAGTAGTTACAACTTTTCCTAGTATTTTAGTCCCAACTATAGAAGTGTCCATGACTTCTTACTTTTGTTAGTTTGTTTGGTGACCACATGGGCTTAGATCTACATTTGAAGGCTCTATGTCATACTTCTGATAGTTGTAGTAGTGACTGGTGAGACCAAAATTTTCTTTATTTTATTATAGTTTTAAGATACTTTGTTGATACTCTATTTTATCTTTGTATAAACATTTGTGGACCTATGTTTATCAAACCTATGATAAACCTATGGGTAGACACTATGCCATCTTTTGCTAATATTATATATAGTATGCATTATTTCATATAGTTATCAAAATTTGTGTTCTTATATTTGAATTTAATTTGATAAATATTTATTTGCAAACATGTCTTTGTATTGGAACTAACCTATTAATGAAGACTAAAAGATAATTGGAGGAATTCAAAAGTTGAGTGCCAACAACATTCAAGAAGAAGACAATGCTAAGGAGCAGCCATGGTGGATGAAAGTTGCAATGTTTCTAGAAGACATGGCAGTGAGTAAGGAGGAGCTATGAAGACTTCTTACCTTCTCTGCATTTATTCTTTGGTGAGCAAATGTTTAGACTTTATTATTACCACCTTATTCAATTATTTTCTCTTCTCGCCTTCAATTCTTATCCTCTTATTTTCTCTCTTATAGATTTAAAGCTAGGTCATTTACTTTTTTGTTATGGAATAAGTGTTGATTTCCTATATATATAGGAATTGACCCAAGTGTGTTAAGTTTTTTAACTAGTTAGAAGAAATAGTTTAAGAGAATAGACTGTTAACTTTTACAGTTGTGTTTTTACAGTTTTGTGTTATGTAATGAATTTCTAAAATCTAATGAAATAGTTTTTAGCTTCTATCTTATGTTAGTATTTTAATGAAGCTAACCAAGGGGGCCCACTTGGAAGGTGGATTAGATTAGGATAGAATAGATTTATTTCCAAGCATTCCTAGTTTTGTAATTAGAAGTTGTAAGTTCCTTCCTATAGCATCACACTTTGTGAATGTTCCTACATCATATGTGAGAATAGTTATAGTGGATGGACTGAGTTGGAATATTTGTTATCCTTTCGTTGTATTTCCAATATTCATAGATTTAATTGTGTTAGTTTCCTGTAGCAATAGTGTAAGTTCTTTTTCTTGCATTTCACTTTCCTACAACATAAGATTAGTGACTCATTAAGAGACCTAGTGCACACACTATGCCGACAATTTCAATTATATGTCCCTAGGTTGACAAGATTAAATGCACCTTATAGTGGGAAAAATAGTCCTTAGTTCAAATATATTATTCCTAAGCATGACCTAGAGCATGACTATGATACACCTATTGTGAGGTAGATCATTTTTGGCACTGTTATTAGGGATGGTGTCAAGCTAGGAGCATTTTCAAGTCATAGCTCTTAGATAAAGCTTTTTCAAAAATCTCCAATTTGAAGTTTCTTTCACCAATGTGAATAGTTTAAATGCATGCATCGAAGAGGAAGATAATGAGATGAATATGGAAAATTTCTTCACTAGGAGTTTATTAATTTGAATGAAGAAATTGAAGAAGAAGAAGTTGAGTTACATTTTGAAGATACAAGCACTATTTTTCCCACAACATCATCATCAAGAGCTAAACCAATAGATATAAGTGCTCTTCAACCCTTTATTGAAGTATTGGCCAATTTTCTTGATAACACTGCTCTGAATCCACTAGTTGTTAATCATCTAGTACCCTATGTCCCTTTTTCTCAGCAACCTCATAATCTGATACCTCTAGTCATGGCACAACCTACTTTCCCATTTCCTCTTCCAAGTCTTGTAACCAATGTTGATCTTAAGAACATACCTCACACTACTATTCCAAAGTTCTATGGCCTTGCAACTAAAGACCCTGATACTTTCTTGTTTGAATTTGATATCCTTTTTCATAGTTTGGACTATAAAACTAAAGCCCATAAGCTTAAATTGTTTCCAGCAACATTGAAAGAATCATCTCTATGATGGTTCATGGGCTTAGGAGCCAATGTAGTAGGAAGTAGGGATGAGATGCAAGCTCTGTTTCTAGATAAGTATAAAGAATATTGCAAAGGATTTGGTTCAAGATGGGATGATATCTCTAGGAAATCATAGAAGGAGGAATAAACACTGGAAGATTATGTTTCACATTTATCATATACACTGTAGAAGAACCCTTAGCACACGTTGTCCGAAGATTCACAAATGCTAGTTTTTCTGAGAGGTGTGAATGATGTCTATCTAGAAGCATTGAACCTAATGGCTAGTGGTGATGTATATCAAACTTCATAGGATGTCCTCAAGAAGATCTATTATAACTATTCAAGGTTAAGCATGAAAAAAGGTCAAGGACCTCGTTCCATAGTCACTAAATGAATCAGTCAAGACATTTCAAAGCTTGAGATATCTAACCTATTGTTAGATTTCAAACAATATATCACCAAAAATGTTGCTACACATATGGACAAAATGACTGCAAAGAAGAAGCAAGCCAAAGCTGAATTACAACTAGCTAAATATTTCCCTCATTACTAAAACTAGAAGAAATATTCCCAATGTAAACTAGTCGCAAGCATGGAGAACCAACATCTTCCAACTAAGTACGTCAAGATAGATGGAGATGATGATCAAGTATTCTTTGTTGCTTAATGTTGACCATGGGTACAACATCAAGGTATGCCTTAGGACCCCTTGCAAAATTTAAATCCATATTGTAATCAATGTCAAAACCGTAATCCCCAAGGTCCTCCAAAAAATCAACCCAATCGGAACAATGCTGGGAAAAACAACCCACAACAATCCCAATGGCATCAGAATTCCCAACCATCTTGGCTTAACCAATAGAGTAACCAATGGCAGAACCAACATAACTACTGGCAAAACTAGTAGAACCAATAGCAACCACCCCAAGGGAATTTGTAGTCTACAAACCAATGGAGGGGATCTCAACAATGGCCTAACAAAAATACTAGTGCTCCACAATTATCACCTCCAATTTAGCAACCTACTCTAATGCCACCACCTACAAATCTTGGACCTCAAAAGAAAACAAAGTTACCTACACAACCTTAGCCAAATTCAAATAGCCAACAACCACAAAAACCTATGTATAATACTAATGCTTAGCAGTATCAGGCTTACACCTTGAATGTTGTTGGTATACATCTGAGATATGGTACAACTTTACCAACACCTTAACTACCTCTTATAACTAAAATACCAGACTCTCCTCTAGCAATGGAACCCTTAGTTGCTGAAACTATTAACTCACCCAATGTTAATATGTCAACCCTATCTCAACCAGTAGTAGAACGTCCTTTTCTAGAAAAGTTGATACAAAAGAAACATGAACAAATAGAGGAACAACCTTTTAATATTGTTGGTGTAAATATGCACTTTATTGTTTACACTTACTTAAGTTTACTTAGGTTAATACATTAATTTATTATTTTGCATTATTTTATTATTTTTATTTGTGAGATGCTTAGGAGTTTGCACATGTTTTGAGTTGTCATGTTGACAACATAGGAGTACACAACTCTATTTATGCACATGGTGTCTACAACACTGTTTTGCATGTCACACCTTGTAGGTTTATCCTCTCATCACCGCACTTACTTCCTTTCTTAATGGAGGATAACCCATATCTGGTGGATATGTGCTTGGTTGTATGACACATCATGATGGTAACTTCTATGCACTCTAGAAGCTCTCCTGAGGCCTTTATATTCAGGCACTCCTAGTGTACTCTAATGGGGAAACCAATTATTGAATACATTGTTATTCTGATCATACTCTCTCTCTTTGGTCTATTGTGTGCTTGTGTTTGAGTTCTTAGTTCCTGGGTGAATTTTTCCCTTAGGCAAATTCTTACATGGTATCAGAGAATAGAGATTTTCTCATCACAAGCCATTCGAGACCTCTTGCTTGCTTCATCACCTCAGCTTGAATCTGAAGTGCTATAGAAATTGGGAGTGTCTAGTACTAGATCTGACCTTGCCATTGCATCTAGAACGCTAAACTAGAGAAAATTGACTATAAGCATGACTACCTTGGCCCAAAGTTGACCGTGAGGCAAATTTTTTTTACAAATCGGACCCCAGAGGCCCCAATTTGCAGTATGGGTATGGTCATTTTTGCAAATTCATTTGATTAATTTCACGTCTACAATTTTATTATTTTCTGCTATTTATTTCCCGTCAGAGTATTTGTGGAAATTTGTGGAAATTTTTTTTAGCAGACCCAGGCAGTGACACCCCAGATCTGCCATTTTGTGGAGGGCTTATTATTATTTTGCAGGGTTTTATTAGTTTATTTTTGGCATCTTTAATTATTAACCCACGACCATACCATTAATATCTCTGCAAAATTTGGGAAGTCAAAGCTTACACTGACATCCACATACTCCAACTAATGACCAACCAAATTTTGGCAAGGAAGTGAAGTCCATGGCCTAGGCTTTCATCACTGGTGAGGCTTTCTTTCATAACTTTTGCAGTAGTTGCTTTTTAAACAGCACTTTAAGCACTCCTTCAATGCATGTGGGACTATTGTAATAGTCTAGCGGCATTCTTTTTGATGTCAATTTTTCATTCCACCCGCAATCTGCTATTTTCGGCCATCACTGCACACTTACAATGATCAATAGCTACGCATTGAGGATTTCAACGATCAACAATTTAAACATCTTCCAATGACCACTAAACTTTCTTGGCACTATTTTTGTGTTTTTGAAGCCTGGCATCGAATATCCACAAAAAACTATCACTGCGCTTTCTCGGTATTCCTCCAACTCTGAGGAGAACTTGCAACTTTTTCGACATCGCAGACTATTTAACTCTCCTGCGTAAAGGTTTTTCAGCATCGTGTTTGTAGATTTTGGGAAGGTGACTCTAGTTCTTGCAAGGAAAAATATCTTTGATGCATCCACACTCCTCCATGACACATGGAGTATTTTTAATCATCCACAACTAAACAGTTAGCCTTTGACAATGGACATGTCATTGATTTGTTGCCTACCAACTGTGAAGTGCCACCTCACATCCTCCAATTTGGAATTGCCATGTTTCCACATGGATAGCTAGATCCTACATTTTCCATGTTAGTGGTATGACACTAGACATGTGTCACGTTTGTATAGTACGAACAGTGACTCAGCTTGCCACATCACCTAAGGGTGGATTTTTTGCTGATGTCATCAAAACACTATCTTAAATTTGACACTAATTTGAACATCATTTCCAAGAATCTTAAAACTACAGTGATGGTTTTTTGAAACTAGAATTTTTCCTTCTAGACCCCTCTCTAGATTGCTTTTTAGTTTGGCAGCCTAACTTTGTGAACTCCTAACTTGAACATTCGGACTCCGATTTAGGTGCAATTTTTTTTGAAATCAGGTAGAATTTCTTGAATTTTCTAGTGGTGGTGTTGTTTTCTAGTTTTGGTGCCCTAATTTTGTAGAAATTGCATTTTTTGGTGATTGTACTATATAATCCTATGTTTTGCAACTTCAGAAGCTCCGTACGGGCACATCTGGTCACTTTTTTAGGTTTTTTTTTTTTGAAAGTATATATATTTTTTGTCTACTTTCTAGATCTAAAGTTAGATTCTAGGTTTGTGTGGACAAATTTCTCACTTTTAGAATTAGGCCTTTTTGGCATTGTAAGCTTTGATTCTTTTTTGAAATTGTTGTAAAACTAAGCTACGATGCTTAAGTGATAGATTTAAGCCTCATAAGGTAGTTGTAAAAGAAAAATTAGAAAGTCCACTTTGTTCATTTTGACAAGTGGCCCATTGTAAATGCACTACTTATAAAGTGCCAAAGCATCTTTTTCAGGGGGGTTTTTTGATTGAGTGAAAAGGGGGGGTGTGTACTATGTTTTTGTGTCTCTCTTGTGCTCTTTTCATTTCTGCATCATGGGTTTTAAATGTCCTCCTCTAACTTCATGCAACTATTCTACATGGAAAGATATTGCATGGAGTATATTAATGGAAAAAGGATATAGTCTTTATGTAGATGGCACTATTACCAAACCTACTAATGCTAAAGAACTCATTGATTGGAAAAATCAAAACTGACAAGCTTTAGGTGTAATTAGGAGTTGTGTACATGGAGATCTTCTCTTCCACATTAAAAATTGTTCAAAATCTAAGGAAGCTTGAGATAAACTTGAACAGTTGTATGGTAAAGTGGATGAAGAAAAGGGATTTTATATTGAGGATGATCTACTTCTCTTGGATCCTAAGAATTATGACACAATTCATGATTATATCATCAAAGTCAATGAGTATAGGGAACTTGTTAAAGATTGTGGAAATCGCATGCAGGATGATAGGTCGATACATCACATCTTGAAGAAGCTACCTTCTGAGTATGCCAACTTTGTTTCAAATTTTAATACTCATGGGTTAACCATGGAATCTACTTACCAAAAGCCTTCCTTTGATGGATTTGTAGACATGTTGATTGTTGAACAATCTCACTTGGTGGATTTTGGACTTCTCAAGTCATCTAAGACCAAAGCCTTGGTGGCTAGTGATGATTCTAAATCTAGTCAAGGGGGAAAATGCAACAAGAAGAAGAAGCAGTGGAAGCAAAAAACATAGTCTAAGACACAACATGACTCCTCTCAACAAGGCAGTTCTTCTTCAAACAAGAAAGGAAGTAATGACAAGAAGGACAAACTCTTTTGTGCATATTGCAAAAAGCCAAATCATGAAGAGCATCATTGCAAGACAAAAAAAATTGATGAGTTAGAAAATCTACTCAAGAAGAACAAGATTCAAGTGCTAGGTACCTCTAAGGATTCTAATCCTACCTCTTCAAAAGGTAAAGGTCAAGCATTTATGGCAAACACAAGTTCTTTTTCGAAATGGATACTTGACTCAGGTGCCTCTTACCACATGGGTTCTTCAAGGGAAGATTTTTCTTCATTGAAGTAGTCAAAGGTACCACACATCTTCATGGGAGATGATGCTAATATGGAAGTTGAAGGAAAAGGACATGTTGAAATGGAAGATGGGGAATTCAAAGATGTTCTCTACATTCCAAATCTAAGCTCCAATCTCCTATCAATTTACCAAATCACTCACCTTGGAGATGGTCATAAGGTTGAGTTCCTTCCAGATTCAGTGATGGTGCATAGTCTCAAAGATGATTCATTGGTAGCAGTGGGGAAAGTCAATGATGACAAGAGGCTTTATTCCTTCTACCACTTTGTGCCTAAGAGTCCTTCCCAAGCCTTGTTTACTCACTCTACTTCAAACATCAATTTATGGCATGAGTAGTTTGGTCACCTTGACTTTCGCTCTCTTTAGCAACTTTGCTCAAAACATATGGTCAAAGGTCTACCTAATATCAGCTTTTCTAAGGGAGAGTGTTCATCTTGTTCAGTGGATATGAATCTCAAGGAGAAGTATGATAAAGGGAAGTCTTCTCAAGCTCCAAATTTTCTTCAGCTATTTCACATGGTATTAGCAAGACCCTTTGCAGTGACTTCAATCAGCCAAGGCTGCTACATACTTAAATTTGTTGATGAATTTTCAAGATTCACTTGGGTCTTCTTCCTTCATCATAAGAATGAAGTAGTTAATAAGCTTCAAGACTTCAGGACTCATCTTGAAAACAAGTCAAGGAAAGCCATCAAAGTAATTAGGGTGGATAATGAGAACATATATGTTGATAGAAGACTTAGGAACTTTTGTAGAATTGAGGGGATTGATCTTCAAAACTCACTAGCATTCAGTCTGCACAAGACATATGTTGCAGCTATGAGGATTAGGACTCTCAAGACCATGGCAAGTTGCATGATAAAAGCCACGTCTCTTGATCCTAAACTTGAAGTTGAAGCCATTAGCAGTGCTACTCACATACTTAACAGGTCTCCTAATCCAACCTTAGATGTCAAGACTCCTTTTGAGGCATGGTGTGGTAGGAAACCAATTGTGAGCTACCTTAGAGTCTTTAGTTGTCTAGCATGGGCAAACCTTTCTTCTAGGAGTTGCAAGGCACCATCACCTAGGCCTTGTACCTTTATCGATTATGAAGATAATGTGAAGGTTTATAGACTTATGGATACAAAGACTCATGAGATTTTTGTGGAGAAGGATGTTCATTTTGAGGAAAGTTGACCAAGCTTATCCTTTATTCCTCTCTGCACATCATACACAGTGGAAACTGATAGTGACACCAGTGATAGTGCTTCAACAAGTTCAAACATGTGGGGTTCTATTGATAGTTATAGTGAGAGGTCACATTAGTCTACTCCATGTACTTATATTGCCATAGTGAAAGGTCCATCTCATCATGGTACATCTCATCTTCCAGCTCCAACTTCACTTGACTTGGGAGACAAACTTGAGGACTTACATCTTCTCATTGATGATGATTCTTCTATAGTTATTGCGAGGGCTCACTCTGACCCTCATGTCCATTCTCTACATGATCAATCTACATAGGTTGACATGATTGATGATCCTTATGAACAACAATTAGTGGAGGTCTCTTTGTTAGTAGAGGAGACAAATGGTTCAATGGAACAGGTTCAACAGACATCCTTGCCAGATCTAGATTCATTCTTTTCAACATAGTTGGAAGGAGTGAACTTTAGCATCAGCATAGGGATACTTGAGTAGGTTTTAGGACCACCATACATCTTCTGCATTGTACCTTTGTCACTATTGTTTCTTCCTAAGGGGAAGAACAAAATTCTACATTCATGGACCAACTTCTTCATTGGAGCATTCACTGTTCGGCATTCTTCTTTTTGGGGGGAGCCTATTCTATCTCTCTTCCTTCTCTCATTATCTTATGTATATAATAGATGTATGTCATAATGGGGGGTCTTGATTACTCCATCCATCAATGCACCCTTATCTATCTCTCTTTTTGGGGGAGGGTTTTTCCCATGAGGTTTTCCCTCTTTCCCCGCTTTATGGGAGATTTGCATCTTCATTATGTACATGGGTACCTAATATGGCCTAGTAGCTAGGACCCATTATGCATTTTCATCCTAGTATCATAAGCTTAAGGGAATCCCCTAAGTTGCACTTAAGGGGGGGTGTTGGTGTAAATACACACTTTACTATTTACACTTAAGTTTACTTAGGTTAATGCATTAGTTTATTATTTTACATTATTTTATTATTTTTATTTGTGAGATGCTTAGGAGTTTGCACACCTTTTGAGTTGTCATGTTGACAACTGAGGAGTATGCAACTCTATTTAAGTGCATGGTGTTTACAACACTATTTTTCATGTCACACCCTTGTAGGCTTATCCTCTCATCACCTCACTTACTTCTGTGCTTAATGGAGGATAACCCATATCTTGTGGACATGTGCTTGGTTGTAGGACACATCATGATGCTAACTTCTATGCATTCTAGAAGCTCTCTTGAGGCCTTTATATTTAGGCACTCCTAGTGTACTCTAATGGGGAAACCAGTTATTGAATACATCATGATCCTTTGAGTTCTTAGTTCCTGGGTGAATTTTGCCCTTAGGCAAATTCTTACAAATATTTTTTATCAATTGAAAAACATACATGTCCAAATAGCTATATTTCAAGCCATTAAAGATGTTCCAATTTATGGAAAAGCTATTAGGCAAGCCTACTTGAAGAAACCTAGAAAGAAGAAAAAAGACCCCACCACAGTCCATGTTGTGGGACAACTGGCTGACATCATGCTAGGGAAATTGATTACACTAAAATATTCTGATCCAGGAAGTTGAGTAGTGAATGTTAGTATAAATAGTTAGTTTGTTAAAAATTCTTTAATAGATCTCAGAGCTACTATAAATGTTATGACCAAGGATACCATGAAGAAGTTGAAAATAGAAGGACTAATAGATACACCAACAATTTTACAACTTGTAGATAGTTCTACTGTTACCCCTGATGGGATGATAGAAACCATAGTTATAACCTTAGATTCTCTACAATATCTTGTAGACTTTATGATATTATTCACAAAAGTTAATCTATCTAGTTACCCTATCATCTTAGGTAGAGCATGGTTAGCCACAATTGATACAAACATAAGTTGCAGATCAGGGAACATGACCATTTCAAATGGCCAAGCAACAAAGAAATTTGATTTATATCCAGCCCAACCATTAGCAGATTTAAGTATATCTTTTTGGCAAAATTTAGGGCATGAAGAAGAAGAGTTAAATTCTATAGTATAGCTCATGATGTTCCATAGACAATCTTTTCTAAAATTGGAAGAGGAAGATTCAGTACTTCAGAGTATCCTCACTAATAGTTGTGTGGTAGAAAAGATATATCTAAAAGTTATGTGTCAGAATTAATAACATATGAGGAATGTGATAATAATTGTAATTTTCTCAAAGAACCTAAAATTCTTTATCCACTTTTACCTTGTGAATTAGAAGCAAGTCCAATCTCTAAAGCTGCTATGATAGAGTCCACCGCTACTATTGAACTGACTAAAGGTCATAATCTCCATGTTAATCATAAATTAACACCCACATAGATAGAACAATTAAAAAAATTTCTTCAAAGGCATTAAAAGACCTTTGCATGGGACTATAGTGATATGAAAGGGTTGAGTCCTACACTATGCACTCATAGGATATACATCAATGAAGGTTGTCTACCACTCCATCAACCCTAGAGAAGGATAAATCCAAGCCTTAGAGAGATAGTTAAAATTGAATTGCAAAAATTTCTTGATGCTAGTTTTATTTATCCTATATCTGATAGTAGATGGGTGTCACCCCTAGTTATAGTGCTTGAAAAGGGAGGAAAATGGAGAATTTTTGTAGATCACAGAGAGTTGAATAGAGCTACCAAAAAGGACTACTTTCCTTTACCATTCATAGATCAAGTTTTGGACACACTAGCTAGAAAGAAGTATTTCTCTTTTCTAGATGGGTATAGTGGTTATAATCAAATCAATAGTTTTCCTAAAGATCAAGACAAAACCAAATTTATATGTCCATGGGTAATTTTACATAAATTTTTTTACCATTTGGTCTATGTAATGCTCCTGCAACATTCCAAATAGTTGTTATGAGAATATTTGTTGATATATCACATGATTGTATGGAAATCTACATGGATGAATTCACAACATTTGGAGTCACTTTTGAGGAAGCAATGGTGAATCTTGAAAAGGTTTTGGTTAGATGTCAAGAAGATAATTTGGCACTTAATTGTGAACAATGTTTCATGCTTATGTAGGAAGATGTAGTACTTGGTCATTTCATATTCACTGCAGGAATACAAGTGGATCCAACTAAGATAGAGGTAATTCAAACATTGTCCATACCTACAAAGTCAAAAGATGTACGATCTTTTCTAGGTCATGCTAGATATTACAGATGTTTCATAAAAGATTTCAGCAAAATAGCTAGGCCCTTGTATAAGTTAGTCACAAAAGAAGCTAAATTTGGTTGGTCATCTAAATGTGATGAAGCCTTCTTGCAAGTTAAGAAACTTCTGACTATAGCCCTAGTCTTACAAGGCCCTAATTGGAATTTACCTTTTCATATATATACAGATGCCTCTGATTATGCCATAGGTGTAGTCCTAGCACATCAATCCTAAAATCTTGAAAATGCAATCTATTATATCAGTAAGAGCCTTCATGGACTAGAGCTGAACTACACAGTGACTTAAAATGAATTGCTAGTAGTAGTTTATGCCCTTAACAACTTTTGGCATTACATAACTGGCTATTCCATATTTGTTCATACTAATAATGCAACAATTAAATATCTCATGAATAAACCTGCTATAATAGGTAGGTTAGAAAGATGGTTACTATTGTTGCAAGAGTTTGATATAACTATTGTTGATAAGACTAGAAAATTCAATGTTGTAGCTGATTATTTATCAAGAATCCATCATGATGATAATGACACTACTTTGGTAGATGATGCATTTTTAGATGAACATTAATTTCATATTGTTGTTCAAACTCCATGGTATATAGACATTGCTAACTATATTGCAGCCAATAAAATACTAACACATTTTTCTTACAAAGAAAAGAAGCTACTTGTAGAGAAAAGTTTTCATTTATCCTGGATAAATAAGCTCTTATTTTATATTAGACATAATCAAGTTATGAGAATATGTATGAGATAAGATTAGACATATGACATTCTACATGCATGTCATAATGAACTATGTGGAGGACACTTTACAACAAAAAGAACATCCTTCAAAATCTTGACAACTAGTTATTATTGGCCTACACTTCACAAGGATGCTGTCAACTATACAAGGAAATGTAACAAGTGTCAACGGATGGGCTAGCCAACAAGAATAGATGAAATGCCTCTTAATCCTTAGATTGCATTAGCACCATTTGACAAATGGGGCATGGACTTCATTGGACTGATTGATCCTCCATCTAATGGGAAATCCTATATTCTTGCGTGCACTGATTACCTAACAAAATGGGTTGAATTTAAGGATATGAAGCATGCTCATGATGAAAAAGTTGCTAAATTTTTGTATGAAGAGATCTTCACTCGCTATGGTGTACCCAAGGAGCTAGTCACTGACCAAGGTGGATAATTCACCTCTAATATGATCTTAGAGTTAATGAAATAGTATAATATTAGGCACTAGAAATCTAGTCCTTATCACCCTCAAGCTAATGGAAAAACAAAGGTCACAAACTGTGAGCTAGAGAACATCTTAACAAATACAATCCATTTGCATCATAGGGATTGGACTGGTAGATTACAAGAAGCTGTTTGGGCTTACAAAACAACCTAGAAGACTACTACAAGATTCACACCATTTGAGCTTTGATATGGTAAGGTAACAGTGCTTCCAATTGAATTTGAACATAAAACTCTAAGGACAACATTAGCACTGGATATTGAATTTCTTGCAGCACAAAGGGAACGTTTCCTACATCTTAACTCTTTGGATGAGATGCACAAAGCTACTTTGGAACATACTAAACCGATACAAGAACAAAGGAAAAAATGGCATGATTCTCATATTACCAATAAAAAATTTCAAGTTGGTGACTAGGGACTACTATATGATTCCAAATTCAAAGATATGCCAGGAAAGCTACAGACAAGATGGTTGGGACCATATGAAATTAGTCATGTTTTTGATAATGGAGTTGTTCAACTCACTACCATTGATCTAGTATCCTTCAAACTATTAGTCAATGGTCATAGATTAAAATTATGCAAGTGGCCACAAACAAAAGCAAACATCTTATAGTAATTTCAACATCTAGATTCAAATACAAATCAAGCAATTCTTCCTACAACCGAACTTGTCAACCTTCCAACTACCACTCTTCAACATTAGTTTCCTTGTTCATTCTCATAATAAAGACTTTATTTTCACATAAAGTTCACTTTTCTATTCACTTTTTCTTTCCATCTCATCTCCCTACCTTCCACCTATCCACCTCATCTCATTTCTTTATCTTCCATCCATCCACTTTCCATGTCATCAATTTTTTATGCTTTCAATAAACCCCATGAGATATTGACAGATGCTACTGATGATGATATCACTTCCACCACCTTTTTGGTATGTGTGATAATCAGATTAATAGGTCTAACATTTTCAAATTATTATTCACTTATAGGCCACAGATCTTGTTAATTATAATTAATACTGCATAATTTATATGATGACAGTGTTATGCCAGTTCCTTACACATACTACGTCTGACAAGTGAGGACACTTGTCCAAATTTAGTAGGGAGTAGGGAAGGTCACTAATATCTGATGGCATTTCTACTTATCTGTAAATATTTTTCCAAATCTTCACATTCCCTTCATTAATAAAAATTAATTGCCATAAGTACACAAATGATGTGTCATACTCCCTATTTTTTGAATGATTTTCTATGTCAAGCTATGATGTAACTTATGTTTAAATTTTATGTTATTCAAACTCTATTTTTAGATGATTCTCACACATTGCGCATAAAAATTTGTTATGAAAATAATTACATGTTAAAACAAAAGAAGTGTGAGTTGAGTTTGTAAAATAATGAAGTAGTTTGAAGCTTGAATTCAAAAGGGGGAAAGCAGAGTAAACAAAGGAAGTGTTAAGAGAATGGATGGATAGTTGTAGAGGAGAGAACCACTAGAACATACTATGTTATATGTAGATGTAGAAGCCATGAGAAGGTTTAATGCATGTGAATGGCTAAGGTATTTTTTGAGTTTGACTACATTTGATGAGGAGGCAGCCACAAAATTTACAAGGACATTCGATAAGGGTGAAGCTTCCATTTGGGGTTTAAAGATGATTACAACAAAGGAATGCATTGCTAAAGTGACTAGATTGCCTACAGTTGGAGAACATTACCCCAGTACACATGATGTGAGGTTAGCAAGAGCTCAATTTACTAGACTACCTATTCCTCAAATGGACATTACAAAGCAAGGTTGCAAGAGAATGTCACTGCCGCCACCATACAATGAATTAGCCATGTAGATAATTAGGTATTTTACATGCAAAGGCATATTCTCATAGTTGCATGCACACCATTTCAAATTTCTTAGTTACGTAAGGCATAATCTTGCAGTAAATATTCTAAATTTCCTATATAATATGCTTTGTATTAGTGTAAAAGACACTCAGAAAGGAAAAGATAATTCTATTACTCATCATGCCTTAATCAAGTTATTGATAGAGAGGTCACTTAGGGATGTATCTCCCATGACATGGGAGGAATTTGTGCAAGCCCAAACTCTACAACCCCAAGCTGCCCCTAGTGAACAACTTCATGAGGAAAATGTAGCTCCCACTAGTGAGCCTATTGAACAAAATACCCAAGAGGTTGAAGCCAAAAAGACCCAAGAAAATGTGCAAGAAACTATCCTTGTTCAAGAAAATGTGCCTTCACTTGTGCAAGAGACTCTAAAACCTACTACTAGCAAAGCTAAGAGGAAACGAAAAACCACATAAAGAAATCTCTATTTAGGAAAAGGAAGAGTTGAACCCTACAATTGTAAGACAAAAGAGAACAAAGAAAAGTTTTGCAACAACCACTCCTATAGAAGAGACACCCAAAGGGAAAAGTAGGCAAAAGGTCATGATACAAGAGTAAACCCCCATAAGGAGAAGCCCTAGGATGAGAGGGAAAGTTTCTAAAGATTCTATGTTGTCTAAAACATCCACTAGGGAATCCCCTATGCAAATTGTTTCTAATCACTCTCCTCCCCATCTTGAGATTGCAAGTATTCCAAAAAATCCTACTAAGGAAAGTAGGGATGAAATCAAAGAAAATATAGATGATACCCTAGCAAACTTACTAGGAACTTCTAGCTATAGGGATGAAACAGTTCCTAAATATATTGATCCAAATACTACCCTTGTTCTTTACAAGTTTTGTAGAACATTTATGGTGGAAACAGAGAAAAAAGAAAAGAGATCATGAAGAAGACAATGGTTCTATCACACTATAGAAACTACTTTTTTAGTTGTATGGAAAGAATCTATTTTCTAAGGCCTTGTGGAAAGAAGAGAAGAAAAAGATGAATAATATTATAGTATCTCAAGGTGATGAAATTGTAGATTTAAAGGAACAGTTAGCAAGCCAACAACAATTAATGGACCATGCCCTCAAGTTTGTTGACCAGGCTCTTGCTTGTAGACCACCACCAAGAGTTTATGCTTTCTATTTGAAAGAACAATTTCTTTCATTTCAATTAATGTTAACTCTTAAGAATATTAATGTAGAGTTCAAATCAACACAAGAATTTTATGGACTATATCAGACTCTACCACCTTGGCAGTAGAATTTACTTTGTGAATTATACATTCATAATTGTTTTATCCCTTTTGAGACTCAATGGAATCCCTTGCTTTACATAGGGGATATACAATTAAGAGCCCTCATGTCCTAGATGTCTAATGAAGAAAATTATGATAGGCAGCTAAATAATTACAAGGATGAGGAAAGGATAGAACCTTTGCCTTTAAGAATAGAGAGTAGCAAGCCAGGTGAAGTGCTCAGGGATTGGTTCACATTAACTTATTGAAAGAAGAATCTAGAAGTATGGGATAGGATATTTGTTGCCAGAATTAAATTTTATACTGATTATGCAAATCTACCCTACTTTTCTTTTCAAAGAGCTATGACTAGTGCTAGGAGTAGATGGGCCAGATAGCCTGAATCTTTTAAAAAGTTAGATCCACACAGTCCCATTAACTTGGAGGAAACACTTCATAGGGTTCCAAAATACTTAGAGTTAGGGAAGTAGGCTAGACAAGAGTTATGGTGTCCCCTAACCATGCAACATCTAATGCTCCTATTCCCTTTGTATGACATCAATGCCAATAGACTTGACAAGCTTCAGGAAGATCATAGAAGAGAAGTGTGGGAGAGAACAAAAGCATTTTACTACACTTTCAAAAGCAATAGAAAAGTAAGGATAGAGATTGGAGAGTTCAGGTCATTAACAAGGAAGTGCAATGCTTGAGGACAAGCATTAGTTTAGCAAGGGGCAGATGATGAGCCCAAAATTTGCCTTTATTTTATGATAGTTTTAAGATACTTTGTTGATACTTTTTTTTATCTTTGTCAAAAAATTTGTGGACCTATGTTTACTAAACCTTTGATAAACCTACTGGTAGAAACTATGTCATCTTTTTCTAATATTATATATAGTATGTAATATTTCATATAGTTATCAAAATGTGTGTTCCTCTATTTGAATTTAATTTGATAAAAATTTATTTGCAAACATGTCTTTGTATTGGAACTAACCTATTAATAAAGATTGAAAGATAATTAGATGAATTCAAGAGTTGTGCACCAACAACATTCAAGGAGAAGAGAACACTAAGGAGCAACCATGGCAGATGAAAGTTGCAATGGTTCTAGAAGACACGGTAGTGATTAAGGAGGAGCTATGAAGCCTTATTACCTTCTCCACATTTATTCTTTGGTGAGCAGATGTTTAGACTTTATTATTCTTTCCTTAAGTCGTTATTCTCTCCTCCTGCCTTTAGTTGTTATCCTCCTATTTTCTCTCTTGCAAATTTAAGGCTAGGTCATTTACTTTTATGTTATGAAATAAGTGTTGATTTCCTATATATATAGGAATTGAGCCAAGTGTGTTAAGTTTTTTAACCAGTTAGAAGAAATAATTTAGGAGAATAGACTATTAACTTTTATAGTTCTCTATTATGTAATGAATTTCTAAAATCAAATGAAATAGTTTTTGGCTTCTATCGTGTGTTAGTAGTTTAGTGAAGCCAACCAAGATGGCCCACTTGAAAGGTGGATTAGATTAAGATAGAATAGATTTATTTCCAAGAATTCTTAGTTTTTTAATTAGAAATTGTAAGTTTCTTCCTATAGCATCATACTTTGTGAATGTTCCTACAGCATATGTGAGAATAGTTATATTGGATGAAATAAGTTGGAATATTTGTTATCCTTTCATTGTATTTTTAGCATTCATAGAGTTAAGTGTGTTAGTTTCCTACAACAATAGTGTAAGTTCTTTTCCTTGCATTTTACTTTCCTGCAGCATAAGATTAGTGATTCATTAAGAGACCTAGTGCACATACTCTACCGACCATTTCAAGTATATGTCTCTGGGTTGACAAGATTAAATGCACCTCATAGTGGGAAAAATATTCCTTAGTTTGAATATATTATTCCTAAGAATGGCCTAGAGCATGACTATGATACACCTATTGTGAAGTGGATCAGTGACTTTCAAATATTGGTGTATGTATAGTTCTTGTTTTGCATTCATGTGCCTAGTGACCTTTCTTTTTGCACTTATGAAAATGGCCCATGTTTTTAGGTTTGTCATGTTGACTTACATTCTTTCTCCTACACACATTAGTAGTATGTCCCTTCTTACCACAAAAATGACAAGTGGGTTTGGTGTTATTACCTTTATTATTCATTTCTTCAGTAGTCTTGAATGATTCTCCTTCTTTAGTGCTGGTATAGCCTAGTCTTGATGTGTCATTACTGGATCTAGGGGATTTCAATAGTTGTTCAATGTATTTGATGGCTTCATTTGGCTTATTGAAACTCTTAGAAATCTCTCTCTCTCTCTCTCTCTCTCTCTCTCTCTCTCTCTCTCTCTCTCTCTCTCTCTCTCTCTTCTTAGATCATTTTGCAGTTATTCATTTTGTAACTTTAGTGTAGTGATCTCAATGTCTTTGACATTTAGCTCATGATGAGCATTCATCATCTAACTTAGGCTATCTAGTTCCATGCTAGAAATTTTGGCAAGCTTAGTTGACTTCTCTTCCAGTCTATTGGCTAGGTTTCTCTTGTCTTCAATGTCTCTAATCTTTTATTCAGTCACCTCACATAGCATCATGGTTTGTGATTCTTGCTCAATCTTGAGATTTATGATCTCTTCTACTTGAGCTCTGTTCTTCTCCATTAGGTTTGCTATTGCTATATCAAACTCATTCGAGTCTACATTTGAAAAGAACTTGGTGTGTCAATCTCTTTGTACTAAGTGTCATTTTCTACAATGGAAATGTCTTTCCTTATCTTTAAGGATTTCCTCAATTCTTCTCTAGCTTCTTCCAATGAGTGCAGATTGAGCTGGATCTCAATTCTTTGGTTCTTTATAATCTTTTCCAGTTTGTAGACCTCTATCTTAAGATCTTTTCTCCAAGCTATAAGGTTTCTCCTAATGAGAACTTAGCTATGATACCAATTTTTGGAATTTACAAATGGGAAATAGACTTTTGAGAGGGTGGTGAATTAAAAATTTTGAACTTTAACCAATAAAACTTTTAATATCCATCAATACATTCATGAAAGATATTGAAATAATATGTAAAATAAAAGCATGCATATAAACACTTGACACTAGATATGATCACCTAGAAACCCTCCAAAATGAGAAGGTAAAACTAGGATGGGGATGACACACACAACCTTTTACTACTACAACAATAATGTAATTGGTTAAGCTTACAAAGTTTGACCATGAGTCATGGTCTGCCCTATGAAATGCTTTCCCTATTAAAGGCTTCCAAAGGATTGTTAGATCCTACCCTGTTAAAGGATTTTAACACCCTACTAGAAGTGTGCCTAGTTAAAGGACTTAGAAAATATTCACGTGGAATATCACCCTATTAAAGGATTTCACAATGACTGTTAAGCCAACCTTAGTCCAATGGATTCATTCTGTTGATACAATTGTTAGAACCCATAGTAGAATGTTTGATTTGACAACTTATAATCTAATATTGTTGAATTCAAATCTCTATTATTTCCAATATAATCCTCACTAATCTGATATGTAAGTGATGTAATGCTGGTCCTCTATTCTATTAACTAGTTTTACAATTATATTCTTCTTCTAAGTCACCTTTAATACCTTCAATTCAATTAACCCTTATCACTTCCTTACTCTCTCTTTCTTAATCTCTATATCACTTTTAAATTGTGGGGCTTCAAACTCTTATAAAGATTTTTGTGACCTAGGTTTATGTATGAATCTACAACTGAGATTCATCCTTTTTGGCTCTTTACCATTCCATTTTTATGATTGGTTGCATGTTGATTGCATGGGGAATCAAATAGATTCGATCTTATCTCTAAGCTTTGAGTTCTATCTATGAGTTGGCATAAAAATAATTTACATAGTTGTTTATGCCTTCATAAACAATTAGGTCCATTATATGTTACTCAACACTTGATAGTACTAATTTTTGACACTTATTGTAATTTTGTCTGCCTCGACACTTAAACTTACTCAGAATCTACTATTTATTTGACACTTAATCTCTCTCAGCACTATCTATATCATTTGCATTTTCTATATTTCTATTTGGATCAGCACTTATTACAACTTGACATCTATACATATTATACTTGACATATATTACTAGCTTTGCATGAACTGAGTAAATAGCTTAATTGTATTAACACTCAATTGTCAAAACTATTTTGAGATCAACATTGAGTATACAATGACATCAAATCCTAAATCCCAATAACATACATGTCATAAACTTACAATGTTACCATAGTCTCCAAGAGCTTTCTATTGACTACTCAAAGTCCAAAATCTGACTCCGTATGCCTCAGTTATGCCTTAATTTGTACTCAAAATAAATAACATCTGACTTTTAAGGTCTTAAAATCCACCAAAATCTTAAAATCATAGAACCATATCCACACCAAGTTGTAGTGCTCTAAATTATCTTTCCAACACTTATAAGAAGTCTAAATTTTGATATCCTAAGAGAAAGTTATGGTTGTTTTACTAAGACAACCTTTTTCCATTTTTGCTCCGATTTTTTTTGTGACAAAAATTCTAACAAGATTAAATTTGATGGTGATAATGGGCTGAAACTAAAAAAACATTCATTTTTCTCTAAACACGGCCAAACTAGGGCATATTATTCATCAAAATTTATGAAATCATCATCCCAAATTTAATGGTGAGGTCTATGTTTTCTTGTGAGGTCATTTCTATAAACTCCCCCTAAAACACTCATTTAAATGAAACATCCAAAAAAAATCCTTTTGTACAACAATTTTTCATGCCCAAATCTACCAACATCCCATCATAATAGCAAACCCAATGTTACAGTAAATAATTAATTAATTGTTAACTATTTATTCTATTTACTTAAGCTTACTTAGGGTCATACATTTATTTAATACTTTGCATTTTTAATGCATGTTGAGGTTAGTTGTTGACAACACGAGAGTTTTTTCCCTTCTAGCATGTTCCACCTTTTTTGTGGATATGTGCTAAGTTGTCATCCTTATCTTCTACCTCCTTCCAGCTTGTTCTACAAGCTTCCATGAGGCCTTTATAAGTGATCTCTCACTCATTGTAAATTCATTCCATTTTCACATAGCAATTCTAATTTTCTATTGTGAAACATTCTTGTGCGGTTTTTGCTTCAAGCTCTTTGCTCCCTAAGTTTTTCTTTAGCAAGTTATTTGCACTGCAGGTTATCTTGGCGCATTATCAGAGTTAGATTCTCAACTCCTACATGGTATCAGTGCCTTCCTGCTACTACTTCATTGAATAAATTTTGAAGCCGTGATTTGGAGTCACAAACCCTAGTTTGTTTGTGCAATTTTTCTTCAAATCGGAGCATCAACATTTTTCAGAGCACTTTAGGCCCAAATGGACATCACCATTGGATCTGGAAGGCTGTTTGTAGTTAGGATTCATATAAAACTTGTCAAATTTGGAGACAGAGCTCCAGGAGGCAAATTTTTTTTACATCAAAGCCTTCCGTACGGATCGTACGGATGTACGGCGATTTAAAAAATTAAAAAAATAATTTGCAGGGCACACCGCCAAGCGGCCACCACCACCCCACTCGGAAGCCGCCTGCGCCCTGCCAGTAGTCCCCACCTCCGCTGACAGATCCGGTCTCCAGCAGCAGGGAACTATTTTCGGCCGCCTGCACCGGCGGCTCTGCATTTTCTCCACCGTAGGTTCAACAACCTCGACCTTAGATGCCGCGCTGCCCGCCACTAGCGGCACCTCTTCTCCTGGCAGTGCATCTTCAGATCTTTGCCCGCTACTCCACTTTGCATCAGCGACAGCATGTTAGCTCTACCTTCCAATCAGCATCTGACAGGTGTCCGCCCAGTCAGCGCCTGACAAGTCAGCAGTGCTTACCCGTGACACATGGCAGGCGTGCCACGTGGCCCCTGCCATGTCATCAGTCATACTACCATGTGGCATCCTTTTTGAAATGACGACCTCCAAGCCATCAAATTTAATCGCCTAACTTGCTGACATCAGCGCTGTGTCATCAGACCTTGCATGCACCTCTCCTAATTTCATTTTGGACCTACTTGTATTTTTTGGCCATAACTTTTGCATACGGAGGTATTTTTCTGATTTGAAAAAAGTGCCGGAAAGATGGTTTTGAGGTAGAGACTTTTTTGTAGGTATTTTTAGGTTTTGATGCATTTTTATTGCCTATTTTTTCTGTTGAAGTTAGAAGTCCTATTTTTGACTCCAACATGCATATATTTTGCATCCCATGTCAATTTTTTGAAAACTTTATATTTTTGGAAAGCTGATTTTGTCACCTTTTCAAAAATGTAATCCTTGTCCTTATTTTTTGGCCTCTACTCTTTCTATCATAGTTTTGGCATTTTTGCTCTATGGTGGATATTTTGAGTGTTTTAGGCCTGAGGATCATTTTTCTGGCATGGTTTGCTTTTTTTTTTGCTGTACTTTCCTTTGTTGTATCTCTCTTTTAGTTCTGATCATTGTAGCTATCATTTTGAAGCACTTTTTTGTATCACACTAAGATAAAGTGCCACTTTTGCATTCTGGGAATCATGAACGTTGTTTTGAGTCAGTTGTACTTGCACTATTTTCATAAAGCACCATAGGGGGGATTATTGTTTTCTGTTTTAGGCATTCTCCTTTTGTCAAATGAGTGTCCCTTCCATGACATTAACCCCATGCAGAGTCAGTTAGACCGTGTCTTTATAGGTGTCTGTACCTCTTTTTCTCTCTCCTCATTCTTGGTTCGTTTGCAGGAGACTTTTGGTCCACCTTCTTAGTTGCCTATCATCGCACCCCGTGTGCATTAGGGGGAGGTTATTTTGTTGTTCTAATGCATCCATGGTTCGATGGTTCGATAGTGTGAACTATGTATTCAGTGGTTGATCCTATATACAAGGTGATTGCAGTGGCTGGCTACCTATGCATTTCGGTGAGATGGATCATCTACCATATAGACATGCTTGGTTTGTGCCTTCTTCTTCCATGGAGGTTCTTTAGATCAGTAGTTTGGTAGATTTGTGGCTTCTTCTTGCTTCAGTGATGCTGCTTTACATGATCACTTCTTGTTCCTATTTTAGGGGACAATTTCCCTAGTTGGAGACTTTTTCAGTTCTTCACTAGGTTCTTACCTCTTTTTGGGGGAGGGTTTTTCCCACGTGGTTTTCTCTCTTTCCCCATTTACAGGGGTTTCATTTTGATGCATTGTACTTGGGTACCTAACATGGCCTCATTGTCGGGACCCATTCTCCATTCATCTTAGTTTTGTGAGCTTAAGGCATTCCCCTAAGTTGCACTTAAGGGGGGTGTTAGAGTAAATAATTAATTAATTGTTAATTATTTATTCTATTTACTTAAGCATACTTAGGGTCATACATTTATTTAATACTTTGTATTTAATGCATGTTGAGGTTAGTTGTTGACAACATGAGAGTTTGTTCCCTTCTAGCATGTTCTACCTTTTTTGTGGATATGTGCTAAGTTGTCATCCTTATCTTCTACCTCCTTCCAGCTTGTTCTACAAGCTTCTATGAGGCCTTTATAAGCGGTCTCTCACTCATTGTAAATTCATTCCATTTTCACATAGCAATTCTAATTTTCTATTGTGAAACATTCTTGTGCAGTTTTTGCTTTAAGCTCTTTGCTCCCTACGTTTTTCTTCACCAAGTTATTTGCACTACAGGTGGTCTCGGCACATTATCGGAGTCAGATTCTCAACTCCTACACCCAAAACCTTAGATCTAAAATAAAAACTCATATACCTTGCCCTTTCTTTTATCCTCTCATGCATTCCCATGGATTCAATCTAGGGTTACAATAATAAAACCATATCTCTAATACCACTTGTAAGGAAACTTGCAATAAAGAATATAACCATTTCCACATAACCCATAATAAATTTTAAATAAACATGGAATCAAAATCCACATGCAAGAGAATAGACAACATACCCACAAAAAATGTGACACAAGATATAGCTTGGGAAGCTCTCATTGAGTGAAAAAATTAGCCCCCAAAAGCATCCATTAGTATATATTATTCAACAAAAATACCATTGCAATGCAACCATGGAAGTCTTCAAAGCCATAGCCACTATCAAGAAATCTATGTGAACAAGTATGATTCCACACATCCCATGCCATGCTTCCAACATTCACAAATGCTCCTTTGGCTAACCTATCAAGTCCCACTCGAATCTTTCCTTTTTCCCTTCTATCTTCTTGCTTCCCAACAACCACCCTTGTGATTTCTTGTATAGTACCAAGTCTCAAAAAATCACCAAGTGCTATTAAATAAACCATGTTCTACCTAACCCACTAACCCCTCATTTAATATTGGAAATTTAATTCGTTTGCCCAATATTAAATAATTACATCAAATATTATCACAATGTTACAATACAACTCATCAAGTATATCCCATGGGAATATTTACATGTTACACATCCATCTAGATGTAACATTAGATAATAAAATAAATGATACAATATAAAAATATTATGAATGTGTGCAACACCTAGAATCTCAACAATTAGATAGGATTACAAAGATAAAGGTAGAGAAAACTTTTGGTCATTATTCATTATTGATGCACGTGTTCCTTTTTAAAGGAGTTACATATTTTGAAAATGAAATGGTCCTTAATTGAAAATATAAAGAAGAAGATCTGCTAGTCCAGTTATGGAGTGAAAACATTGTTAGAAATAATAGTTCATCAATATAACTGAGAGGGGAGGAGGGGGAGTGAATCAATTATATAAGAATCTAAATATTTATTAAGCAATTTCAACCATTAAATCAAAGTAAAGAACAACCAAAAAATGTGCATAGACAAATACACTATATATGTTGAATAGGGAAACCCTTGATCAAAGGGGAAACCCCAATGGGAATGATGCCCACAAAATGATGTACTAATATGAATATTCCTTGTTAAAAGATGGACCTTGTTAGGAGTCTATTACAACACTTAGTTCAAAGAATCTCTATTAGGAGACCTTGAGTCCCTATTAGGAGATTCCAATTGTATTAGGAGTTGTAGAAGGTAGCTAAACCCACTATCCAAATAGCTTCAAGATTAGATCAAAAAATACACTTTCCAATTGATCTCGATACTTTCTTTCAAAATAATAGATGTGTAACAATCCCTTGCTTCTTCTTTTGTCAAGTACGTTGGACTAGTTCCCCTTCAAATCATGCAAGTAGATTGGGTACTCTAAACTCATCAATAGTAACCCATAAGGTCACTTACACACATTAGCAAATCACTTTTCTCTTCTACATCACAATTCACAATTCACTTCTACTCATCGATCTCATTCCTAGTGATTAAAATTGGAAAACATCTTTCCTTTATACCACACTCAATGTTAAGTCCTTATGTCAGCTTCACACTTTACCATAAATTAATTAAATAAAATACATATTTGATTAATGTTGTTGGCTCACAAATATACCCAAAATTTCACACATGCAACTTCTGTACCTATGCTCTCATTGACATCATCATTGGTTAGTGTACTACCTCTACTTAACTACACAAACCTTCATTTAAAATACAATGCTCTGTATTGATCATACAATAGAAACTATTTTTCCAATGCTTTGTTTCTATGTGGTTCTTTGTAAATCATCAATATCTTTTTTATTCTATTGATTTAGATTCTGCACACTTGTCCATGTGACAAATACATACTATAGTATGTACTGGTAACTGCACATAAGAAGATACACAATTTATTACCCTTAATACAAAAACCACAGTTTTCTTCACTGTCAGTCTTTTACAAACTCATTACTATGTTGTCATCAATGACAAACAGAGTTATAGATACATCATAACAATGTTCTACAATACTCCCCCATAGCATCAACATACATGCCAACAAGTTTCTTTATTAATTAGATCTTGCTAAATCCTCAATTGCAACACTTTTCCCCCATGGTGCAAGCTCTCTCAAATGTGAGCTCTCATTTCATGTCACTCTCTCCCCCATTGATATCAATATCAAAGATAGTACATAAATGGTTCAATTTCTTGAACATACAATAATCTATTAGCACAACCTCAATCTAGTCTATTGCTTTATAACTTTTGCATATAACTATATAAACAACACAAGTGTCTAAAGACACTATTGTATACCAATTACCAATCACCAAGAGTCTTTGCCATCATAGATACTCCTCCATAGAGGAAGCATCAACATATATTCTAGTCTAACAATGGAGGGTGATCCCACAATAATGGGTTCCACTGTTTTGACCAATTTTGACACTGAAATCAATATTTTTGAAACAAACCTCACATTCAAATGACTATATCTCTAAAAATATGAATATTTCAAGATGATGTAAACTGGTGATTTCTATTACTCTATTCCTAGTTTGTAACCATATTTTTTAATTTTTTAAAAAATATTATTTGAGTCAATTTTTTCTTCTCCTCCGAAAAGTAGTACATATGAAAAATCAATATTTTTAAAGAGTGATAGTCCATTTAACATGCATAAATTTTTTTCTAGAAATGATAATGAGGTAATTCTTTTGTTGTTGGATTTGTAACATCAATATCTAGAGGATATGTTTGGTTTGATTCAATTTGGTTGAATATTGTATAGTTTATGAAGTTTTGAAGTGACATCAATTGTAATTCAAAAATACATTCATTTTGACATAGATAACTTGAACTCAATTGATCATAATCTAATTTTATTCTTTTAATAGAAAGCTACCTCAATAACCTATTTCCTATATATTTTTCAAAAAAAAATTGACCTAATTTACAATTTTTTTCTGAAGTGTCAAAGTTAGTTGATGTTCAATCGGTAATGAACCTATATTGAGTTAACTCATATTTGAAAGTCTTAATAAATATAATAAGTATTACAATTGTAGTCATTGGAAAGCTTGCTCTGAGTAACATAAATTGATATTTTTATTTTATAGTATGAGATTATTCAATCTCAATTTTTGGGGTCAAAAGAGCCAATTTCATTTTTTTTAGAAAAGAGCACCAAACTTTTATAAATTTACATGTTCATGCAAACACAATGTTCACATGAAAATGTTTCTTATGTTCACATGAACATATGTGCACACAAACATACAAGCCTCATGGAAAATAGAAAAAATGGCTCAAAATCACTGTAAAAATATGTTGACATGAACATATTAATGTTCGCACAAACATACAAGCCTAATGAAAAATGGAAAAATGACTCAAAATCATTGTAAAATATGTTTGTGTGAACATATTAATAAGGTATGTTCATGTGAACATCCCTTATTTAAACTAAGCATGTTTTCATGAACATGCAAATCTTTTATGTTCACACGAACATCATTAATGAGTTTGTACAAACATTCGTAAAATTGAATATGGGAATTTTGCATCGTTTCACAATTTCCTTCATGCCACAAAAGTGGTACCTAGTATTGTGGGTTCACCCTAGTGCTCTGTACCCTAGACTAATGCACTTTTGCATCTTCTACTCTAATCTAGGTAAGGGTATAGCCAAAGCATGCCTCTTAGGTACTCAAATGTATCCTTTGGCAAGGCCTTTGTGAAAATGTTTGCAATCTATTCCTTAGTGTTGATGTACTCTGGTCTAATTTTTTTCTCTATAACTTTCTCTCTCAACACATGATACTTTATGGCTATGTGCTTAGTTTTAGAATGCAAAAAAAGATTCTTAGACATGTTAACAGTGCTTGTGTTATCATAATAAATTATAATAGGTTATGTGAATGTAATTCCAATATCCTTCATCATCTACTTCATCCATATGACTTGATTATAGTTTTTTTCTACTACAACATACTCTACCTTTGTAGTGGTTTGTGAGGTGTAATCTTGCTTCTTACTAAGCTAAGAAATCAACCTTCCACCAAGAAAGAAAACTCCACCACCAGTGCTTTTTCTATCATCCCTATCTCTAACCCAATCAACATTTGTATAAGTGTAATGAGTGAAATCATTGCTTCTGTCATAACAAATGCCATAATTAGATGTCTCTTTTAGATATTTGAATATCCTTTTTACCATTGCATAGTGATATTCTCTAGGATCAACTTGAAATCTTGCCATAATTCCAACTATATTAGCTATATCAGGTCTACTATGAGTCAAATACTGCAATCCTCCAATCATAGATCTATACTTCTTTTGTTCAATAGTAAGTATCTCATCCTTGTTTGATAACTTGTGACTGGTTACCATAGGAGTTCCAATAGGTTTACAATTTTCTAGATCAAATCTTTTCAGCAAATCTTTGAAATACTTGGTCTAAGAAATAAAGATACCTTCTTTGTTCTGAACAATTTGCAATCCTAAGAAAAAATTCATTTCTCCAATCATGCTCATCTCAAACTCATTCTTTGTATCTTCTAAGAATTTGTTACTACCTTCATCATTTCCTCCAAAAATGATGTCATCAACAAATACAATAATTATCAACAAATCATCTTCTATTTCTTTCAAGTACAAGTTATTGTCTTTCATTCCTTTAGCAAATCCAAGCTTTGCTAAGTATTTATCCAATCTTTCATACCAAGTTCTAGGTGGTTACTTTATTCCATACAAGGCTTTCTTTAATTTGCAAACCATATCCTTCTCTTCTATCAAAGGAAAACCCTCTGGTTGCTTAATTTAAACTTCTTTTTCAAGTTCTCCATTCAAGAATGTTGACTTAACATCGATCTGATATACCTTAAAGTTCTTATTTGTTGCATATACCAAGAACATTCTGACTACTTCCATTCTTTGTACAGGTGCATATGTTTCCTCATAGTTGATTCCTTCTTGTTGAGAGTAACCTTTGCATACATTTCTTTCTTTGTTTCTTATTACTTCTACCTATTCATTCATTTTATTTCTGAATACCCATTTTGTGTCAATCACATTTATGTCCTTTGATCTAGTAACTAATTTTTGTGTGTCATTTTTAATTATTTTTTGAATTTCTTCCATCATTTCTTTTATCTAGTTATCTTCTTTTATTGCTTCATCTATGCTCTTTTCTTCTACTTGACATATTAGAAATAGTTCTTAATTAACTATGCTCCTTATCATTACTCCATTTTCCTTACTTCCTATTATTTAATCAGTGGGATGATTTCTTATCAAATTCCTATTTGGAGTAGGAGTTGCTACTTCAACTCTTATTTCAAGTATTGTTCTATGTTCTTCTCTTTCTACTTTAGTTTTCACATTATTCTACAATTCATTATTAGTTTTGAGAAATAATTCATTACATCTATTGGTTACCCCAGAATAATCATCTCAGTCAGAGTTATAATCCATCATCTTTTCCTTAGTGCCAAACTTTTCATCAACTTTAACATTTGCGCACTCTACTATAGCTTTTGTTCTATAGTTGAAACATTTGTATGCTTTAGTTTTTAATGAATAGCCAAGAAACATACCTTCATCACTCTTTGTATCAAACTTACTAATATCATCATCTCTTTTGATGTAACATTTGCTTCTAAATATTTTAAAGTACTTGATTGATGGTGAGTGACCAAACCATAACTCATAGGGAGTTTTTTCCATACCTCTTCTAATCTATACTATGTTTAGTGTGTATACTATTGTATTAATTGCTTCTCTTCAAAAAATTTTTGGTACATCCTATTCGAATAGCATAGCTTTTGTTTCTTCAACAATTGACTTGTTTTTTCTTTAAGCAATTCCATTCTGCTCAGGTGTATGGGTGAAGATAGTTGTCTCCAGATACCATGCTCTTTACAATAGATATTGAACTCTCTAGAAGTGAATTCTCATCCTCTATAAAATCTTAGGCACTTGATTTTAATTTTGGATTCTTTCTCAACTTTTTTCTTAAATATCTTAAATTTCTCAAATGCCTCTAATTTTTCCTTAAGAAAATCTACCCACATCATTCTAGCAAAATCATCAACAAAGATCATAAAATACCTTTCTCCATAGAATCCTCTTGTTCTTGTAGGACCAAGTCAAATCTATATGAAATAATTCTAGCTTTTATGTTGTAAAAAACTATTTACTAGGAAATGAGACTCTCTTCTACATAGCCAAGAAACATTCCTTACAAATAGTGTTAGTGGGCTTAGTGATCTTAGGTAAATTTCTCATAGAAAGTGTATTACTAGCTTTCACAATGTTATCAAAACTAATGTTACAATATCTTATGTGCCATAACCAACTTCTGTTAATCTTAGATACCAATGATGTTATTTCCTAGGAATTTAATTGAAATACATTAACTCTAGTTCTTGCACTAGTTCCAAGTATTTTTCCTTCCTTGTTCTTGATAATGCATATGTCATTACCAAACTACAATTGGTAACCTTTGTCCATAAGCTATCCAACACTTAACAATTTATTTTTTAGTACATCAACCAAATAAACATCATTAGTATATGTTTTACCATCAAGTGTGATTAATCCAATTCCTGTAATGTGATAGGCTTCATTATTCCATACTCTAATAATTCCTCCATCATGGCTTTTGAATTTGACAAATTTTCTCATATCATCAGTCATGTGATGTTAACATCCACTATCAATGATCTAATATTTCTTTTCAACTTGTGAGATCAGCACAATTTCTTCTCTAATTTCTCTGTCAAGATCATCCTCCTTTATAGCTATGAACCCTAATTCATCTTCATTCATGTTTTGATCAAATTCTTCTTCCACTTCTTCTTCATTAGCATATAAAATTTTTTTAGGTCTTCTAGACTTGAACCTTCCCTTATAATTTATTTTTCTTTTAGGACACTTACATGAATAATGATCATATTCATTACATGTCAAACATTTGAAGATATTATTATCATCTTTCTCTCTTTCCACAAGAAGAGCCACTCCCTCTTGGATCTTTTCCTTAATAGACTTACTACTGCTAGCAATGTCTCCTTGCGCTTTTGTGTTCCTTACTAAACTAGGTTTGATTTTAAGTGCACTAAACAACTACCAATATAGCTTCTTACAGAACCATACCATTACTTACAAGTTTAGTTTAGAAGGAAAAGACCAATTTGCATGTTGTAGGGGGTACTGGTATTGCAATGAAAGTACTTCATCCTCCATCATTCTAGCATCTTGGAATATGTAATAAAAATTTTGCAATCTAACCCTCTTTGCATGTGTATCAGCCTCATAATTAGCCTCTAAATTTTTCCAAATTTCATGAGATGTTTTGAGTTGTTTTGCCCAATTGTACTCACTTTCAGGTAGCACTGATAGTATTTCTTCTCTTGCCCTTATTTTTGACATAAATACTTCTCTCTATTCCTTAGTATAGGTTTCAAGATGGTCTTCTTCTACAATTTTTTTAGATGTCTTGGTTACAAGCCAATATCCCAAACCCATGCAGAAGAGATGCATCTTCATTTCATCCTTCTAGTTGTCATAGTTTGTGCCATCAAATCTAGGATTTTCCTTCCTAAATTTTTTTACCATGGATCTCACAAAGTTGTTAAACTTCTCTTCAAGGACTTGAAGCTCTAATACCAATTGTAAGAAATAATCATTCACCAATATAACTAAGAGGAGGGGGTGAATCAGTTATATAATAATCTAAACATTTATTAAGCAATTTCAACCATTCAATCAAAGTAAGCAACAACCAAAAAATGTTGACACACAAATATGCCAGATATGTTTACTAGGGAAACCCTTGATTAGAGGGAAAACCTTGGTGGGAATGATGCCCACAAAATGATGTACTAATGTGAATATTCCTTGTTAAAGGATGGACCCTATTAGGAGTTTGTTACAACACTTAGTTCAAAGAGTCCATGCTAGGAGACTTTGAATCCTTGTTAGGAGATTCTGACCCTATTAGGAGTTGTAGAAGGCATTTGAACCCACTATCCAAATAGCTTTAGGATTAGATTAGAAAACCCACTATCCAATAGATCTTGGTAATATTCCTTTCACAATAATAGATGTGTAACAATCCTCTATTTCTTCTTCTATCTAGTATGTCAGACTACTTCCCCTTCAGATCATGGAATTAGATCTGATACTCTAACCTCATCAATAGTAACACTTAAGGTCACTTACACACATCAGCAAATCACTCTGCTCTACTGCTTCACAATTTTCAATTCACTTTTTCTCACTGATCTCATTCTTGATGATTAAAACTCAAAAAACATCTTTCCTTTATACCACACTCAATATTAAGTCCTCGAGTCAACTTCACACTTTACCAAAAATTAATTAAATAAAATATATATTTAATTAAAGTTGTCAGCTCACAAATATACCTAAAATTTCACATGTGCAACTTATGTGCCTATGCACTTGTTGATGTCATTAGTGGTTAGTGTACTACCTCTAGTTAACTATGTAACCCTTCATTCAAAATATAATTCTCTATATCAATCATACAATAGAAACTATTTTTCCAATGCTTTGTTTCTATGTAGTTCTTTATATATCATCAATATCTTCCATATAATGTCAATTCAGGTTCTATGCACTTTCCCATGTGACAAATACATAATGTAGTATGTACTGGAAACTACATATCAGTAGATACACAATTTATTACCTTTAATACAAAAATCACAGCCTACTTCTCTATTAGTCTTTTACAAACTCATTACTATGTTGTCATCAATGACAAACACAATTATGTATACATCATAACAATGATCTACAATACTCCACCATAGCATCAAGATACATGCTAATAGACATGACCTAGGATGTAGAGAATGTCAGTTTTGTTAGGTTTGATAGATATTTTGCATCTAGATTAGGATGTCTCTTATTAAGAGACAAGCCTAAAATCCCCAACACACTAATGAATTTTAGCAGACCAATGTATAATCCATCTAATTTAAAAGTGTCCCATAATTGGGATGATATAATACCATACCTTATTTCAATAGTCTTAGGGTTTATGGTTTCCAAGGGACTCCCCATGTATTTCCCTACTAGGTGCCTTTAAAGGTAGGAATTGTAGAGATGGTGTGGCAGATAGGAGGATTGGAGGAAGCATACTTAGCCAGAAGAAATAGAGGCTCTATTTTCCTAACGTATACTGTAGCCCACCATTTCATCATCATTAAAGGTGGTGGGTTATTTTTGTAGAAATTCTTAGATTAGTAAAAATGGCTATTTCTCATCCTTATTTTTGTGATACTAAAGGATTTTTTGAGATATTTAGGAAAAGGGCCAAGGTTGGTGCAAAAGATCACCAATTCTATTCCCTTGAGGACATAATAAGGAATGAATTCTCTCTATAAGAGCAAGAGATAAAAAGGAAAAAATGGAGAGTGTATTCTAGGGTTTTGGAATTTATTCATTATTTTGATAACAATTACAAGCCTCTAGTTGGTGCCAAAATAGAGGCAGATAAGATAAATAAACTAATGATTACCTTTTCTAAAATCATGGAAGTCATGAAAGAAAAGAAATTACTCTTTATTAATTCATTTCCAGAGAAGGCCAAAGAGGTCATGAAGAAATTGTCATCTACCCCTATAGAGGGATAAGGGAAATCAATTGTTGAAAAGAAACATAGTTATAATATAATTCAAAATAAAAGGGCCATTATAGGTAAAGGGAAATAAATAATGGGGTCAACTAGGGTTGTGTCTAAGGAAAGACCTAATGAGCCCTCACCCAAGACACAAAAAATAATAAGGGAGCAATCACCTCAAATTGAGGAATACTCACCCACTCAGTCCCCACCAAAATTGGGAGTGAACAAGTCATACGCCTAGAGTAGATGGAGCAATTGGAATCCCAAAGGGGAGTATTCATTACCCAAGAAGAGTTAGAAGAAGGGAATCCTCAAGAACCTCCCATGCTTAGCCTTGAATTAATAGTGACAAACTACAAAAGAAAGGAGTTGGACCCTATGATTGAACATGCAAGTCATGAGTTTATATCTGATGATAATATTATTTAAACTATAGCCTTCTACCAGATTTCTTAGAGAGTAAACATGGCAAGGTTTGAGGAAAGTTGCAATAAGCTAAAAATAGAGCATCTAGAAAGGGAGGAGGCAAGTGAGCATAATCAGGTAAAAGAAGAAATGATACAAGAATTCCAAAGGTTGACCCCTGAAGAGGGGAGACAAATGGTAAAAGTATCCAATGTTTTGTTATATCTAATTGGGATATAGTAGATGCTTTGGTTTTTAATTCTATTCCAAACATAATGAGTTTAAAGGACCAAGGGAAGTGTTGGCTCTTGATTTAACAGTTTTTAAAAATAACCAAGAAACTAGACCAATACATCTAAGGTTAGTAAATTCCTATAATGGATGCACTTAACTACAGTCCTGGTCCAACTATAATCATAATTCCTTCTTATTCTTTAGGCTTTGTTAGACCTAAGTGGGTGGACCTCAGATTCTTTATATGGTACCAGTGTAAAGGCATATAACTAAATCTCAATAATAGATAAAATCCCTTAATCTTCTATATTTATATAATCATTCATGGGTGAAATAGCTAATGATAGAGCACATGAATCTAATAAACCAAGTAAGGAAAGCCTTTTAGCTCTTTAAACATAAAGGGAAAGATATTTGATTGATAATTTGAATCTCATCATAACCTAGTATGCAACAACAAAGAACATGCAATCTCTAAGCTAACTAGTCCGTTATCCATTGAACATCAACTAAACCTTCACATACAGATGGATACCTAAAGTATACTCATATATTTAGACATCTCATCTATCTATTTTACATGCAAACAAACATCAATCTTCATAAAAACTCTCATACTTATTTTAATATCCTCTTGGTGTAACCTACAACTCTGCCAATGTAAAAAAGAATTTACATGGATATTTGTTCCAATAGCAAGATTATATCTAATGTACAACCTTAAGGGATTGTAATTGAGTTCAAGCTCTTCATTCTTAAACATAAAACATTACAGATAATAGAAGAAGGATATGAGAATCAAAATGAAACTAATAAGGTTAAACTCTTGCATTAATTTCCTTGAAACCAACACATCATATATATGTCAAAATTCAATAAGTACAAAATTAATGATTGTATAATATGAAAATGCTTCAAAAGAAATACACTATTGCTATTCATAGTAGAGGAACACTAAGAAATATGGTATCACAATATTTAGGAAATTCTCTAACTTTGGAACCTATCTAGTCTCACAATTCTCATAAAAATCTCCAAAGAATTGGAACCCTTACAAAGAGCAGAGAAGTGAGATATATAGGAGAGAAGATATTTTTGGAAATGTAATCTAAAACTAACATGTGTCCCACTAAAATGTCTTCAATCTAAAGTTGTTGAAATTGATCTTCTTTATTAGCTTATAACCAAAAAACCATAAATGAAGTAGAAAATATTTGATATATCTCATTATAAAAATTAACAAAATATTCCATGGAGAAAATATTAGGTACAAATCAAATCTGCATTGGAGCCTTTGAAATCTGATTTAGTTGGTCACATTTGCTTTTGTTGTGAAATTCATCTTGTGCTGTTGCCAAAAATGTCATTGCTCCCAACTACATTTTAAACCATCAAATCTCCCTTTATAATAGATGATGAAATCATATTTGTTAAAAATCTCATTATATCTAATTGCAATTTCATCTTCAATAATAAATCTGCACTTTTCACTGAGAGGCCCCTAGAATTACAAATCCCCCTATAGCTACTTTTGGTTAATCCTTGCACAAAATCTGATCCACAAAATGAAAAGTTCATTCCTTTTCAATTCCATTTGTCTATTATACTACCTGTTTTAGACAAAAATGGTGCCCCTAAGACTAATTCAAAAATCTAGCTCCTAGGCCATGAGTAGAGAAATAAAAATTTAAAATTTTAAAATATTACATAGTAAAAACTATATAAGTCATTCAAATAATTCAAATCCTTCAAATATTTGAAAATATATGCATTGCATACTTTGGATTTTAATTTTTAATTACATTTTTCCTTTTCTTGACTATCACTTGTCCATTTTCATTCATTGGTTGTACCTAGGCAGCCCCACATCATATATCTTCTTTTATCCTCTTTACAATTTTATGATAGCAAACCATCAGATCATTATAGCACCCTAAATTTCCCATTTATAGTATTATGAGTCTATGATATTACGATGAAATCATAATATCATAGCTCATGAATTTGATTTTCTCCAACCTTATGGTTCTCACTCAAATTGTGGCATCATGTCATTTCCTACTACATTTCCTCAATCATATGATGAGAGGCCATCATAACATAATGGGTCTCCAAATGAAGTCCCTCAATCTCCCAATAAAAGGTGTCATTGTAACATCAAAAGCCATAGCAATCCAGCTTTTAACCACATGGCAAGGGGCCCATGATAATATCAAAACCCTTTATATCTCCATCTTGTGATCTCATGACAATGGGTTTATCATAGCATCGTACCTTCAAATTTTTTCCTCCCTGATGTCATGAAAAAGTCAATCTTCATAGCATTGCAAGCCCCTTCATTTCATTCTACTATCTCATGACAAAGAGGAGACCAACATAATATCAAAACTCTTCAAAACCCGCCTCTTATCTCCTGACATGATCATAAGATCATAGGCCTTGTATCATTGCACATCTCATCTTTTACCTTCTTGACACTATAATGGGCTGATTTTGTGACATCGCATACCTTGCACCTAGGCCATCCTAACCACATGAAAACCTCATATTTTTCCTCTGATTGTAGCATTGTACTATCATAACTTTAGAGACCTTCAAATTTGGCTTGGCAATCCTATGACTGATCATAAGATCATAGGCCCCCCTCATTTGGTTTTATGACCTCACTCCTGGGTTCCATGAAACTAGAACGTGGCACATACTTTGACCTACATCTTCCATTAAAATATGTTGACTTATATGCCAATTGGCCGCATACACAGGCCCCTCCTAGCCACGAACTTGGCTTCAAAAAGCTAGTGCCCTTTAAGACACATATACTTCTACACCTTGGGTTAGTTAAAAATCTTATATAACCATTTCATAATGAATGTGGGATAAATATCCCAAGCATTTCTTTCAAAAAACCAGTCAACCCTCAAATGAAAAAGGCTCAAGAATGGCCAAGATTGTCTCATTTTTTTGGCAAAGGAGGGTCCATGAAATGACACTATGAACAACCTCCTTCATTGACATGGATCTTCTTTGTTGCATGCAGCATTTCATTTCTTATCATGTTGGATGTTCATTTGCTTGTTGTAGTTTTGTTCTAAAAAGACTCTGGGCTCTCAAGCATTGTTTGACACTTAGAATTGTGAAATGGAGCTAGCTCAAAATGGGACTTCACAAGCATGATTAGAATGTCAATTTATCATCATAGAATGCATATGTAGGCTGAATGCAAGGTGTTAGAAACATAAAACACCACTTACACCTTCATACAAAAATTGGGTACACAAGCATGAAAAACATGTTTACAGGACTCAAATTGACTCAAAATTTGGTATGGACACTCAAAATAGGAATGTAATTTTGAGTGCCAATAGTGGCTCTATCTGGGGATGCATGCCCCTTGTGGGCATGGCAAGAATTTAGATCTCTGGAAGAAGCAGACCACTCAAAATTTTCTCTGAACAACTTACTTAAAGAAAGGAAACTAATTTATCTGTACAAGATAGTGACCTTAGGCCACTGAAATGTTTTCAAAGCTTCCTACCTCTATCATATACCTAATTCTCATTAACATCTTTTTGAGGTAAACTAAAACTTTGATCATTGTTTCACCCAACACAACAAAATTCTCAATTAACTCACCTGGTAAAACAAAATAATTTTCCTGACTTTCATAGTGTATACTCAGGACATCCTTAATATAATGCTCACTATGAAAATAGCAATCGGCATGCTCAAATATACCAAGATCAAACTAATAATTATCTTTAATAGATGAATCATTCATGCTATCAATTTTGGGAAAAGAATTAGACACACCTTGAAGATGTGTATCTCTATGTATAGCTAGATGACATTCAAATGAGTACCTAGATTTATACTCACCGATATTATGTTTATCAATACATCAAACCAATCTAGGGATCTCCATTGATTCTTCACAATCAACAAATGGATCAATCACATTAAAATACTCATCATAAAATTCCATGCAAGGTGCAGGTAGATTTTCAATAACCATTTCATCTAACACCTTGTCATCATTATCAAAATTGAAATGCTGATTAGTTTTTGCCTCATATGAATCATCATAAAACTTACTATGAAGTTCTAGCTTATTTTCAAGGAAAGCTCCATCAAGCACGTCATCTTCAAGCTCAATTAATACATCATTAGAAAATTCACTGTCACAAATGGAAGAAGAGCAATCTGAATTGTTATATTAATATGATAGTGTGTCACCATTAAACTCATCCTCAACTAAATCTGAAACCTCCATTTCCTCTTCAAACAATGAATTGATCACTCCATGGAAGTATCCTCTTTGAACATTTTGACAAAATATGGGCTGATCATCATCAAAATTTTCATCATATAAAACATTAGTATACACTTTAAACTCACTATCCATTTTATCTTCATGGAGACTCTTAGCATATGAAGAAAAATCAGAACTAGATGAAGACTCACTTTCTATTTCCTCTACCCTCTACCATACATATAGTATCCATAATTACATTATCTTGTTTAGGATAACCACTACAAATAGACCATGATTCATTCCTAAACCCTTCACTAAATGCTGCAACTTTATTGTCTGACGTAGAAACACTTGACAACCCTTCCTTGACATCTTCATATCCAAATTCATTATCATCACTTGGATTCACCATTTCTTTATCTTCATACCTTAAGGACAAATCACTCTCAAATTCTTCATCGACTAACTAATTTTTAAAATGCAAAAATTAAGATACATTTTCATCTCAACATCACTATCTTCATCATTTTAATTTATATGATCATTTTCAACATTATGTTCTTCTGACAGTGACTAAGATAACTGTGATTCACATTCATCATTAGAGACATAACTCTCAACCTCCTCATTTATACAAGACTAAGATCTAGATGTAGCAACTTCATGTCTAGAAACATTAGCAACATCATCATGTACATAATCAACACTCTAAGAATTCACTATTGTAGCTAATCCTTGATCTATAATATCATCACATTGCTCATTTCTATCAAAGTCAAAAATACATCTCACTGCTATAACATCACAAAATATATGTGTCTTCATTTGTAATAGGCTCATTCTTCTCTATACACACATTTTGATTTAAAATTTCCATCTGATTATTCATTACATGAGGGGTGTTGATATTCTGATTTGGAATTAAAGTGTCAACACTATGTTCAAATTTTCTTTCATAACCATTATATTGGCAATAATTTATAGAAAAATGACCTCTACTCAATCCATACTTCAAATTGTTTTAAATATCTATCACAATCATAGAAGCCTAATATAAAGTTTTAAGTTCTTTATCCCTTAACCGATAACTCATTTTCTTATCAAATGCACCAAGATAAACTGTTAGACACACTTGATCATCTAGTCTACATTTCATAGGGATCTGATTCAAGGTTCTTATAAATCAAATATTAAATTGAGGAAAAATTTCACCATTCTCAATATGAATCCTTAAAATTTTACTATATGAATTAGATATGCTTACCCTTTCTCCAAATTGAAGATCGAATGCAACTCACTCCAAGACAAAATAGAACATGGTGGTAAAAAGTAAAACTAGTCTCTTGCATCACCTCCTAAAGTTTGAACAAATAATTTCATTTTCACATCCTCATGAGCAATCTCATAGTCACCCATCAAGTCACTGAAAACTTGAATATGTTGACTAGCTGGAACAGTATGGTTCCCACTAAATTTAGGCAAAAAATTTCTAAGGTCATTAGGAAAGACATTTGGGAATCCATGAATACCATTGAAAAATAATGGCGTATATCTCTTGGTAGAAAAGGATATATGATTTTGGTCAATGGATTGCATACTAGGTAAAAAGAAATCTACCATCTCTTGCAAACTTACAACTCACCAAAATATCTTTTAGAATTTACAATTTGTAGTAGATCTAAAAATTCATCTACCAACTTAAATCAGTAACATACTTGAAGATGTAAATAAATTTTCTGAAAAAACCTTTTATAGAATATGTTGAGATGCATTAAACACTTCTCCTACTTAGTCCTAAAATACCACTTGACGGAGAAACCTTTTCTATAAATTACTTTCCTAAAAAGAAATCTCAAGAAAGAGGAATATACTTTAACTGTGATGCTTGCAAACCTCTTGAATGTTGTGAACAATAGTAGATTCAAATCTTGTCTTGGTTTTGTAACTCTTTTATAACATCACCCATTTTACTTACAACCATTGCCAAGGGCCTGAGATGACTTCTTCAAATCTGCATTCCAACTATTGGAACCTTCACAATACCTTCAACTTCATAATTGCATTGGTGTAGAGATATAACTTTGAATCACCACCCACTAAGTGAGAAAATATTTTCCCACCTTGAAAAAAACAAAAAGTTGGTCTAGAATTTATAATAGGTACTTGAAAACTCACACACAACCTTGGAATTTCACACCCTTGATAAAGTGAAAGAAAACTTATTCTTGACCACCAAATGCATAGCAACACTTTGAGTTCACTTATCTGTTACTAATCTTCAAAGTTACCGTTGTCAAGAATAAGGCGTTTCATACAAAACTAAATATGCACAATATATCAGAGATTTCTGGCTCCTTATCAAGCATTTACAACCTGTGTTCCTTGTAGAATCACCATTTTGTTGGCTCTTGATTTAATAGTTTTTGAAAATAACCAAGAAACCAAACCAACACATCTAAGGTTAGAAAATTCCTATAATGGATGCACTTGATTGTAGTATTGGGCCAACTATAAGGATAATTCCTTCTTCTTTTTTAGGCTCTATTAGACCTAGGTGGGTAGACCTTAGATTATTTATATGGTAGTAGTGTAAAGGCATACAATTGAATCTCAATTATAGATAAAATCCCTTAATCTTCTATGTTTATATAAGAATTCATGGGTGAAATAACTAATGATAGAGCACATGAATCTGATAAACCAAGTGAGGGAAAGCCTTTTATATCCTTAATCATAAATGGAAAGATATTTGATTGATAATTTGGATCTCAACATAACTCGGGTATGCAACAATAGAGAACATGCAATCTCTAAGCTGACCAATCCCTTATCCATTGGGAATAAACTCAACCTTTGTATACAGATGGATACCTAAAGTATACTCATATATTCAGACATTTTCTCTATGTCCTTTTTACTTGCAAATAGACATCAATCTTTATAGAAACTCTCATACTTATTGTCATATCCTCTTGTTGTAACCTACAACCCTGTCAATGCAAACAAGCATTTACATGGATCTTTGTTCCAATAGAAAATTTATATCTAACATACAACCTTAAGGGATTGCAACTAAGCTCAAGCTCTTCATTCTTAAACACAAATCATTATAGATAATAGAAGGAGATGAGAATTAAAATCAAACTAAGAAGGTTAAACTCTTGCATTAATTTCCTTGAAACCAATACATCATCTATATGTCAAAATTCAATAAATATAAAATGAATGACTGTATAATATAACAATGCTTCAAAAGAAATCCACCACTACTATTCGTAGTAGAGGAACACTAAGAAAAATGTATCACATTAGTCAAGAAATTATCTAACTCTTGAACCTATCTAGCCTCACAATTCTCAGAAAATCTCCAAAAAATTGGAACCCTTACAAAGAGTAGAGAAGGAAGATATATAGGAGAGAAGATATTTTTGGAAATGTAATTTGAAACTAACATGTGTCTCACTAAAATGTCTTCAATTTGAAGTTGTTGAAATTGATCTTCTTAATCTTCTTGTAACCAAAAAACCATAAAAATGAAGCAAAAAAATCTAATATATCTCATTATAACAATTAGCAAAAAATCCCATGGAGAAAATATTAGGTTCCAATCAAATCTTCATTGGAGCCTTTGAAATCTAATTTAGCTAGACACATCTACTTTTTCCATGAAATTCATCTTGTGTTGTTGCCAAAAACATCATTGCTCCCAGATGCATTTGAAACCATCAAATCTTCCTTTATATCTAATGGTGAAATCATATTTGATAAAAATCTGATTATATCTAATTGTAATTTTGTCTGCAACAATAAATTTTCACTTTTCACTAAGAAGCCCTCAACTACTTCTGGTTAATCCCTACACAAAATTTGATCCTGGAAATGAAAAGTTTGTTCCTTTTCAATTCCATCGGTATATCATATTGCTTATTCTGGACAAAAATGGGGCCCCTGAGACCAATTCAAAATTTTGGCTCCCAGGTCATGAGTAGAGAAATAAAAATTGAAAAATTTAAAATATTACATAGTCAAAACTATATAAGTCATTCAAATGATTCAAATCCTTCAAATATTTGAAAATTTGTGCATTGCATACTTTGGATTTTGATTTTTTATTACATTTTTCCTTTTCCTAACTGCCATATATCCATTTTCCATTCATTGTCTATACTCAAGTGGCCCCACATCATATATCTACCTTTATCCTCTTTACAATTTTGTGATAGAAAACCATCATATCATTGTAGCACCCTAACTTTCCCCTTTACGATATTACAAGTCTATCATATTATGATGAAATCATAATATCCTAGCACGTGAATTTGACTTTCTCTGACCTTATGATTCCTACTCAAATTATAACATCATAGCACTTCTTGCTACATTTCCCCAATCATATGAAAAGAGGCCATCATAACATTGTGGGTCACCAAATGAAGTTCCTTGATCTCTCGATAGAAGGTGTCATCATAGCATCAAAGGCCATAGGAATCTGGCTTCTAACCATATGGTAAGGGGCCCATCATAATATCAAAACCATTTATATCTCCATCTTGTGATCTCATGACAATGGGTTTGTCATAGCATCATGCCTTCAAATTTTTTCTCCCCGATGTCATGACAAAGTCAATCTTCATAACATCATAGGCCCCTTCATTTCACTCTATGATCTAACAGTAAAGAGGGGCCCAACGTAATATCAAAACCCTTTGAAACTAGCCTCCAATCTCAAGACATGATCATAAGATCACCGGCCCCATAGTATCACACATCTCATCTTTTACCTTCCTGACACTATGATGGGTAGATTTTGTGACATCACATACCTTGCACTTGGGACATCCCAACCACATGACAACATCATATTTCACCTCCTATCATAGCATAACATTGTTGTAGCTTTAGAGACCTTCAAATTTGGCTTGGCAATCCTAGAACTGATCATAAGATCATAGGCCCCCCTCATTTGGTTTTATGACCTCACGCCTGAGCTCAATGAAACTACCATGTGGCACATACTTTGACCTGCATCTTCCATTAAAATATGTTGATTTCTATGCCAATTGGCCACACACACAAGCCCCTCCTAGCCATGAACTTGGCTTCAAAAAGATAGTGCCCTTTAAGACATGTATACTTCTACACCTTGGGTTATTTAAAAATCTTATATAGCAATTTCATAATGAATGTGGGATAAATATGCCAAGCATTGATTTCAAAAAACTAGTCAACCCTCAAATGAAAAAGGCTCAACAATGGCCAAGATTGTCTCATTTTAATGGTAGAGGAGGGTCTATGAAACAACATTGTACATGGCCTCCTTCATTGACATGGATCTTCTTTGTTGCATGGAGCATTTCATTGCTTATCATGTTGGGTTTTCATTTTCTTGTTGTAGTTTTTCTCTAAAAAGTCTTTGAGCTCTTCAACACTATTTGACACTTAGGCAAAATTGTGAAATGACACTAGCTCAAAACAAGACTTCCTAGGCATGCTTAGAATGTCAATTTATCATCATAGAATGCATATGCAGGCTGAATGTAAGGTGTTCAAAACATAAAACACCACTTAGACCTTGAAACAACAACTGGGTACACAAGCATGAAAAGCATGTTTACAGGGCTCAAAATGAGTCAAAATTTGGAATGGACACTCAAAATGGGAATGTAATTTTGAGTGCCAACAAGAAGAAAGAGGTAAAAGGTGCTAAATTTAGTGAGGATCAAGAAACCTTGGTTATTTGGTCAGTAAGGAAAAGATCCAGGATCAACTCTTCATAGCTTGATGACACTCAGTGGATAGGCAACCTCATCATCAAGAGAGTTGAAGAAACTACTACTAAGGAAGCTACAGAGCTAGGTGTTGGATCATCAAACCTCATATATGCCATATCCCATAGAGATAAAAAGGAAAGGCATGAATTACAAGAAAAATATGAGAAATTTTTGGAGGTCTATAATAAAGAAGTTCAAAACATAATTGAACTAGAAATTAAAGTAATAGGAAGACCCACAAGGCCAAAAATTAGTTATGCTCACCCAGCAGTAGAGCTTTTTAAATCCAATCCTCTCATTGAGATACTAGATATACCACAGATGCCACAATATTATACTACAGAGGATTTTGAAGTGGGAAAAAGTAAATTATGGGCATTGCATGTGGAATTGGAAGTAAAATACGAGGTTAAGATAAGGAAAGCCCTCATGTATTTGGTAAATAAAGTTGATTGACCCTCATTCTATGAACTATTGGAAACAATAATAAATATGTGGAATGAGATAAAAACAAGTGATCAAGCCTTAAAGCCAACTATAAATAATTGGATTAAGAGGAGTAAAGAGGTCACCTTCTTTTGGATGAAGCCAATCATCAACCTTCACTGTCAAAAAATAAAATGCAACAACAAGTGTAACAGAAAATTGTCCCAACAAAAGGAATATTATGATGTAAAGTTTTTCCTATTGTACAAATTTTTGTCTTGTTTGATAGTTTGAAAATGTAAATATCTTTTGTCTTAAGGATAGCTATCAGTTATCTATGTCTGAAGCTTGTTGCATCTCATCCTTTATAAGTGAGATTCCAAGGCTAGAAAAGAGGTTCAAGTCTTTTACATTTTTAATGCTACTAAGCATTGTTTGGTGCAATTTATTTGATGTAGACTTTATGTTATATTATCTCTATAAATGTTTGAGAAATTTTGATAGTATAGGATCTTAATGTCTTATCTTGAGTTATTCTGGAGTTCCATTACAATTGTCTTACAATTTTCCAAAGAAATTGATACAAAGATTAATTGTCCCCATATCTATTCTCCACGAATCTTGTCTCCATTTTTATTACCTAAATGTCTTGATATTGTATTAGCAAAGCTTGCTCAATTGTATGCATTTAATTTGGATTGTATGTCATTTCACTATTGCTTTTAATTCAATAAATTAAGTAAATGCTTCAGTGAAGTTGATAGGATTTCCATGGTAGTGGGAAGGATATTTATAAAAATGATTTTTCAATGAGAATTATTAATAAATTAATTGTAATATAGTCAATTAGATCTAGAAATTGGATAGACTTTGAGTCCCAAAGGATAAGGCACTGATCTATCAATTAAATTTATAGAAGAAGAGATCATGGATAAGCATTAAGCTTAAAATCAAATCAAATTAATTTTTCTTTAATGTTTGAAGAGCATCAAAGATGGTCGGCACTTATTTACATTTTGATTCCTAAGTCTCAATTAGCTCCTATTGCCTAGAATTATATGTAAATCTAAGAAGAATAGTGATCAATTTGCTTCGTCGATGCTTATTTTTATGAAATTTCATCAAGGAATTAAATATATGTGTAGTATTAGATTGTGAAATCTCTCATCCCTTAGGTGGAAGTACCTTGGTTTTGCAGAGCCAAAAGAGTAAAAAATATGTATTGATTTTGTTAAAGTTGGGTCTAGATATGAAGCACACATAACTTTTTATGGGAAATAGCTAATCCTTAGGTTGTGGTGATCTTTATCATCTTGGTATTAAATATTTTGTTGCTTAATAGTTTAAAAACTCAACAATAATAGACCCAGAGTCAATGATAACTTTACATATCTTGTTTTTCACCTTGCATTTGACCCTAAACATGACTCTTCTTTGACTTGGCTCCTCCTTCATGGGCTCTCTAATGAGTGTTCTTATGAACATTTAGTTCTCGCCTTCTTTTAAATTAAGTTAGAGATCAACTGCCTTCTTGCCACCATTTTCTTCTTGATCATAGGCCACCTTTCTTTCTCCTAAGGTAGAATTATTCTAAAATCTATATAAGGGATGCCCTAGTTGGTTACAATTATAACAGTTCATTACGGAAAAGTATGAGGGACCTTTTTTTTTACTACTATTTTTCCCCTAAAATTACCATTACCTCTTCCCCTTTGATTATATCCACCTCTTGAACTACTTGAGCCACTTTATTCACTTGGCTTACTATCCCTCTGAGGTCTAGTTGGAATTATCCACCACCAAAATTTCTTCTCTCATTGCTCTTCTCTGTACCTTTTCCCTTATTTCTATTTCTAAATTCTTTCTTCTTCTTCAACTTCTCCTCTACCTTAAGTGCTATTTGGTAACACTTATGCATTGTACTAGGAGTCCATAGCTAAATTTACTCTTGGATGTTCCACCTCAAGCCATTAACATACCATGAAATTTTAATACTTTCAACCTCTTTCAAATTGGATCTTAGGAAAAGTTATGAAAATCCATAGTATAAATTGTGACATCATTATCTCTTTGTTTGATATTCTACCTTTTTTTGTGTACTTCACCTCAAAGTCTTCGAGAAGGTAGGTTTATTTAATGTGACTCACCATACTCTTCCAATTTCCATAAGGTTTCTCTCCCTCTTTCACTCTTTCATCTTGAGTGAATTTTCACCATGGGAGAGTTGCTCCTTTAATCCTTTCATTTTCTACCTTAACCTTCTGAGCCTCTATCTCATTTTTACTCTCAAAGTAGTTTTCCATGCCACTAACTAATTTAGGACATGGTCAATACCCAACTTTCCACTAAAATATGGCACTCCTTCGAAAGCTTTTTGATTTAGTGCCTAGATTTCTCTAAGAAATGGTTCTTTAGCTATTTAGGATTAGGTTTGTATGCCTCATCTTCATTTAACACCCATTTCTTCTACTTTCTATGCTCCTCTTACTAGGTGACCTTTTTGGTCATTACTTTAATCTTGATATTTGTTCTCTCAAGAAATGTTTCCATGGCAGTTATTTTTTCCTTCAACTCTAGATTTTCCTCATCCTATTCTTGAACCTTCTAAGATAGCTTTGCATCTGTTCTCATGCTAGATCCCATGGAGGATTCTACTTCATTGTTAGACATACACTTATAACTCCTAATATCAAATGGCTCTAATACCAATTGAGTAGGAATAGTATATGGTGGTGTAGATAGATGATGTTTACTCCTTGATATCCTCTACTTACACAATGCTAACCCTAATCACTTAGAGTCAACATTCCCTTAGACCATCCTACCCATTTAGGCTTACAAACTAACTTGAAACTTCTTCCTAGGCCTCCCTAATTACTTATCTTATATCACAAAGGTTGGAGGCTATTCCTAGGATGTTTTGGAATTCATTCCATCCATCTTTCACTTTCCATTCATTTTCTTCTGGTATGATCTCTTCAAAACAAACAAAAACTCATTTTAGGCATAATAGCCCCCAATTAGCCCTCCTAAAAGGCTAATCTTGGATGTTTGAAAATATTTCCTTAAAAGGGTCCCAAACTAACTCAAGTTCAAAATACCCTTTTCAAATACCATCAAGATTCATGAGGTCTTAGGTTCCCAATGTGTACTAGATGCCGTAAACTAGTTTTTAAGGGTTTGCTAGGGTTTGAAAACAATCTAGACTATTTAGAAGCTAGTCTTCTCTTTCTCCCTCACTAGAGAATTTCAAAACTTTTCCTTAAACTCATAATTTCTTCACTCTATGTTGTATCCATCCATGACACCCACTTCATTCAAAAGACTCACCATTGTAAGAAATCTTCTCTCCTTGTTTTAATTTCTAGTAGAGACCAACCTAGTCTCACCTAGGGCTTCCAAGAATATGACTTGGTCTTGTGCTTCCTATTGCGTCCTTTGTATCATAAAAATTACAATGTATCTACTAGAATTAGTCATTTTTTTAAGAGAATTTCAACCATGGGGAATACTAGTAGACACTAGTTTGTAGAGTTTGCCCCAACATTGGTTAGCAACCAGGCAAATTACAAAACCATTTATTTCAATCACCAATGGATTGATAGAACCTTAAAACTTTAAAAAAAAAAAATTAATAAATGTGAAAAAACTAAAATCAAATTCCAAAACCTAGATCAATAACACTGCTATGAAATCCATTATGTTTCATTCAAAACTATTAGCAATTCTCCATCTCTTTTTTGTATTCGTACTCCCCAAACTTCAAACCCATACAATGGTGACATGGAGGGCTTTAAGAAATAACTTTATGAATAACTAAACCAACTCATTCTCTTTTCTTACCTCCTTGTTCCTTCTAACCACTTTTTCAACTTTTGATAAGAAAAATTGTAAAAATTGCAAAATCCTCAATTTGCTAATTAATTTTGCAAAATTAATATTTTTTTCATTTTTACACTTTAGACTTTGTGAGACTACACCCCATGGCTGCAAATCACCCATGGAAGTTATTTAGACCATTTTAAAGCCATTTCCATTCCTAACTACCCTACTATACTTAACTAACCCTCCAAGACAACCTTTTGTACTTGTGGACCTAATTGACAACATTTTACCAATGCAAAATTTTGACACCAAGTTGCATGCAGCTCTCCTGGTGAGACTGTGATGGATGGAGTGCCATTAATATCGTCACTGTCACTACTATCATCATCCTTGATTAATACTAGGTCTTCACTGGGCTTATGCAAATGATAGATATTTTTCCACATGTTTGTTGCATCATTCACCACATGCTCAATGTCTTTGATTAAAATCAAATAGGTGTGAAATTTGATCATCATTTTACCTTCATGGTTTTTCATTTCAGTCTTTATTTCTGCTCCAATGAGACTTGGTCTAAGATTCTTTAGATATTGCTCATAGATGTCTTTTACCATTTGGGTGGCTGATTCCCATCTCGGTTGCAATCTCTCTAGTAGTTCTTTTGAGATTTGAGAGGCAAGCTAGTCCAGGGAGTATTTCCATTTACCCATCTTGGAGAGAACTAGTTCCTCAATCTACATTTTCTCAGCATCTGTTCTTGTTTCAAATTTCAATGCCTTGAAATTTGTGAAGCATGCTCCTTCTTCCAATTGTTTGAGCATTTCCTCAAATGTGGATGGAGGCCTGACCAATATAGGTTCCTATTTGCCTTTTCTATTTTTTCTGGTGAATACTGCAGTAGGCTTCTTCTTAGGTTTAGTAATGATTTCCTTACCATTCTTCTTTGGAGGTTCTTCTTTAGATACTTGTTCATCCTTTCCTTCTTCTCCTCCTTCTTCATCATCTTCTTTGTCCTTGCCTTTTCCTTCTGTTAACATGAGAGGACCAATTACAATTTTTAATTTAGTTATCTTCCTCTTGTCTTTGCTTATGGCCTATGGTAGCTTGATTTCAAGCTCAATTCTAGCCTTGGCTTCATCATAAGTTCCAAAGGCAGGGATGTTAGGAACAACTAGTTCATTCACCAATGCCTCAATGATGTTTCTTGCTTCATCAATATTTAATTCATAAGGCAATGATTTTACCCATTCCACTCGGGGTATGATTGCCTATATGTACACTTTATCACAGTCAACCTTGAAACATATATCACCTTTATAATCCTCAACAAGCTTAGGAGGAATTTTGAACTAGTTATTCATCCTCTCCTTGAAGTCTTCAAAATAGTTATCCATGACTTTGTCAAAATTTTCACCCATTTCTGCTATAAACTCATTAATCTGATATAGAATTGGAATTTCTTTTCTCCATACTACTATTCCTTTTGATGGAAAGAATTTTTGCACATAAAAGAATAAGAAAATTAATAATGAGCTAAATTTACAAGGGCTATTCTTTGAAGTCATAATAATTTCCATATTCTTGTTTAACTATTTCAATAGTAAGTCTGCCAAGTCATATTCCAAATTTTTCTTTACTATCTTAAATGCTAAATCCATAGCCTCACATGGTACACTATTCAATCTGTTGGAACTATATAGTTTATATGCAATTACGTGAATGCCAAACATGAGTTCCATGTCAGATTTATTGTTAAGCTTCATACCTCTTCCATCCCATTCTGCTAGGGTTTTCTTCTGCAACTCATCTCGAACTAGGGTTTTAGTGGTTTTGGCTTTGCTGAGCATAGGAAAACCCATGATCTTATGAATCATCTTCTTGGTTATTAATATGGGTTGCTCCAATCACAATTGACGATTATGTACATGGCTCAAAACATATCTCACCCATTTAACTTGGAAATTCCTTGGTAGGTGCGAAATGTGGGTCAAGCCTTTTTCTTCTAAGTGTTTATGCTTAGGTTTTAGGGCTCCATCAACAAATAATTGTCCTAGGGCATTGTCCATATCTAATGTACCAATTTCTTGAATAGTACATTTGAAATGAGCGCGAATATCATTAACAAGAAGTACCTTAGGTGGAATTTGCAATTGAGCTCTGTGTGGGTCAAGTGATTCAACAATTGCGGGAACTAGTTTGAATTTTGGGGCTTTCCATTCGAGTCCTTTCATGAGCATTTTAGAACCCCTCTTTTCCTTGCTAGTGCTAGTGCTTGTGGATGGCATTGCTGCTTGGTAGATGATAAATTCTTCAAACAAATTCTTCGTAAGAAATTCGCTTCAAATCACTTGGAATCATTGGCGTGCTACTAGAAATCTTTTAGCTCTGAGTATTCTTATGTCATGGTGAAAAATGAAATTGATTTCTACCCTTTTGATGGAAATACTATCATGAATGCTAGGTACAAAGGTATATGAGATGACATAGTGCTTGCCAGTCTGTCATCGATCTACTCGATAAAACCTTGCAACTCGATGGTCGAAAAAAAGCTTTGATATTCTCGACCTAGCTCGGTAAGGTCTTTAGCCAACCTTGCTCGGTAGATGCAACACGGTGAATGATAACTTTTCTTTGATCCTTGTATCTGAAATACTAATTTTTATTATATGCACTCTTTGATTCTGGAATTGCTTAAGATATGGCTAGAAGATGCAGTTCTTGATTCTTGTTAAATCTAATTGGAAATGTTGGAGTCACCCACTTCTTTAGTGACATGACCATTATTTGAACTATCTTGCTTGGTAGATTTAGGAATCCATTGTTGTCTCATCTACCTCCGAATGTTATCAGCTCTAGCTTTCTTTTTATCTTCAATTCTTTCAATATTCATGCAATTCTTGGCTATATGACCAGGTTCAGTACATGTGTAACATCTTATGGTTGTATCCTTCTTTCTTAGGTGATGTCTTGCATAGTTTATCCCAATGTGTCCATATTCTCCACAATAGTGACACCTACACCAAGTATTGTAGTCCCAACCAAATATTGCTTTGATAATTTGTTCTGCTAGATTGAATGTTTTTTATTTGCATTCAGATGCCTTGTGACCTTGTTTCTTCCATTTGTGACATTTGCCTTCAAATTTTGGTTTTCTTTTGCATTCATTAGCTTCGTGACCATGTTGATTGCAGTTGAAGCATTTACCATTGAATTTTTCCTTTCCATTACTCCAACATTTGTTTGATGTATGACCTATCTTGCCAAAGTGATTGCAAGTGGGTCTTTAATTCCTTTGTGCACCTTTTTTGGAGGTTTTGCCTTCTTCCTTATATCCAAGACCAGCTTTACCTTTTTTTTTATAAAGATTCTACTCATTTTGTTGATTTAATTGATTCATGTCTACTTGAGATTTCATCATCCTTTCATTAAGTTGCCTTTCACTAATCAAGTCATTTTCCAAACTTTCATTGATTTATCTTTCAGATCACAGATCATATTGTAATCTTGAATTGATTTGTCTTTCAGTGATTAAATCATTTCTTAAACTTTCATTCTCAGATCTTAGATTCATAATTTCTTCATTTACATCTGATAGTTGACCTACAAGATCTTTATGCTAAAGGGATTGATTATTTCTTGCCTCTAAGTCTTCATTTGCCTTGTTTCTCTATTCCAAAACTTCACATAGCCTGATTGATTGGATTTCTTGTTCTCTTTTAAGCTTTCTTACTTCTTCATGTAGAGAACCATTCTTTGCTAGGAGTTCCTTGATTGCTTCATTAGCTTCATTTGAATTGCTTGATGGTAAAAGGTCTTCAATCTTTTCTTCAACATACTGATGATCATTCATTTGTCTTGCAAGTTCTTTCCTTCTTTTTAGAGATTGATAAAGATGCTCCTTTGCTTCTTTGAGTTGAGTCATGGCCATTTCTAGGTCTAGCTTTTCATTTTCAATGGATTTTTCAAGTCTGAATATCTCCATAATCCTTGATCTTTGCTCAAGCTATCAAACTTTATCCTGAAAACCACAAAGCTTTGATACCAATTGTTGGAAATATTCAGGATAAGACAAATTACTGACAGGGGAGCGGTGAATCAATAATCTATAAAACTTTTAAACAATTCAACATTTTAACCATTCATCATTCATTCATCTAATCTACTGCATAAATGAAAGATCAAGCATTCATTGCACATGTACCTAGAGATATGGTGACCCATAAACCTTCCAAATAGAAAGTAAAAATAGGGTGGGGATGATGCCCACAAACTTCAATACTACAGTATAAAGTTATTTTGTTAAGGCTTACAATGATCACTTCTAGTGATCTGCCCTATTAGGAGCAAGTAGGACTACTAGATCCACCTTTTTAGAGGATTTACAAACATACAGTAAAGTATGTAGTCTGTTAGGAGATTTACCAAAAGACTATTAAGTCTACCCTGCGAAAGGATTTATAAACTGATTCACTTGTTAGGGTGAAGCAATGGATTTTCTTACAACTATTTTCTAATAAAATCCTTTTTGCATTGATCACTTGATGTGATAGATATAACTTTTTTGCTCCTATGTTGACCTTGTTGTATTCCTTTTACTTTGCTATTGATTCACTTTCACTTATCAAAATTAGCAACACCTTCTTCACATGTGAACATCATTTTCTTCATATCCCTCATACTACAAATGATATCATACATTACATATATACCATTCCAATATTTACAATTACAAGGTCAGCCAAAATATGAGTGAGCAAAACATTACTAAGTCGGCCAGATAGTAGAAAACTCAGGGTCCTCAAGCTGACTCGGTGACCTTTTGATACTCGGCATCCACTACATTACTCAGCATTGTCATGCACTTGGTAGGAGTAGAGGTTCAGTTCATACTAGCCACACAATATTACTTTGAACTCGGTAACCATTGGTGACTCAGTAGATATAGTGTCACTCAGTAGAAACTAACTTCTTTGATTACTTTGCCATGCTCAGTGAACATTGAGTCCTTCATTTACCTTTTTCACTTAGTAAAGACTAAGTCCTTTGTTTACCATTTTCACTCGATAAACACTGAGTCCTTCATTTACCTTTTTGACTTGGTAAAAACTGAGTCCTTTGTTTAGCTTTTTCACTCAGTAAACATTGCTG